>CM040121.1:601388726-601923056 GCA_022559845.1 Amorphophallus konjac
AAACGCCTTAACCTTTGTTTTACCGAGATGGACCCTGGTTTTAGGGTTAAACGGTGTTCGACCAATGTTGAATCCAAACCCGGCATATCCTCGTAGCTCCATGCAAACGTGTCCTTATATTCCTTGAGAACCTCAATTAATGCCTCTTCTTCAGAGGGTGGTAGGTTGTCACTTATGAGGATGATCCTAGGGTCTTCCTCAGTTCCCAAGTTGACTTCCTTGGTGGATTCTTCTACGGCGGTTGACGGCTCGTCGAATCTCCTCATTCCGCTAGCGTATGCGCCCGCCGCATCCTCATATTCTTCACCCTCATCTTCAGTGGGGCATTCTTCATTCGTGATCTCGTAGACTCCATACCCTTCATCAGATGCACAGTCGCCCTCGCATTCTATTTCGGGTAGCTGGATGGGATTTTCTAACAACTGGGGGATGGCAAGAAGGGCCTGACACCTGGCGGCCAAATCCAGAAGGAATCGACGAGGGATCTGCCTACCCTTGGATTTCTTCCTAGGTACTACCCTTGGCCTGTCATTCCTAGATTGACTGACAATATTTACAGAAGAGGAGGAAGACGAAGAGGATGGTGTAGAATGTACAGGAGAAGACCCCTCAGAGGAGGGGTAGAAAAGGTCGCTCATCGGACCTTGGACGGGTGGTCCGCAAGGCGGTACGCACCCGTGGGAGATGTAGGAGGTTTCCTCAACGAAGATGTGTTGTTGGAGAGTTTGAAAATTGACGTTTTTTTTTCGTTTTCATTTTTAATGACAAAGCAGTGAAAAGAGATTGGAGGAGAGAGGAAAGTGGTTATGGCTAGAGGATTGTGGGGCTCGTAGAGCAGATCATGGTTGAAGACCTGGCGCGGGTTGAAAAGCCCGCGCAGGTATGTAAGCAAAGAAGGGGACCTGGGAAGATCATCAGACAATCGTCTGGCCCAGGAAGAAAATATCAGCAAAGGCTGAGACGAGTGGATGGAGAGGATGGCGGCTAATGAGCCGTCGATAGCTATGTTGAGGACGGATGAAGATCCGCCGATGACAGAGTCCTTCTGGCGAGGACGAGGATAGTTTGGAACCTTGACAAGAGTGGCAATGTTCTCTGGTATCTCGGAAATCAATGGTGGTCCTTCAAGCCGTGGGGACGAGAACATCCTTTCCAGTGCAATAGAAATGTCCCGTATGTCGAACCATTTATCCCACTCGCATTCCGGATCTTTGATCTTGCCTCTTTTGGTGATCCTCGGACATTTTTCAGCAAAATATACAGCATGTGATTCCCCATATGCTTCTCGTGGGTGATCTCCTATCTGAACAACGGGCCCTCTGTTGAAGTGGTTTGATAGAGTCCATGTGAGGGGCTTCCAATCTGCCTTGAACGGTCCTTTGAAGCCTAGGCCAAACCTACGGTTCGGCCTAATTTCTTTTGGCGGCTTGAGCATACCCTGTAACTGTGCGCCCAGACCTTTTCCTTGTTGGTAGCCGATGTTCCTCATAATCTCCCAACCTTTGGAGTGAAGAGGGAGACATGATGTTGTGGTTGCCCTGACCGGCTCCTTTGGTGCTAGTGGAATGCGAGATGGATCACGTACATCCAGCAGTGACAATATGGGCCGATGAGAGGGCCAAACAGATGGCAGAGAGGTGTTGATAGCATCCACTGTGTGAAGGACAGGTGTACTGACCACTTTAATAATTCTCCCATTGTAAGAAAACTTCAGGCATTGATGGTTGGTGGAAGGCACAGCGTCCATGGCTTCGATGTAAGGTCGACCTAGTATAGCCTTGAATGTGGGGTCCATGTCGAGGACATGGAATTCCGTGGGAATTGACATGGGGCCTAGTTCTGCCTTCAGAATAATCATCCCCTGCGGCGGCCTTTTGCTATTGTCATAGGCCGTGACCGTGATCGAGGAAGGTCTTATTTGTTCCTCGTCAATCCCACACAACTGAAGAGTGCTTATGGTGATCACATTTATGGACGCACCCGTGTCCACAAGACACGGGTTTATGGATACCCCATTAATTTTTATTGAAATGCACAGTGCATATTTCCGAGCCTCCTTGGGAGCGAGCTCGTAGTTGTGGAACATGATGGCCGGTTGTGTGTCTGTTGGGGTCAGGACGGTTGAAATCTTCTCCACGGGGAGGTCTTCATTAACCATGACTTTTTGAAGATATTCCATCAAGGCCGCCTGGTGGGATGTGGATTTTGAAGTAGCTCTAGGATGGAGATCCGGGCAGGCGTCTTGTCCAGTGTTTCAGTAGATCATACTGTGTTCCAGGGATAGCTCTTTCTGGTTGTTCTGCATCATCCTTCTCTGGCTGAGATTGCTCGGGATTCTGACTGTTGTGGGGGAAAACTCTGTGGAAAATTCTTCCACTCCGGAGCACCATTGCCTGCGGCTTTTGTACCTCTGTGGGGGTAGCAGTGGGTTTTAACAGGGGTTTGAGGGGTAGTAGTGGAGGAATGGTTGATGAAGCAGGGGTGATGACGGGAGCAGGGATTCTGATGAGGGGTTTGTTAGGTGGAGGCATGGAGGAGGTAGAGGGGATATCGCGCGGATTATGAAAGATAAGGGGTTTGGAAGGTGGAGGTGGAGGTAAGGTTTGAAACGGGTAAAGGTTTTGAGGCGGATGGTGGGTGATGAGTGGTTTTGAAGGCATTAGTGGTGATGTGGTGGAGAAAGACGGGGTTATGTATGGTGGACGGATGATAAGGGGTTTAGAAGGCGTAGGGGTAAATGTGGTAGAGGTGGATGGTGAAGTGGGGGAGTGGGAGAAGGTGAGAGGGTGTGAAGGCGTAGTAGAAAGTGTCGGTTGATAGGAGGTCGGGGTGCGGATGAGAGGGCGTAATGGTAGTGGAAATGGTGAAGGCGATACCGATGCGGGTTGATGAGAGAGAGGTGCTACCCGGGCAAGGTGAGGGGGTTGCATGACGATAGGGTTGGAGGTATAAAGATGGAGGTACTTTCCTGATGCCACACCTGCTCTCTCCCGACTTCCGGGAAGGAGGAGATGGGGTTAACCTGATGATTGGGCTGTTGGTGCTCCGGTAGTGGATTCTGGATTATGCCCATGTCGGGCTGTTGTTGTGGGGCCTGCTGAGGCTGTTGTTGTTGTGGTGGTTGCTGCTGCTGCTGCTGTTGTAACTGCTGCTGTGGCCTCTGAGGAGGTCTCCTAGCCTTGAGAGCCGCGACGTACCGTCTCATCTCATCCCAATCTATTTGATGTTCATCATTCATATCATGGATGTAATCTTTGAAATGGAAGCAGTAATCCACTGTGTGTCCCGGCTGCCTGTGGTAGACGCAGTATTTGGAGGTATCAACATTGGGGGGCCAGGCGGGCCTTTCTCTGGGTAGGGCGAGTTGGTTTGATGCCATGAGGGCATTAAAAATATCTGCTAAGGTTTCTGGCAATGGTGGATAGTAGGCTCTCTTAGGACCGAGCGGCCTCCTTTGTTGCTGTTGGGGACCATAGTTCCCCGGGGGTGGAACTTGGTTGTACTGAAGCGGTGGTTGTTGTTGTTGAGGTTGTGGTTGTTGTTGCTGGGGTTGGCGTAATGGAGGCATATTATCCTGGGGTGGATTATTTTGGGGTGGAGGACGGAGAGGGAAAGGACCTGGTTGAAGGGGTAGTCGGGGCATTTGTGGAGGCCTTGGGTTGACTGCATAGTTGGCATTGTTGACCGCACTGACTTGCTCATTTGTCACGACCCCTTCTGTGGCTCCGCCCGGGACACCAGCGCCTGTCTTTCTGACCACTTTGGGCTTCGGCGACTCAAACATGTTCATGATGGGGGAGTCTTTTAGTTGGGTTTGGATGTACCGGGCCCTTTCGTAGAGTTCCTCCATTGTAGTCAGTTTATTCATGGCCAGGACATGTCTGAACTGTGGGGTTGCATTAGACACAATCATTTTCACTTGTTCGGGCTCGGAGAGGGTATCCCTTATTCTCTCCGCCAGAGACCTCCATCTATCAGCATATCGGACAAAATCCTCGTCGGGTTTCATCTTTTCCGCCACTAGGTCGGTAATGGAGAGTGAGGGACCGACCCTATCCCTATATTTCTGCAAGAACCTTCTCTGCACTATTTCAAAATTCTCGGCCTCGCGGGGCTCCAGAGAATAGAACCACTCAAGCGCGGGACCATCCAATGATCTCCGAAAGAGGTATGCCAGGGACCTCTGATCGTTTTGCCAATAGGAGGACTCATACATGAAGTCCTTGAGGTGAATGAAGGGGTTGCCGGTACCATTGTATCTACGGTACGTGGGCATTTCGGAGGGAGGGAGATGAATGACGGGAGGATTGGCAAAGCAACCTCCGGGGTGGCTTTCACGTCCACCATTCTTCTCAGATTTTGAAACTGCTCGTCCATGCGATTGAACCTATTAAGGAGCGATTGGGCGAGCTCCTCTGGGGGTGAAGGTGGCACTTGTCATTGGGGGAGAAACTGTCTCCCGGAGACTTGAGGGGGAAACCCGGAATGAGAGGGAACTGTCGGACCACCGACAGTTGGCCCTGGCTGAAACGGTGTGTGAGGAACACCGGGAGTTTGAGATTGTGACGGGAATTGGAATGAGGGAGGTTGTTGGCTCGCTTGTCCTTGAAGCGAGGGAGACTGGATGGCTTGCGCCAATGAAGGAGATGGAATGGCCTGCACGGACTCGTGGAGAGGTGCGATAGCCGGAGTTGACTCCTGGGGCGTGGGGGAAACAGATTTCCCCTTTAGAATGGCCTGGAAGGCTCGGAGCTGTTCAGGGGTAAGCTCCGTGTTGGCGAGGACGCCCAGTAAGGAAGTGATATCCTGTGGCGGGGACGTGTCCCCGGCAATAACCTGCACCTCATGCGAGGGGTCATGAGAAGGACCCGAGTCCATAGCATAGACTCGCGGGTCGGCTGTCAAACCACGGCTAGGGTGGTTCTCCTCAGAAGACTCGTGAGACATGCTCACAGTTCTCCCAGAACGCAAAAACATACACTAGCAAGTAGGTAGCAGAGATTATCAAACAAGTGGATGCCTTTACGCCCTTTTTTTTGTTTTGATTTTGATGATTTTTTTTGTGTGTTTTTAGCGAGATCCGAAGTTCACACAAGATAGGGACCCTAGTTTATTTTTGTTTCACCGCCGTGTCAGCTAGGGTCTCTCGTCTCACCACGAATGAAATGACTAACTTCGGGGAACTTCAATGGTACAACCAGCCCAGTGAACGAAGAGGAGATTCTTCGATGTCGGGGACTTACGGAGGTCCCAGTGTAGGAGATTCCAGTCCGTTGAGAGGAATTCCCAAACGGAGAGTCCTTCCTTCACCGGGAAAGGGTGATCCTCAAAAAAAATGAAAAAAAGGATAGAAAAGAGGAATGGATGTATGCAATGGAATGCTGACAGATATATGGAGTGGGAAAACAACAGAAATAACAAACATGTAATAAACAAAGAACCAATCAGAACTGACGGTGCTGCCGTGAGCACAACGGGGGCGCGCGTGGGCGCCAAGGTGGAGAGGCACGGGTGGTGCCGAACTTGCAAGGGTAGCCGGGAGGAAGCAGTAGACGTCCCACCGTGATCGCCAATCTGTGAGCGACGTCACGCGGTTCGGAGTTCGATGGTGCGGGGAAGAGGATGCGGAGAGCGCGCGGGCTCTTCTTTTTGTTTGTTTTGCTGTTTGCTGCAACACAGAGATGAGAGAAGAGAGAGAAGGGGCCACCACGGGAGATTGCTCCGGCGGGGCGAGCGGGACAAGTATAATATAGCAAGATATGGGGTTCAAACGGCCATAGCGGGAAGTGACTCGCCGCGACCTCGGGGGGACGGGAATGGTGCAGAAATTAAATAACAAGAATTGAAACGGTCATTGGGGAAGTGACTCGCCGCGGCCTCGAGAATATGAGCAGAATATAGCAGAATATAAAAGAGAATATAAGAACAGAGATTTAAACGGCCATTGGGGAAGTGACTCGCCGCGGCCTCGATGATATGAGCAGAATATAACAGATTATAGAGAGAATATAATAACGGAAATTTAAACGGCCATTGGGGAAGTGACTCGCCGCGGCCTCGATGATATGAGCAAAATATAATATAATATAGAAAGAATATAGGAACGAAAATTTAAACGGCCATTGGGGAAGTGACTCGCCGCGGCCTCGATGATATAAGCAGAATTTAACAAAATATAAAGAGAATATAGGAAACAGAAATTTAAATGGCCATTGGGGAAGTGACTCGCCGCGGCCTCGATGAAAAGATGTGATCGCCAGGGGCCGAAAGACCCCAAAATAAGAAAGTGATCGCGCCTACCTCAAGAGCGGGACATGGCGGGTTGCTTCTTCCTCTCCTTCCGGCCGGCCGACGGAGAGGGCTTTCCTCGGGTACCCTTGCAAAACAACGACAAATAAATGACAAGTGGATTAGAAAGATGGAGGTGTAGTATTCAAATCCTCGCGGTAAAAATAACGAAATGATGGCAAGACACACACCTGGTTGGTGTTATCTTTTAAACCCCTCTCGGACTCGAGTAGGAGGAAAATGAGATGATGGATGCAAGAAGTATAAGAGAAGAGGCGCTCTTGTGAAGGGGGATAGAGGATGCAATATGATGAATGTAAAGAACTATGGAGAAAAAGGGGAAGAAAAAGCTTATTGGATGAGCCGAAGGTGAAATCCGGCGGAGCTCCGGCAGCGTGGGGACGACGGGGAAGCGCGGTGGATGAAGACGACCTTCCTCTCGCGAGCGTAGGCACCCGAGAAGCCGGCAGAACCTCCACCTACAAAAGACCCCACGGGTTAGAAAAATGACTCCGTAGCCTCTGGGCTCCGGCAGTCTATCGGATCACTGCTTAGCTCCCCCAGAACTGAGGGGGTGGGCCTCTATTTATAGAGCTCCGGAAGGTGGAGGCGTCCAGGACCCTGGACACCTCCATCAGGGCCGAAATAATATTTTATTCTATTTTTATTGATTTTTTTAGAATACTTTTATGGGGGCGTCCAGGGTCCCGGACGCCTCTAACAGGTCCACCGAAAACCGACGACGACCGCACGCGGTTTGGCACAACGCGTGCTTTTGTGAGCGGCGCCTCGTGATTCAAAAATGGGCGCGTCCAGTCAGCTGGACGTCTCTAAATTTGGCTTTTTTCACAGAAGACAAACCGTCGTTCGGTGGGCGGCGCCCGTGAGTGAGTTGATGGAGGCGTCCAGAGGCCCGGACGCCTCCAATATATATATTTTATTATTTTTTTTGTCTTTTATAGCAGGGCTGGCTTTTTTGATTTTTTTATATTTGTTTTTATGGAGGCGTCCAGGGACCTGGACGCCTCCATTAATTTATTTTTTATTTAATTTTTTTGTCTTTTATGCCAACGGGCATTTTATATATTTTTTTTATATTTGTTTTTATGGAGGCGTCCAGGGGCCTGGACGCCTCCATAAATATATATATTTTTATTTGATTTTTGTTTTGTTTTTTATGATTATTAATATTATTTTTATTATTTTTGCATTGATGGAGGCGTCCAGGCAACTGGACGCCTCCATGATTTTGATTTTTTTTATTTTTTGGTCATTGATGGAGGCGTCCAGGCGCCTGGACACTTCCATGATTTTGATTTTTTTATTATTTTTTGGTCATTGATGGAGGTGTCCAGGCGCCTGGACACTTCCATGATTTTCACGGAATAATTCAAAAAAATGTAAAAAAATTCATAAAAATAGGAAATCACCAGAGTAATTAAAAATGTGAAGGCCGCCTTGGGGTATCATAGTGTAATATGAGGTTTACTCAGGAGACGTCAGGAATGGCGTGTCTACAGTATCCTAAGTGCACATCTAAGTTGATTTGGGCCTCTAGACTCCTCGAATGATAATCCCGCCGGCTAAGACTTATCCTGATGACAATGCCGTCATACCATGCTTAGGCTCCCAGTTGCTTCCGACCACAGGGATTCACCCAAAAAATGTTCGAGGTAAATGATTTGCCCGACCCGGGTCTATTTCCTCACAACTCTAGATGGTATGTAATGGAACACCCTGGAACCCAAATGACCAACCGCGCGACGCTGACCCGGAATCAGACGCCGTCGCACCTATAGGTGACGCGCTTGCATTGGTCTAAGCCCGAGGTTAAACTAAGAAGACATTAAGGTGGTAGATAAAGGTCTTGACCAGCCAGAAACACGGAGACTCCTTCACGACAATGACTTCTGCTTTCAAAATGGACAACCATATGTTTGCAAGCTTTGGTGAGTTTCACCCTTCGGGAATTCCATTGAGCCTTTATCTTCCGGGGAAGAAGGAAGAGTATTGGGGGTAAACCTCCTGAGAGGACCGGCAAAACCGTTAACCCGGCGAGCCAATAGAGGCACACCTAACTTCCCCTTTCGGGCAACTTCGGACTAACTCTCGAGCATTTACATCTCATGACCCCTTTTGTGTAGAATTTGACTTTCAGTCAAAGGGGTTTCATTTAGTGGAATCAGGCACGGTCACGGCCAGGCCTTTCTTTTTGACTTTGATTTCCTGCTTTTCTTTTGCCGATTCTTTTGATGGATTTTTTGCGAGGGACATAGTATTTTGACATTAATCCCTCTTGGATGCCTGCGGGGACACTGCCCTCCTCTCGTGCTCTGATTCATGCTCGAAGAATTGGATCCTACTCTCACCCTAGGGGTTGTGTTCATGTTTCCCATGCTCAGCGTTTTAAGGGCGCCGACTGTCTCACTCGGTCGAGAAGAAGAGAACAAAGATTTAAGCTTTCTTGGATACCTTTTGAGTGATGCCCTACCATAAGCGATGCTATCAATTTTTTATAACACAGGTGTGTATTCATGTTGTCTTCTTTTGAGGGGGCATAGGCCGAACTGGCCAGACAGGGGTCTCCACGGTTCTGGCAAACCAAGACCTGAGACCTACCAAGTCTTAATGGGCCCTTTCCTAACATAGAGGTTGAATGCAATGACTTAACTACATGGTGATCTCCAAGCATCAACATTTTGAATTTTCTATTTTTTATCTTTTCTTTTGTTTTAGACACATGTTTTTGTTATTTTCATTTTTTTGTTGTTTTTCTTTTCAATTTTTTTATCTTTGACAGTATGTACACCTATCTAAGGGTAATACTTTTTAAGATACAGCCCATTCCAAGGGTGAGATAACTCGATCCCCTCAGCATTGACTAGCCTGTAGGCGTTGCCAGGATGCACAGCCTGAACCACGTATGGTCCTTCCCAATTGGGTTGGAGTTTAGAACGCGGCCCGCCAGGTTTTACAAAAATTCTTTTTACTACCATTTCACCAACTTTGAACTTTCTCTCAATAACCTTCTTCTGGTAAAAACGTGCGAGTCTATTTTGGTAGACGCGAGCATGTTCGGCAGCAACCAGACGTTTCTCGTCTAAGAGTTCCAATTGGGCAAGGAGTGAGTCACGACGTTCATCGAGGGGAAGGTCCTTGTCCAATTGTACTCTCAGAGAGGGAATCAGAATCTCATACGGAACTACCGCCTCCATCCCGTAAGTGAGGGCGAACGGAGTTTGCCCAGTAGGAGTTCGGATTGAAGTGCGATAGGCCCATAGAGCTTCGATAAGCTTCTCTGGCCAATCCGAGAATCTGCTAGACTCACAGGTTTTCTTTATGATTTTAATCAATGTTTTATTCGTGGCCTCCGCTTGGCCATTGCCTTGTGGATAATATGGTGATGAATGATGCAATGCAATCTTATACCTTTGGCAGAGGTCCTGAAGATCCTGAGAGATGATGTAACGACCCGAGAATCCGATTACCGGGAAGGCCCGATAACCCGAGACTCGCACCGCCACCCACGAGTCCGAAGACTCGGAAGGGTTAAAAGGATGGTGTGGAAACTACATAGTTATCACAAGTAATTGCAGAAATTAAACAGTTATGATAATAAGCAGGAAATAAGATAACAATTTACATGGTCCACAAAATAAAATAACCACGACAACAGTCCACGACTAGTACAGTGACAAGAAAGAAAAGTACAGCTACACGGGGCATCCCCCGGCTCAGACCTCTGGCACTATCTCTGGGCACCCGCACCACGCTGCGCTCCTGACGCGCTCCCCGAAGGTGGCGTCTCACCTGAAACACGGTGAAAACACGCAGGGAATGAGTCTCGGAACAAGACTCAGTAGGGATCACTCGAACCCTACCTCGCAAAGCGAGAAACCACTACTCTAGCGGTAGGAGAGTACCTCGGAAAGAAAGCCCTGTACTCTACAAAGCAAGACTCTACGGCACGCAAACCGACACACGTGCTACGAAGAGAAGACCGAAGCTCAACGGTCACCGACAAACCCGAAGGTCGGAAACACACGACTGACAGTCTGACACTCCGTACTCGACAGGAGTACCACCCACTAGAAGCACAGCCGGTAGCGTCCCCTGACGTCTTACACCGCACCGCAGGTGAACCGCCTGACGTGGTAGGTCCTACCCGAGGCGCAAACACCGAAAAGTAACTCACAACAAGTGACTAGCTGGGGTCACGCCCGTCGACGTGGGTCCAACCGCCCCCAACCACGTGTGCACACACAGACCACGCGTCCTAGGTCTGGCCCTCTGACCGGTTTTCCCCCGCAGCCGGACTCTGGCTACAACGAGGGGCCTACGGTAACCGGTCCACAAACCGTCTCGAAAGGTGGGTGCCCGTACACCACTCCCAGGTGAGACCAGCACCGCGTACTGGTGGGCTACGACTAGTGGAGGGTCGCTAAAGGAGTAGACTCTCAAGTCACGGAAAACAACGCCCAAGCCCGACAACGTGTGGGAATCACCCCACGCACTAGTCCCGTCACACGGAGACCACGGTCGGAGAAAAGTAAGGTTGCCACCCTCATGGGGCAACTCAGGAAGTGGCGGTCTACCCTCAGACCGTCACTGCCAAATGGCGGTCCACTCTAGGGCCGTCACTTAAAATGGCGGTCTAAGGCGGACCGTCACTCAACACGGGGGAAAGGGAAGTAACGGCCCAGGCCCAGCGCGTTACACGGATGTAACGCGCTTAGCCTAGCGCGTTACACGCCCCTCCACGGCACAGATTCAAAAAGGGATGTAACGGCCCTATCCGGGCGCGTTACTCACATGTAACGCACCTGGACCAGCGCGTTACATGGCCCTCACGCCTGGGGTAAACACAGGAAGTAACGCTCCTGCCCCAGGGCGTTACACGCATATAACGCACCTAGAATGGCGCGTCACATGGCCTGACCCCCAACGGTCAAAACCAACGGTCGAAAAGCATGTGACGGCCCAGCCCAGGGGCATCACTAGCAAACGGCGGCCAGTCGCAGGACCGTTACAGCCCTCGACCCCAAAGGCCAACACCCAGGGAAGTAACGCACCCCTCTAGGGGCGTTACAAGCATGTGACGGTCACTGGAGTGACCGTCGCTTGCCCCAGAGCACGCTACGGCGGGAAAACCCCAAAAACACCAACCACGCCCCCGTACCTCCACCGGAGAGGGGGAAAACAAGGGGGAAGACCCCTGGGGACCCCTAGCATGCATCTAGGCCACCAAAACATAGAATCATGGGCTAAAACCATAGATCGGGCGGCTCACCCCCAAAACATGGAAAAACCCCAAAAATGCCCAAACATGCCTCTCTCGGCCTCCCCGCGGCCTACAAACCACGAAAAGAACGGCGAAGAGCTAGGGAACGTCACCCTACCTCAATGGAGCGAATGCTCCGCCGGATCGTCCACGAATCGCGAAGAACGCTTGAAAACCCTCGTTCTTCCTTAAGCTTCCCACGCTCGCCGCACGCCCCCACGACCGCCTCGCCGCCGCCCACGTCACCGCGCCGTCGCCCCGCCGCCGTCTGCAGCCGGAGGGGAGCTCGCCGTGGCCAACCGGGAGGAAGAGAGGGAGAGGGAGGGAGACACGGTGGAGGAGGAAGGAGGAAGAAGAAGAGAGGAAGAAGAAGAAGAGTGGGGGAGAGAGAAAATAGGAGGGTTTTATAGAAAAACCCGGAAAATCCGAAAAATTCCAAAAATTAGGAAATTACACCCCCACGATCCTCGGAACGTACCGATCGCGACGGTACCACTCGTGCCCGTGTGAACAGCCCGGTTCACCCGCAGCGAGCGTCCGAAGAGAAAAGCTGAAACCCGCGCCGGAAATCGGAAATCACGCACGGAAAAGCCGCGGAACGCCTCCGGGCCTCCGAAACGACTCCGGATCGCGCCGATCCGACACGAAAGATGTCCGAAACAAAATTTCGACACAATAGAGCCGAACGCTCCGAAAACCAGATCTGGGACCCACGAAGAAGGATCCGAAAGGTCCGGGATATTACAGCCCTCCCCCCTTAAGGAATTTCGTCCTCGAAATTGAGAACAACCAACGGGGAAAGAAGAGGAAGACTCACTCAAACAGATACGGGAACTGCTGACGCAATTCGTCCTCACGTTCCCACGAAGCCTCACCACCAGAGTGTCGTTGCCACACGACCTTTACCAAGGGAATGACCTTGTTCCGCAGGCGCTGCTCTCGCCTATCCTCCACGCGGATCGGAAACTCTGGGAGAGAAAGATCTGGAGTCACCTCAGGCCAAACGGAAAACTCGAGCACATGAGAGTCATCGGGCATATACTTCCGCAACATCGAGACGTGAACACGTCATGCACCGACGCCAACTCAGAGGTAACTGCAACCGGTAAGCAACCTCACCGATGCGTTCCACAATCGCGAAAGGACCAATATAGCGGGGACTCAGCTTCCCACGCCGTCCAAAACGCATCACCCCCTTCATCGGAGAAACTCTCAAGAACACATGATCGCCCACGGCGAACTCGAGGGGCTGCCTCCTACGGTCAGCATAGCTCTTCTGCCGACTCTGGGCCGCCAACATGTTCTGACGAACCAGGTGCACAACATCCACACATTGCTGCACCAATTCCGGTCCCGTCAAAACACGCTCACCCACCTCAAACCAATCGAGTGGAGTCCGACAAGGACGCCCGTACAATGCCTCATAAGGAGCCATGCCGATGCTCGAATGATAGCTGTTGTTATAGGCAAACTCCACCAACGGTAGGTGATGTATCCAACTCCCTGCCACTCCAGGCAGCAGGATCTCAGCATGTCCTCCAAAGTCTGAATGGTCCTCTCAGACTGACCATCTGACTGAGGATGATATGCCGAGCTAAATGCCAACTCCGTGCCAAGAGCTCGCTGGAAACTCCTCCAGAATCCAGAAGTGAAGCGCGGATCCCGATCCGACACGATCGAAATGGGAACCCCATGCAACGGAACGATCCGCTCCACATAAAGACGAGCCAACTTAGGCACGCTCCAGCTGACCTTGACCGGTAGCAATCGAGTCACCTTCGTCAGCCGATCCACCAGCAACCAAATACTGTCCTGCCCACTCGGGGTTCTTGGCAACCCCACCACAAAATCCGTGGTCACATGGTCCCACTTCCAAGCAGGAACATCCAAGGGCTGGAGAGTACCGCCTGGTCGCTGATGCTCCGCCTTCACCTGCTGACAGATCAGGCACCTGGCCACAAATTCTGCGACATCTCTCTTCATGCCAGGCCACCAGAACTGCCTCCGCAAGTTCCGATACATCTTCGTCGCACCCGGGTGTACAGTGTACCTGCTCCCATGAGCCTCGCGTAACACCGCACGACGAACCTGCTCCTCAGCTGGGACGTACAACCTGCCACGAAACCTCGCAGCACCGTCCTCGCCGAGCTCTACGTCAGCCATAGCCAAAATCCGGGGCAACTCAGGGTCCGCATGTTGAGCCTCTGTCACCTGACGACGGATAGCAGGAGTGACAGTCAGACTCGCAAGCACAGCCAACCCTGGCTCCTGGGGAATCTTGAGCCTGAAAGATACCTCCACCTCCTCAACATCAAGGCACTGACCGCAACCTTTCGACTCAAGGCATCGGCGACGACATTCATCCTGCCTGGCTGATAAGACAGGGTGAAGTCATAGTCCTTCATGAACTCCATCCAACGCCTTTGCCTGAGGTTCAGGTCCTTCTGCGAGAACACGTACCTCAAGCTCTGATGGTCAGTGAACACCTAGAACTTCTCACCGTACAGATAATACCTCCAGATCTTCAGCGCGAAGATCATAGCCGCCAACTCAAGGTCATGGGTAGGGTAGTTCTCCTCGTGAGGCTTTAGCTGCCGAGATGCATAAGCCACCACTCTACCATGCTGCATCAGAACAGCACCCAGTCCAACGCCGGAAGCATCTGTACACACCACGAAACCTCCCGATCCAGAAGGCAAAACCAACACCGGAGCCGAGGTGAGCAATCTCTTCAGCTCCCTGAAGCTCTGCTCACACTCCTCGGACCAAACGAAAGGTATATCCTTCCGCGTGAGCCTAGTCATCGGGGTCGCAATGCGGGAAAAATCCTAGATAAACCGACGATAATAACCCGCAAGCCCCAAGAAACTCCGGATCTCCGTCACCGACCTCGGCCTCGGCCATTGCATCACAGCCTCGACCTTGGCGGGATCCACGGAAATGCCATCACCAGAAATCACGTGCCCCAGAAAGTGCACATCGCTGAGCCAAAACTCGCACTTGCTGAGCTTCGCATACAACTGGTGATCTCGCAACGTCTGCAGTACCACACTCAAATGGTACGCGTGCTCCTCAGCAGACCGCGAATAAACAAGGATGTCATCCACGAAAATGACCACAAACTGGTCCAAATACGGATGAAACACCCTCTGCATCAAGTCCATAAAGGCAGCTGGGGCATTGGTGAGCCCAAACGGCATCACCAGAAACTCATAATGCTCGTACCTCGAACTGAATGCAGTCTTCTCCACATCGGACTCGCGAATCCTCAGCTGATAGTAACCTGACCGCAAATCAATCCGCGAGAACACTCGCGCAGACTGAAGCTGGTCGAACAAGTCATCGATCCGCGGCAACGGATACTTGTTCTTAACGGTCACTTCATTCAGCTGCCGATAGTCAATGCACAGCCGCAGACTACCGTCCTTCTTCTTCACAAACAACACGGGCGCACCCCAAGGGGAAAAACTCGGACGAATGTACCCCTTGGCCAGCAGCTCCTGCAACTGCGCCCTCAACTCTCTTAGTTCAGCGGGGGCCATACGGTAGGGAGCCTTCGCCAAAGGTCCCGCACCAGGTACAACCTCGATCACAAAATCGATCTCCCGCTGGGGAGGTAATCCAGGCAACTTCTCAGGAAAAACATCGGGAAACTCGCACACCACCGCGATGTCCTCGACATCCGGCTCCATCCGGTCAGACACAACCATTGACGCGAGAAAACCCTGACAACCTGAATCAAGCAACCGACGGGCTCGAATAGCAGAGATAAGAAATCGAGAAGAGGTGGAACGGATACCTTGGAAATAGAAGGTCCTCTTGCTCGGATGCTGGAAGTAGACCCTCTTCATCCCACAATCCACCACCGCTCCATGAGTCTCGAGCCAATCCATGCCTAGAATCACATCATAATCCCGAAGCTGCAACGCATACAATCTGCCTGGCATACTCCGGCCATCGATCCACACCGGAACCTGGTCGAAGCAATACGGAGTGACCATAAAGTCACCCGAAGGCAACTCCACCGCCAAATCACAAGACAACTGGGTCACCGGCTCCTCGACGCTCGACGCGAAATCCTCCGAAATAAACGAATGAGACGCGCCAGAATCAAACAAAACCCGAGCCGCACAACCCAAAATCTGAACGGTACCTTCCACGAGCTGCGACGCCACTGCCTCTGCCCTGGTCAAGTGCGTGATCTGGCCTCGAGCCCTCTGCCTGCCTCCCACGCTGGCTGACCTGGGTAGCGGCGGATACTGTCCCTGCTGCTGCCTCTGCTGCTGGGGAAACTGCTGCTGCGGCGGTCTCTGTGGACAGTCACGCGCCATGTGCCCTGGCTGGTCACACCGAAAACAGATAATCGGCGCCGTGCACTGCCTGCCTGGGTGGGTCCCACCACACCGTGGACAAGGTCCTCGTGATCCACCCCCTGATCCCTGACGCTGCAAAGGAATCGGCTGCTGCACACTGCCCGATGAAGCTTGTCCCTGATCCTTGGGCTTCTTACAAAAACCCTTCTTCAAGAACTTCTTGACCTTCGAGCTAAAAGACGCAGATCCTGTCACTGAAGCTGCCGATGCCGGTACTCCTGAACCACCCGACGCATGCTGGAAGAAACCCTGCTGCTGGGTAGCCGACTACTGGCTGCGACCTGACACGGACTGCCCCTGGCTGATCGGTCCTCGAGTCCTCTGCATATCCATCTCCAAGGAAATCGTAACACGAGACGCTGTCTCTAGATCAGTGGCCCCATTCGCGATCAAATGGTGCCTCAGCTCCAGCCTCAAGCCCTGTACAAACTGCGTGGTCCTCACCCTCTCATGCTCCATGACATGAGGTGCGTACCGACCCAGCTCGACAAATCGGGCCCTGTACTGCAACACGCACATGTCACCCTGCACCAGCTCCAGAAACTCCCGCATCCGCTGCGTAGCAACGACGTCTGGACAGTACGTACGCTCGAAAGCACTGACAAAGTCACCCCACTCGACCTGCTCAAGTGGACGAAGCTGAAAGGACGTCTTCCACTCGGAAGACCACCACCTCCGAGCCGTACCCTGCAACTGGTTGTAGGCCAACACCACTCTGTCCTCGGCAGTACTTTTCGCAGAACTGAACACCCGCTCCATCTCATCGAGCCAATCACGAGCCGCATCAGGGTCTGCCTGGCCGCTAAAGTAAGGTGGATGGAACTGCATGAAGTCCCTCACTGCTCGGCCCGGCCCACCCCTGACTGACGAGCCCTCAGCAGCCTCTCCGCCAAACTGCTGAGACATGAGATGGTACATGCCACGGAAGAAATCCTCGGCCCCCGGAGCTCTCGCAGCATCCGCGGCCTCGGTAGCTCCCGAAACTCTGCTATGCTCCTCCTGGTCCCTCTGGACCCCCTGCTGGATCTCCTGACCTCCAGCCGACTGCCCCTGCTGAGAGCGAGAACTCCTCCTCGGCGCCATCCTCGCTCCTGAAGCACAAGACAGAAAACACGAAAACGGCAATGTCAGAATAAAACACGCGGTGCCCAAGGCCAGCGTCACATGTACATCATCGCCATGGACTAGTGGACCACTACAATTACCTATGATTCCCATGTAATTCCACAACCGCGCTCTGATACCAGCTGTAACGACCCGAGAATCCGATTACCGGGAAGGCCCGATAACCCGAGACTCGCACCGCCACCCACGAGTCCGAAGACTCGGAAGGGTTAAAAGGATGGTGTGGAAATTACATAGTTATCACAAGTAATTGCAGAAATTAAACAGTTATGATAATAAGCAGGAAATAAGGTAACAATTTACATGGTCCACAAAATAAAATAACCACGACAACAGTCCACGACTAGTACAGTGACAAGAAAGAAAAGTACAGCTACACGGGACATCCCCCGGCTCAGACCTCTGGCACTATCTCTGGGCACCCGCACCACGCTGCGCTCCTGACGCGCTCCCCGAAGGTGGCGTCTCACCTGAAACACGGTGAAAACACGCAGGGAATGAGTCTCGGAACAAGACTCAGTAGGGATCACTCGAACCCTACCTCGCAAAGCGAGAAACCACTACTCTAGCGGTAGGAGAGTACCTCGGAAAGAAAAGCCCTGTACTCTACAAAGCAAGACTCTACGGCACGCAAACCGACACACGTGCTACGAAGAGAAGACCGAAGCTCAACGGTCACCGACAAACCCGAAGGTCGGAAACACACGACTGACAGTCTGACACTCCGTACTCGACAGGAGTACCACCCACTAGAAGCACAGCCGGTAGCGTCCCCTGACGTCTTACACCGCACCGCAGGTGAACCGCCTGACGTGGTAGGTCCTACCCGAGGTGCAAACACCGAAAAGTAACTCACAACAAGTGACTAGCTGGGGTCACGCCCGTCGACGTGGGTCCAACCGCCCCCAACCACGTGTGCACACACAGACCACGCGTCCTAGGTCTGGCCCTCTGACCGGTTTTCCCCCGCAGCCGGACTCTGGCTACAACGAGGGGCCTACGGTAACCGGTCCACAAACCGTCTCGAAAGGTGGGTGCCCGTACACCACTCCCAGGTGAGACCAGCACCGCGTACTGGTGGGCTACGACTAGTGGAGGGTCGCTAAAGGAGTAGACTCTCAAGTCACGGAAAACAACGCCCAAGCCCGACAACGTGTGGGAATCACCCCACGCACTAGTCCCGTCACACGGAGACCACGGTCGGAGAAAAGTAAGGTTGCCACCCTCATGGGGCAACTCAGGAAGTGGCGGTCTACCCTCAGACTGTCACTGCCAAATGGCGGTCCACTCTAGGGCTGTCACTTAAAATGGCGGTCTAAGGCGGACCGTCACTCAACACGGGGGAAAGGGAAGTAACGGCCCAGGCCCAGCGCGTTACACGGATGTAACGCGCTTAGCCTAGCGCGTTACACGCCCCTCCACGGCACAGATTCAAAAAGGGATGTAACGGCCATGTCCGGGCGCGTTACTCACATGTAACGCACATGGACCAGCGCGTTACATGGCCCTCACGCCTGGGGTAAACACAGGAAGTAACGCTCCTGCCCCAGGGCGTTACACGCATATAACGCACCTAGAATGGCGCGTCACATGGCCTGACCCCCAACGGTCAAAACCAACGGTCGAAAAGCATGTGACGGCCCAGCCCAGGGGCGTCACTAGCAAACGGCGGCCAGTCGCAGGACCATTACAGCCCTCGACCCCAAAGGCCAACACCCAGGGAAGTAACGCACCCCTCTAGGGGCGTTACAAGCATGTGACGGTCACTGGAGTGACCGTCGCTTGCCCCAGAGCACGCTACGGCGGGAAAACCCCAAAAACACCAACCACGCCCCCGTACCTCCACCGGAGAGGGGGAAAACAAGGGGGAAGACCCCTGGGGACCCCTAGCATGCATCTAAGCCACCAAAACATAGAATCATGGGCTAAAACCATAGATCGGGCGGCTCACCCCCAAAACATGGAAAAACCCCAAAAATGCCCAAACATGCCTCTCTCGGCCTCCCCGCGGCCTACAAACCACGGAAAAGAACGGCGAAAAGCTAGGGAACGTCACCCTACCTCAATGGAGCGAATGCTCCGCCGGATCGTCCACGAATCACGAAGAACGCTTGAAAACCCTCGTTCTTCCTTAAGCTTCCCACGCTCGCCGCACGCCCCCACGACCGCCTCGCCGCCGCCCACGTCACCGCGCCGTCGCCCCGCCGCCGTCTGCAGCCGGAGGGGAGCTCGCCGTGGCCAACCGGGAGGAAGAGAGGGAGAGGGAGGGAGACACGGTGGAGGAGGAAGGAGGAAGAAGAAGAGAGGAAGAAGAAGAAGAAAGTGGGGGGAGAGAGAAAATAGGGAGGGTTTTTATAGAAAAACCCGGAAAATCCGGAAAATTCCAAAAATTAGGAAATTACAACCCCACGATCCTCGGAACGCACCGATCGCGACGGTACCACTCGTGCCCGTGTGAACAGCCCGGTTCACCCGCAGCGAGCGTCCGAAGAGAAAAGCCGAAACCCGCGCCGGAAATCGGAAATCACGCACGGAAAAGCCGCGGAACGCCTCCGGGCCTCCGAAACGACTCCGGATCGCGCCGATCCGAACACGAAAGATGTCCGAAACAAAATTTCGGACACAATAGAGCTGAACGCTCTGAAAACCAGATCTGGGACCCACGAAGAAGGATCTGAAAGGTCCGGGATATTACAGATGAATTGTGGCCCATTGTCGGTGATGATAGTTCTTGGAATGCCGAACCTGGCGATGATGTTCTTCATGATGAACTTGCAGACTGTGGATGTCTTGACTTCTGCATAGGCTTCGGCTTCAGCCCATTTGGTGAAGTACTCCGTTGCAGTGAGGATGAAGGATTTTTGCTTGGTGAGGGAGTTAGGATCACCAAGAGGACCAATGATGTCAAATGCCCACATGGAGAAAGGCCATGGGGAGGACACTGGATGGAGAGAGGAAGATGGGGAATGGATCTTATCGGCGTGAAGTTGACACTTGACACACCTACGGACATAGACAGCACAGTCTTCCTCCATGGTGGGCCAGTAAAAGTCTTGCCGAAGGATATTCTTGGCAAGCATCTGGCTATTCACATGGCCACCACACACACCTGAGTGTGCTTCCTCTACACACTTCCAGGACTCATTATCATCAAGACACCTCATGAGAACACCAGTGAGGCTTCTTTTGTATAGCAATCCTCCAACCAATGTGTACCTCTGGGCTACTCTTCTTATGGCCCTCTTATCTTCTGCTGTTGCCTCTTAAGGATAAGACTGGTCTTTACAATATTTAACAATCTCATGGAACCATGGCTTCTCCTCATCAGCCAGTTCTTCTTCCAATTCGACCAACATAATTTCCCTCTTTTCAACAACTTCTCTATCCTGAGCCATCTTTGACATTTCCTCCTGAACCCTTAAATAGGAAGGGTTGGGAATAGCAGGGAAGAGAAGCTTGTGGATAGAAACGGACAGAGCCCTTCTGCCCAGAGGAAACCTTAATGATGATGCCAACGAAGCAAGAGCGTCGGCCAAAATGTTCTGATTGCGAGGGACATGAACAAAGACTAACTTGGTGAACAGTTTAGCGAAAGCAACAGTAAGCTCTTGGTATGGCTTGAGCTTGGGATCACGAGTGCGATATTTAGTGAGCACTTGGCGAAGGATAAGTTGACTATCACCTATGACTCCCAATTCGGTGACCCAGAAGGAATAGGCAAGATTCAGACCTGCCAGAAGAGCCTCGTATTCAGCCACGTTGTTGGTGACTGGAAATGAGAGCTGGAATGCATCTGGGATAGCGACACCTTCAGGTGACAAAAGAACAATACCAATACCTCTCCCTTGGGAATTCAAAGCTCCATCAAAATATAATGTCCACATGGGATCATGAGACTGGGTAATGGACATTAGTTCCTCATCTGGAAACTCTGATTGAACAGGGTCAAACTTGGGGAGAGGGTGATGAGCGAGATGCTCGGCTATAGCATAGCCTTTGATTGCCTTTTGTTGAATATAGGTGATGTCAAACTGAGATAGAAAACTTTGCCAACGTGCTAGCCTATCAGTAAGGACAAACTTTTCCAAGAGAAATTTGATAGGATTCATCCGAGCAATCAAGTGGACTTCGTGAGCAAGAAAGTAATGTTTCAATTTTTGTACCACCCACACAAGGGCGGCACAGGTCTTTTCCATGGTAGTATACTTTCGCTCACAGGGGTTGAGGAGTTTGGACAAGTAATAGGTTGCCCGTTCCTTGCCTTCCTCATTGATTTGTGCTAGGACGGCTCCCACAGAGTCGTCTAGGACCGAGATATATAGGACCAAAGGCTTATCTGGAATAGGTGGAGTGAGAACAGGCGGGTTGGCCAGATATTCCTTTAATCCGTCAAAAGCATTCTGACACTTAGAATCCCAACAGAATTTGGTCCCTGCTTTGGTCAACTCGTAGAAGGGCCGGCACCTTTGCGAGTGTTGAGACACAAAGCGACGGATAAATTGCAACCTCCCGATTAATTCTCGAACTTCTCTCAAATTCTTCGGGGGTGGCATATCCCTAATTGCCTTAGCCTTATTGGGATCTATCTCAATACCCCTTTTGCTCACAATGAAGCCAAGTAATTTGCCAGATGATACACCAAACACACATTTCTTTGGATTCATTTTCAAATTGAATTCACGTGATCTTTGCAACATCTTTGCAAGGACCTCGGGATGTTCCGCCCTAGTTATTGATTTTACCAACAAATCATCCACATATACCTCCAAATATATGTGCATCATGTCATGGAATATTGACATCATAGCCCTTTGGTAAGTGGCTCCAGCATTCTTCAGTCCAAATGGCATGACCACATAACAATAAGTTTCCAGGGAGTAGTGAATGAAGTTTTCTCCTGATCTTCTTCTGCCAGACGGATTTGATTATATCCAGAAAATCCATCCATGAATGAAAGGGTTTCATATCCTGCCGTGTTATCAATCAACACATCAATATGAGGCAAAGGGAAATCATCCTTCGGACACGCACGGTTAAGGTCCCGGAAGTCAATACAAATTCTCACCTTTCCATCTTTCTTCATGACCGGGACGATGTTTGCGACCCACTGAGGATAAAGGACGACTCTTATGAACCTAGCTTTGTGGAGCTTGTCGACCTCTTCCTTCATTTTTAAAGCCATTTGTGGGCGGAAACGTCATAACCGTTGCTTTACCGAGATGGACCCTGGTTTGAGGGTGAGACGATGCTCAACCAGAGTAGAATCCAATCCTGGCATATCCTCATAGCTCCATGCAAACGTGTCCTTGTAATCCTTAAGAACCTTAACTAGTGCCTCTTCTTCAGATGATGGTAAATTATCACTTATGAGGACAATCCTAGGGTCTTCCTCAATTCCCAGATTGATCTCTTTGGTAGACTCTTCTACAGCGGCTGACGGCTCGTCAAATCTGCTCATTCCACTAGCATAGGTGTCAGCCGCGTCCTCATATTCTTCATCCTCTTCTTCAATGGGGTATTCCTCGTCAGTGAGTTCATAGACCCCATACCCTTCATCAATCATGCAATCATTCTCACATTCTATTTCTGGCAGTTGGACGGGATTTTCTAGCAATTGGGGGATGGCTAGAAGGGCTTGACACCTGGTGGCTAGATCCAAAAGGAATCGACGGGGAATCTACCTACCCTTGAATTTCTTCTTAGACACTACCCTTGACTTACTATTGCTAGCTAGACTGACATTTACAGAAGAAGAAGAAGAAACTAAAGGGGATGGTGAAGAATGTACAGGGAAAGACCCCTCAGACGAGGGGAAAAGAAGGTCGCTCAGGGGACCTTGAATGAGTGGCCCGTGAGTCGGGGCACACTCGTGGGAGATATAGGAGGTTTCCTCAAAGACAATGCGCTGTTGAGGAGTTGTGGAATTGGCATTTTTTTTTCATTTTCATTTTTAATAACAAAACAGTGAAAAGAAATTGGAGGAGGTGAAAAGAGAATTAGAGCTAGAGGGTTGTGTAGCTCGTAGAGCAAATCATGATTAAAAATCTTGCGCGAGTTGAGAAACTCACGCAGGTAAACGAGTAAAGAAGGAGACCTGGGAAGATCATCAGATAACTGTCTGGCCCAGGAAGGAGACAGCAACAGAGGCTGTGATAGGTGGGTAGAGAAAATGACGGCTAATGAGCCGTCGATGACAATATTGGTGACGGATGATGACCCGTCGATGACAACATCCTCTTGGCGAGGAGGGTTTGACATTCTGGCAAGTGTGGTGGTGTCCCCTGGCATTTCGGAGATCAAAGACGACCCTTCTAGATATGGAGGTGAGAACATTCTTTCCAGTGCAATGGGTATATCTGGTATGTCAAACCATTTATACCATTCACAATCCAAGTGAACAATCTTTCCTTTTTTTGGAGTTTTTGAACATCCTTCAGCCAAGAATACATTTTGTAACCGCCCATGTGATTTTGGTGGAGGATCTCCCATCTGGACGATGGGCCCCTTTTTGAAATGTGAGGACAAAGTCCAAGTGAGGGGTTTGTCGTCTGATTCGAATGGCCCCTTAAAACCCAAGCCAGCTCTATGGATTGGCTTTATCTTTTGGAGTGGTCTCAGCCTTCCTTGCATTTGTGCCCCTAGACCTTTGCCATCTTGGTAGCCAATATTTCTCATAATCTCCCATCCTTTGGAGCGGAAGGGGAGACGTGAGTTTAACATAGGGAATGGCTTTCGTTGTGTGAAGGGAGCACGACAAGGGTCATACACATCCAACAAGGATAGTATGGGCCGATGAGTCGGCCAGACCGAAGGCAAAGAGGTGTTGATAGCATCCACCGTAGAACAGAGAGGCATGCTCATCACCTTGATAATCCATCCTTTATATGGAAATTTCAAACACTGATGATTGGTGGATGGTACAGCATTCATAGCTTCAATGTAGGTACGGCCTAGTATAGCCTTGAAAGTGGGATCCATATCAAGGACATGAAATTCCGTAAAGACTGATACATGACCTAGTTCTACATTGAGGGTAATCATCCCCATTGGCGGCCTCTTACTGTTGTCGTAGGCCGTGACTGTGATTGAGGAAGGCATGAGTTGTTCTTCATGGACCCTACATGCTTGGAGAGTACTCGGGGAAATCACATTTATAGACGCGCCCGTGTCCACTAGGCACGGATCCAATGACACGCCATTGATTTTCACCGCAATACACAATGCATATTTTCGAGCTTCCTTGGGGGCAAGCTCATGATTGTGAAACATGATAGGCGGTTGTGTATCAGTGGGCGTCAGGACCGTCGAGATTTTCTCCACAGGGAGATCCTCGTTCACCATGACTTTTTGGAGATATTCCCTTAAAGCTTCTTGGTGAGATGGGGATCTTTTAATCAGCTCAAGGATGGAGATACGGGCAGGCGTCTTATCCAGATGTTTTAGCAAATCATACTGGGTCCCAGGGATAGACTCTTCTGACTGCTCTTCCTTATCTTTCTGGGGCTGAGATTGTTCAGGGGCCTGACTATTTTGGGGAAATACCCGGTGGAACATCCTTCCACTCCGGAGCACCATTGCTTGTGGGTCTTGTTGCACCTCTATGATATTGGGTGTGGATTTTAACAAGGGTTTAAGGGGTAATAGTGGAGGAATGGTTGGTGGGATAGGGGTTATGATGGGTGTAAGGGTTTTGATTAGGGGTTTGCTTGGTGGAGGTATAGTAGAGGTGGAAGGAATCTTGGGCGTATGATGAATGATGAGTGGTTTAAAGGGTAGGGGTATAGTGGAAGTAGAAGGGACCTCGGGTGGATGGTGGATGATAAGAGGTTTATATGGTGGAGGAGGAGATTCAATGGGGGTAGAGGTGGATGGTGCGTCATACGGGTAATGGGCGGTAAAAAGGTTAGAGGGCGGGGGTAAAGGTGCGATAGAGGTAGATGGTAAATTAGAGGAATAAGAAGTGATCAGGGGACTGAGGGGTGAAAAAGGAGTGGGAAATGGCCTTTGGTGATGGACTAACGGTGAATTGACGGTAGGGGTACGAATAAGAGGGCGTGATGGTTGTGGAACGGGAGAAGGACCAAATAGGGGTTGTGAGGGGGTTGAGTGGTAAGAAGATGCTGTTCGAAGGAGACGAGGAGGTTGATTGATGGTATGACTGGTAGCAAGGACAGAGGTGCTTTCTAAATGACAGGTTTGCTCTCTTCCAACTTCCGAGAAGGAGGAAATCGGATTAACCTGGTAGTTGGGCTGTTGGTGCTCCGGAAGCGGGTTATGGATGATGCCCATATTAGGCTGCTGTTGTGGGGCCTGCTGAGGCTGTTGTTGTTGATGTGGTTGTTGTGGCAACTGTGGCCTAGGCGGAGGTCTCCTGGCCTTTAGGGTGGCGATGCATCGCCTCATTTCATACCAATCGATTTCACCGAGATCATTCATGTCGTAAATGTAATCTTTGAAGTTGAAACAATTCTCCACCGTATGACCCGGCTGTCTGTGATAGACACAGTACCTGAAGGTATCAGCATTTGGGGGCCATGCAAACTTTTCTTTGGGCAAAGTAAGTAGGTTGGCAGCCATGAGGGCATTAAAAATGTCCGGCAATGCCTCGGGCAATGGTGGATAATGGGCTCTTTTGGGTCCAATGGGCCTCATCCGTTGTTGTGGTGGGCCGTAATTTCCCGGGGGTGGAACTTGGTGATACCGAGGCTGTGGTTGTTGTTGTTGTTGGGGATGAAAGGGTTGAGGCATGTGGTTTTGAAGGGGGTAATTTTAGGGTGGAGGACGATAAAGAGGTGGACCCTGTTGAAAGGGAGGTCGTGAAACCTGAGGAGGCCTTGGGTTAACTGGTTGGTTGGGGCTGCCAAGCACACTCACTTGCTCGTTTATGACGACTCCCTCAGTTGTTCCTCCTTGGACACCAGTGCCCGTTTTCTTAAACACCCTAGGCTTTGAGGGTTCAAACATATGCATGATGGGGGAATCTTTTAACTGGGTCTGGATATACCGGGCCCTCTCATAAAGTTCCTCCATCGTGGTAAGCTTATTCATGGCTAAAATGTGTCTAAACTGTGGGGTTGCATTAGACACAATCATCTTGACTTGCTCGGGTTCTGAAAGGGTATCCTTTATTTTATCGGCCAGAGACCTCCACCTATCAGCATACTGGACAAAATCCTCATCTGACCTCATTTTCTCAGCAACTAGGTCGGTGATAGAAAGGGAGGGACCGACCTTATCTCGATACTTCTGTATGAATTTGGCTTTGACAATTTCAAAATCTCCAGCCTCACTCGGCTCTAGGGAATAGAACCATTCTAGGGCGGGACCATCCAATGATTTCCGAAAAAGGTAAGCCAGGGATTTTGGATCGTTCTGCCATGAGGAAGATTCATACAGAAAATCCTTGATGTGAATATAAGGATTTCCCGTGCCGTTATACCTACGGTATGTAGGCATTTCGGAGGGAGGAAGATGAAATATGGGGAGATTTGACAGGGAAATGTCAGGGACAGACTTCCCATGTGCCTCTTTCTTGAAATTTCGGAACTCCTCGTTCATTTCAGTGTATTTGTTGAGGAGGGACTGAGTGAGTTCCTCGGCAGGTGAAAGTGGGGCCTGCCATTGAGGCTGAGAAGGCCTTATAGGGACCTGAGAAGGGAACCCTGAGCCAGATGGGTATGGTGGCCCACCAGTGGACGGACCCGCTTGGGGTACCGTATGAGGAATGGCAGGGGTTTGAGACTGTAGAGGGGGGAATTGGTGAGAGGCGGGCTGTTGGCTCGCCTGTCCTTGAAATGAAGAAGAAGGAGCGACATATACATGTGATGTAGTAGCCTGGAGCGGCTGTTGGTAGGACGTGGGAGCCGGAGTTGACTCCTGAGGAGGGGGAGAAACAGACTTCCCCTTTAAAATGGCATGAAAGGCAAGAAGTTGCTCAGGGCTGAGCTGTGTACTAGCAAGGGCACCCAAAAGGGAAAAGATATCCTTGGGTGGAGCTACCTCCCGTGGAACAACGGGGACCTCTTGTGAGGTGTCGCGGGAGGGGCCTGAGTCCATTGCGTGGACCCGTGGGTCAGCTGACTGACCACGACCTAATTGATTCTCTTCGGAAGAGTCGTGAGCCATTCCTGTAATTTTACCAGAGCGTAAATGCATACACTAGCAAACAAGTATCAGAGATTAACAGACAAGTGGATGATCTTACGCCATTTTTTTTGTTTTTGTTTTAACCCTTTTTTTGTGTTTTGATTTACTTAATTTTTTTAATTTTTCTTTTTCTGTTTTTTTTATTTTAACAAATATAAAATTCACACTTAGTAGGAGGGACCCTAATTGCACTTTGTTTTACCGCCGTGTCAGCTAGGGGCACTCGTCTCACCACGAATAGGTAACTAACTCCGGGATACTTCAGTGGTACAACCAGCCCAGTGAACGAAGAGGGAATCCTTCGCTGTCGGGGACTTACGGAGGTCCCAGTGGAGGAGATCCTAGTCCGTCGAGAGGAATTTTCGACGGAGAGTCCTTCCTTCACCGAGAAGGGTTAATCCTTAAATAAGTAAAAGAAAGAAAAGAAAAGGGGTAAATGCATGAAATGCAGTGCTGAATAAAAGATGTATAACGCACAAATACCAGAGATAAACACACAAATAGAACAGAGATAATCACAATAATATAACAAGGATATAAAAGTAATAAACAGATGGAGTAGGATACAACCGTTCCTCTTTCCGAGACACGTAGATCACTTGAAAAAAGAGAAAGGGGCTCTAAGGGTGCACGTAGTGCACGAGGGGAATGACGTAGCGCACGTGGGCGCAATAAAGAGGCGGGGCACGAGGATGCCAAATAGAGGGGAACAAGGAGGCGGGGCACACGAGGGTGCCGAATGGAGGAGAAGGGGCACACGTGGGTGCCGAATGGTAGGGGAAGGGGCACACGTGGGTGTCGAATGGTAGGGGCACACGTGGGTGCCGAATGGAGGAGAAGGGGCACACGTGGGTGCCGAATGGTAGGGGAAGGGGCACACGTGGGTGCCGAATGGTAGGGAGGGCACACGTGGGTGCCGAATGGTAGGGGAAATGCACGTGGTGCACGAGACAACGTTATCCTCTCAAGTAACCACAAAGGACCGGGGGAGTGCACGAGGTGCACGAGGGGAGTGAGCGCACGGGGGCGCAATAAGGAAGGGCACACGTGGGTGCCAAAAAGAGGGACACGCGTGGGTGTCAAAAGGAGGGGCACACGTGGGTACCGAAAGCTTGTGGGTAACCAGAAAAGCAAAAAGCAGGTCCCACCGTGATCGCCAGAGATGTGAACGCGTCACGTGATGGACTGAGAGAGAGAGATGGGATTTCTCCCTCTCTGAGTAATAAAGGGTGAAAGAAATGAGGACAAACTATGAAACGCGCGCTATAGGGGATATGAAAGAACGGTGGACGAGTACACCTACAGATGACACTCTAATGGAGACAGAAAGAATTTAGACTGACCGAACTCCGGTACATGGCGGAGATAGGGGTCCGAAGACCCTCTCACGCAAACTGAACCCCTTCCCGGTAGGCGTAACCCACCGTTCCGAGAGCAGCTTTTCAGATACCGAATTCGAGTCCTAGGACTCTACGTAATAGAATTTGACAGACGGGAAGACACGTAGACTCGGAAATTGTAACAATATATCACTCCTCGAACAGTTACAAGAACAATATGAATAAAAGCAGACCACCACAGGACATTGGTCTTTGCGGGGTCTTAACTAGAAATAGCAATATGAACAGTAATTAATATATGTACATCTAGAAACCCCCGCGAGACATTGGCCTTACGGGATTTTTAATGCAATATAAATAATACATATAAGTATATATATAAACCACCACGAGACATTGGCCTCTGCGGGGTTTTTAATGTATTATAAATAATAAATATAAATATATATACACACCACCACGAGACATTGGCCTCTGCGGGGTTCTTACTATAACATAGATAATGAATATAAGTATATAAATATATAAACCACCACGAGACTGTGGCCTCTGCGGGATTTTTACTATGACATAAATAATAAGTATAAGTATATATATATATATATATATATATATATATATATATATATATATATATATATATATATATATATATATATATATAAACCACCACGAGACTGTGACTTCTGCGGGATTTTTAATGCGACATAAAGAATATAAATAATAAATAATAAATAATAAATAAATATATATATATATATATATTAATACGACATAAATAATATAAATAATATATATATGTGTATATATAGAAACCACCACGAGACTGTGGCCTCTGCGGGGTTTTTAATGCGACATAAAGAATATAAATATTAAATAATAAATAATAAATATATATATGTATATATAGAAACCACCACGAGACTGTGGCCTCTGCGGGATCTTTACTATAATATAAGTATATGTGACAGGAAAAGAAAAGGGATCAAATAAACCGCCGCGAGATGTTGATCTCCACGGGATTTTAAAGCGATGATATGGGGATGCTGAAATTAAATAGTTAGGGGTTAGAGAGTAAAGTGCAAAAATAATAAAATACTAAAACGGAAATGGTCGCGGGAGGTGACCCACCGCACCAGTTAGGAGTTAGATATACAGAAAGTAAACGACAGAAACAGCCGCGGGGAATAATCCTCCGCGCGGGTGAGGACAAAAACACAAGAGTAACCGCTGTGGGAAGTAACTCTCCGCGGGTGTTATTAAAACAACGATGATCAAAATGAAGCGCGCGTTAGGAGTTTTGTGATCGCCAGGGACCGAGGGTCCCGAGTGAATTGATCGCTTTCGCCTTTGACACGGGGTTATGCGGGCTCCAACTTCCTCTTCTTTCGACAGGCCGAAGAAGAGGGCCTTTGACTGGTTACCCTTACACAAAGAACAAACAGAGAAAAATAACTAAATGAGAATGACGGGGGTATAGTACCAATCCTTAGGTAATGAAACTGTAAATAACATAAACGAACACGTACCTGGTTGGTGTGTTTAAAACCCCTTTAGAATTAAAAGGGTAGGAGAATGACATGATGAAATGCGCAAATACAAAGACACTCACAAGGGAGGCCCTCTCAAAGAGAAAGGCCTGGGACATATGCTAAATGATGCATGCAATATAATTGACTGACTGAATAAAAATAAGGGGGAGAAAAGCTTATCGGGGAAGACCGGCGATGAGCTTTGAGAATGGCTTCAATATCACGAGCACAGCATAACCGAAGGACTTCAGAGCGGACTTCAGAAACTAGTTAAGCCCGGCATAAGAACACACACACACAAGCATATACATATGAATGATAAATATATTTATATAAATATTACATAGCCATATTAAAAATACTTAATATATACGTAAATACAAACATATATAAACATGTGTAAACTGGTTGAAATAAAAGAGCGAAAATTTGAGGAAGAAGGCGAGAAAGGGAGAGAGAAAACTCTTTTTTTTTAAGGTTTTTCTTAAATCCTTAAGTTATGTACATATGTGGTAGATATACATAAGAAATAAACATATAAGAGAAAAATAAGAGGGAAATATATATATTTAATAAATATATACATGAATAATAGTAAATATTATATGTTCAATCTGTATATACTATATAATTACTGTATTTTCAGAATATCTATACTATATATATATATACATATATATCCTATATACATAAGAGGGGAGAGGGAGAGAGAGGGGGGAGAGAGATATAGGAGAGAGATCGAGATAGAGAGGGGAATAAAAAAAAGAATTAAAAGAAGAGAGAGAGGGGGGCGCAGTGAGAAGGGGGAATAAAAAAAAATTAAAAAGAGAGAGAGAGAGAGTGTGTGTGAGACGGAGAGAGGAGGGAGAGATCGAGAGAGAGAAGAGAGAGAGAGGGGGGCGCGGTGAGAAGAGAGAGAGGGAGAGAGAGAAAGAACGGGATAGAGGGAGAGAATCGGCAGGGGGAGAGAGACGGCGGGGGGAAGAGAAAGAGAGGGGGAGAGAACCGGGAGGGGGAAGAGAGAGTGGGGAGGAGAGAGAGGGAGCCCGGGGGCGGCCTGCAGGAGGGAGAGAGAACGAGAGATGCGAGAGGGAGAAGGAACGGGAGAGAGGGAGAGTGAGAGAGAGGAAACGGGAGAGGGGGGGACGAGAGAGACGACGGGAGAGAACCGGCAGAGGGAGAGAGAGACGGCGGGGGGAAGAGAAGACGGGGAGAGGGAGAGGCCGGCAGGGAGAGAGAGACGGCGGGGGGAAGAGAAGACGGGGAGAGGGAGAGACCGGCAGGGAGAGGAGAAAGAGAGAGATGGAAGAGGGAGATGCAGAGAGAGAAGAGAGATAGAGAGAGGGAGCCGCGGCGGGAAGGAGACGGCCGGGGTCAACGCGGAGGGCGGCCGTGGGGATTTGCATACGGTCGCGACATGGAGAGGCGGCCGGTGCAGTGGCGGGGGCGAGCGGCCGGTGCGGTGACAGGGCGAACGGCCGGTGCGGTGCCGTGGGGTAGCTGTGAGGGAGAGGAATGGAGGTGGAGTGGTCTGTGGAGGATGACCGGCGGGGTGGAGTTGGCCGGGGTTCACGACGGCGGCGATGGAGTTGGCCGGGGTGGCCGGTGAGCTCGCGATGCTAGCAGAGGGGAGGTTCCCGGTGGGTATGGGGTTAGCATGCGGAGGGGAGAGATAGGGAGACGCGTGAAAGAGGGAAAAGGGAGAGAGGCGGAGTGGCTGCCATGGTGGCTCAGCGGCGACGAGGCGGCATGGTGGGAGCGGCTCGTGGGCGATGGAGGGGATCCTGCAGGAAAAGAGAGAAAGAGAGGTTAGGGGAGAGGAGAGAAATAGAGAGGAGGAGAGGGAGAGTTAACGTGAGAGGTATGAGGAGAAGAAGTTGGCTCGGTGGCGTCGTCTGCAGCGTGCGGAGGCGATGGCGTCTGCGAAGTGAAGCTCAGTGGAGGGAGTACAACTCGCGGGCATGCAGGGGCGGTGAACGACGGCAGCGGCATCGGGAGCTTTACGGCAGTTTGGGGCGGACGGCGTGGCGGAGGCGGTTGCTGGCTTCAACGGCGAGGAGTGGAGGTCGGAGGTGGCAAAACGGAGGGTGCCATGGAGACGGTTAACAGAGGTGGAATGGAAAGGGGGGAGTGAGTGAGTTCGAGAGTGGGCGTTAGTTTTTGTGAGTGTGTGTTGTGTAGTGCAATGAGGTGAGTGTGTGAGTATGTGTGTGCCGTAGGGGAGGGGGTGTGTGCAGTGAGGTGAGAGGGAAAGAAAGAGACGGAGAGGAGGGGATTACGTGAGAGAGATGGAAGAAAATAGAAAATAGAAAGAGACTTAAAGAGAAAAATGGGGTAGAGAATATTATCTCATTATTTATTATATTTTATTTTTGTTTGTTTTGTTTATTTTTGTTTACTTTTTTAATGGTTATATATATATATATTATTTATGGTTATTATATTTTTTACCTTTTAATAAATATATTATGTATATACTAACCACTTATATATATATTTATATTTTATGTAGTAAAGAAAATCAATTATATTATTTTTACGTAAACACAACTACACACATTTTTTTGAGAATTTTATTTTTTTCTCTTTTTATTTATTTTATATGTACACATATTTTAATCTTCTCCCTTTCACAAAATAATGCAATTTAACCATAATTACGGAAATCACTCAAATAAAAGAAAATGTAAACCACTTCAGGGCATTACGGTACTGTATGGGATTTACTCATCGTAACGTCAGAAACGGCGTGTCTACAGTTGGTGCTCTTCACTGGCGGGGACGATAGACGGCAAATGGATTTGGCGCCAGTAGTGAGAACGATGGCGGGCCGACACCATGGAGGGCGAGATGTGCTATAATGGATTGGAGCATAGATTTTGAGGCGGCCAATGGGGCAATCTGAAACATGATATGAAAAGATCAAAATTTTAAGATTCAAATAGACTCAAAATGAAATATTATAGATCACAAGTGTGATCTGATCTGATTTTTTATTTCAAATTCAAATTAGATTTCAGATATTTGTGATCAATTGGCACACCTATCTTTTAGGATGAGTTCCTGGGTAAAGTTTGACTGATATTTGGTAATGATTGTATCAATTATGACTTTTGATTTGGTAAGATTTAACATAATACAAATATATCATTGTGTCGCATCGAATTGAAAATAATTTTTTTGAGTCTCGATTAAAAAGAAAATTACTTGTAAAAAATTTATTTTTATAAATATCCAAATCAGATCGAGAATAAGTTTTTTAGCTTCAAATAAAAAGAAATCTACTTTTCTAAGAATCATTTTTATAAATATCTAATAGGATGTTTGGGAGTAATTTTTTTCTTAAGATTATTTTTTTAAAAAAATATTTTCTTGTATTTTTTGTCGTAATTTTTGAATTTATAAAATTTAACTTTTGACATATTTGATCAAATCTAAATAATATTTAAGAGAGTATAGAGTTTACTCAATAAGAGGTGACAAGATAGAGAGAAGGAGGTGTTTGAAGAGAGAGAGATACATGATAATCGTGTGTGTGTGTGTGTGTGTGTGTGTGAGAGAGAGAGAGAGAGAGAGAGAAAGAGGTGACATATGTGTGCGTGAGAGAGAGATGATTACGAGATAGATAACTCTTTTAAAAAAATAAGAAAAAATTATTTTTTATTTTAAAAAAAATTAATAAAAAATTAACTAAAATCTTTAAAAATTAGGATAGATCTTCCAAACATGATTAGTCCACGTTCTCTTCCTCGGAGATGCCCCAATCCCTCTCTTATTTGGCCCCTCTCTCTTTATTCTCCCCTCCGCTCTCTTCTCCAACCCGGCGGTGGATGCTGACGACGTCGATCACCCTGTCGGATGACACGGACTGCCATGCCACTCGCCGTCACGTCGTCGGACGACATTGGCCCTCCCCGTTTCTTCTTCCCTCGATCCGACAACTCTTGTAACCATGATGATAGCCCGGGTCCTTTTGAGTCCCCGTGGGGGCCGACGACAACAACGCCGGCTCAGCAAGAGAACGCCAGGACTCCGAGTTCACGTAAACGAAGGGGGGGAGGAGCGTGGGGGTGGCGGGGGCGGCCTCTCCACTCCGTCGTTGAGGAAGAGTCCGCATGCAGAAGGGGGTGGACTGGGCATTTTATCTTGTTGCCCGGCGGCGGGTTCGGTTCCCAGGCGCTAGGTCGCAGAAACCCCCGAGAGCGAGAGAGAGAGAGGGCGGGCGGGCCGCTGGGATAATATGGGGTAATTCTTAGCGGCACAAAGTAGGCACGTTTTATATTGGATCAAAAATATGTTTTTCTAAAATTTAGAGTTTGGACAGTAAAATTACAAAAGTTAATAGGGTGTTTGGTTGCAATTTTTTTACCTCTTTCTCTCTTAAATTTAAAAAAGAGAGAGAGAACTTAATTATGGGTGTTTGGTATGACTCTCCTAATTTTTAGGGAGAGAACCAACTCCCGTATAAATCTTTCTCAAAAAAAAAATAACTCCTGACCAATTTTTTTTTTGAAACTGCAGTCTCTTCTCCCCCTGTGAGTCCCCTCCCCCACCCGACCGTTCCCCCCCTCCCCGGCGGATCCCCCCTCCCCGAGAGATCCCCCCCCCCCCCGCGCATCCCCTCCCCCTGCGGCGCCCCCTCCCGTCCCCGACCGGCTCCAGCGGCCCCGCCCAGCGCACAGCCCTCCCCGACCAGCTCCGGCGGCCCCCCACGAGCGCAGCCCCTCCCCCTCTCCCCTCCGGCTCCGGCGCCCCCCCTCCCCCCTCCGGCTCCGGCTACCCCCCCTGCGCAGCAGCCCCCCCTCCCTCCGGCACCGGCTCCTCCCCTGCGTAGCAGCCCCCTCCCCCCTCCGACACCGGCAACCCCCCCTGCGCAGAAGCCCCCTGCGGCCCCCTCCCCTCCCCCCGACGGTGCCCCCCCCCCCCCCACGGCGGCCCCCTCCTCTCCCCTCCCTCCCTGGCGCCCCCTGCGGCCCCCTCCCCTCCCCCCAACGACGTCCCCCTCCCCTCTCTCTCTCTCCACGGCACCCTCCCCTCCCGACGGCCGGCTTCCCCCTCCCCCCTGCGGCACCCTCCCCTCCCCCGACGGCGCCCCCTCGCGACGGCAGCGCCCTCCCCCCTGCGGCGCCCTCTCTCTCTCTCTCTCTCTCTCTCTCTCTCTCTCTCTCTCTCTCTCTCTCTGTGTGTGTGTGTGTGTGCAACTGTCGGAGGTGACAAACATATCTACATAAATTTTAAAATTTAAGACACTTTGCCAGACATAAAGTGTCAATTTTTATCAATTTTAAATTTTAAACTAAAAATTATGTTGACACAAATTTTTAGATAGAAATAGATTTTAAAAAAAAATTGCTCCCAAACACCCTATAAAGGGTTGGACTACAAATTAACGGAGGGTTCCAAAAATGAACCGGGAGTCAGATGCCACCAGAATCAATCACGCACGCGTCAGGTGGATAGTCTGGGCGCCTACTGCTCCTCTTCGTACAGACTCTAATCTCTGTCGCCACGTACGTCCTCCGTCTCCCCCGATCCCCCCGTCCCCGTTACCAGTCCCTCTCCCCGTGTGGAACGCAGCAGATACTGGCAGAGGGAGTGGACGTCCAACCCAGAAGTCCATGCCACGAATAAGTGCGCACAACCGCAAAACCCCACCCCTCCCCCAACTCTCCTGCGCCGTCACTGAGCCTACTGCTTTCTTAGTTCGGTTTTGTCCAATCTTGGGAGGCTATTCGTCTGTAAGGGGCACGCGAAGGATGCCCACCACCTGTTCGTGGGAAGGCTTGTCAACCACCGACCACGGTATTTGCAGCAGCACCCCTTGTTGTATGAATGTAGTTCGGAGTAATGGAATCCATTTCGGTGTGGCGGAGTTTTTTTTTTTTTCTTTCACGAAAGGAGGATGGTTTGATCGGTCGGGAACTCACGGTGGTGCTATCAAATGCCAAATGATTAGACCAGAATCGTATATCCATGCAGTTTGAGATCAATACAGCTTGGCTTGGGCTGTTTAAATTTTTCACTAGCTCCATGTCTTATGTTCGCCCACTCATCGAAAGCACATGACGCATGATGCAGCATGTTCAATTGTTCATAGAGGCAAAATGATTGAAAATTGCAAGATTTATTTACTTGTATGCATTCTAATGTGGGCTGTTGAGATAATTGTGAATCTTTTTGGGTTTATGTGCAGGACATAATTTTGTTTCTCTTTGTTTAGGAGTAGGTAAATGCACCCTTGGTTTCTTAATGAAGTTCGTTTTTCGGTTATTTTAGGTGATATCACTTTATTAATTCGGTTGTAAATTACGCATGTACCTTGGATGTTAATTTTTGCATCCGAAGGCTTTAAATTTTAACAGCAGTACTCTCCTACCGCTGGGCTCTGGGTCATATGATAGAGGATCGGGGATTGGGGGGCGCCACCCAGGTTCGAACCTGGGTGATGGAGGATTTCTTGTTTATATTGAACAGGCTCTGGCACAGGCCTCAAAACAAAAAGTACGCCCGTGATAGAATTATACTACCCCTATTGATTATTCACCCAGTTGGGCCAAATTTTATTAGTCCTATTAATGAATCATATTCTGCTGTGATTTGCTTGGGAGTTACCAGTCATTCGGTCTGGATTATCTCTCAACTTTAATGATCTATAAGAATTTATTAACATTATGTCCCAGTGTCATTACTTATTTCAGTTTTTAGCAATCTATCCGTCCATGAATTCAGTTGTGTATTGATACCATTTTCTCAACTTGGTGAAGGAACATGATCATGGAATTTCGTCTTGTAAATTGTAATTGTTTTGTTTGAATAGTCATCTGACCAGCTTGCTGTAGCCTTTCTCCTTGCATTTCATCTCATCCTACTGAAGTTTGAAAAAATTGAAGCAATTGATTCCTCCTCTGAGGTGTCAGTCCCCACACTCCCTCTAGCTGTGCAGGATGGGGAACCATTTTCCTCTACTTGTTAAACTTCAGAACAGCATTCCTAGTGGTCCAAGACCCTTCATCTGAAGAGAGTGATGCCAATGTACTGGTAAATAGGTTGCTCTGTTGTAACAAGATCATTCTGTTAAGATGCAATTTTTGAAGAACTGCTCATATAATTCCTTTTTGTAGGCCTGCAGTGACTTACATTGCAGATAGTTGATGGAAATAAGGCGAGGAATCATACAACTTGGCTTTTAGGATGTTTAAATGGCTGAAAGTTGAAGAAAACTAGAACAGGAACACCAACACTTTCTTTTTTGAGAAGACAAGGTGTGTTATGTAATGGATGATCTGTGATCTAAGCTAATTAAATCAAGAAATAAGTGACAGGAAATTAATTCCCAATTTATTTGAATTTAGGATCTATAGTTGAGGTCTATGTGTTGGAATATTCTCATGACATTATAGCCATATTTTGGCAAATAATTAATAATTTGGCTGGAGGAAGTGGTTGCCAGGTAGCCTAGATTTGGAAAAGCGAAGAGAGAAAGGGAAGAATTAAATAGGTTGAGGGGGATATTAACTTAAAAGAAAGAATTAGGCATTGTTCTTGTTCAGAGAGAAGAGAGTTCCAGTCAGGCCATTCACTTCCAAATCCCATGTGGGATCATAGGCGCTAAGTTTGGACCCTTATCTTTTCCCATAAGGTTAAAACTTTGACATGCTCCACTGTTACATGAGCAAAGATAGAGGATAAATGGCAGAACTGATAAAGCATGCAAGGAGACAAACTGTAAGAATAACTAGAGGAAGAGAAAGGCAATTGGCACAAGTATAGGAGGAAATAGAAACAACGAGTTTTGATCATGCCCATAAATCACATTCATGAGATTTCTTTTTCACCAATAAGGCTATCGGAACTCTTGAAATGTTGATTCCCCATCTATTGAATCGATTTCTGAATCTTATATATGGTTGACACCAATATACACTGAATTTATTATATTTTTTTAATATACATGGTTTGTATCAATATATATCACATGAACATCATTCAGGAAATTGTGCTTGGAAATCCATAAAGAAACCAATATGAAGAATTATGTAGGGAGAAAAAAAGAATGTCTGAAAAGACAGGAATGAGTATTACTTGACAGAAGGGAAAAACTTTTTATCAATGCATGCTCCATTTCTGTAGCTATGATGCCTTCTTTATCCTCTTCAGCCTTGCTGCTATTCTTATTTCTTTTGTGTACTGTGCTCATTGTTACATGTTATGCAAAACGTTTCAAAGTAGCCATCCCATCACTTGTAGATATTCTTTCCGCCATGCCATGACTTGAGTCATTACAAATGCATTTGCTAGTTACTGTCATTAGATAATTTGAATAAATGGAGGAGTTGGCAACAAATGCAATGATATTTAATGTGCTTTGATTACTGCACATATCCATGGAAATTTTCATGCAAAGTTAGCAAATGCAATGATATTTAATCTACTTCTAGTATGTATAACCACTTCTATGTTTAGATGGCAGCAAATGCAATGAGCTGGTGGCATCACATGTTTACTTATTTGAGCTGGGGGACTCACAGGCATGAGTTTGTTTGAAGACGGAGGCTCCTTGTATTATGTTATCTTGTTTCTCTGGCCTGGTGATGATGATTGAAGTTCTTGGAAGCCGATGTAGGTCATGCTCTGGATGGAAGCCTTTCATAAGGATGTACAGTTCAAATGAGCCCCTGCTGACGTTGGATGCTGCAAAGAGAGTGTGTAAGATAATGGTCTCATGCCCCAAGGTTGGTCTGGAGACTGCCCTTGATGAAAGTGGTATCTCAGTCTCACCACATTTGACAGAGGAAATTATCAAGCGGTTTGAAAATGCTGGTATGCTTGCCTATCGGTTCTTCGAGTGGGCAGGGAAGCAGCGGAACTACTCGCATAGCGTCAGGGCCTATCACACCATGATAGCATCTCTAGCCAAGATAAGGCAGTACCAAATCATGTGGGAGCTTGTTAACAACATGCGCAGCGAAGGTATCCTTAACATTGAGACTTTCTCGGTGATCATGAGGAAGTACGCAAGGGCAAAGAAGGTGGATGAAGCAATTTACACTTTCAATGTCATGGATAAGTATGGGGTGCCGCCGAACCTGGCTGCTCTCAACAGTCTTCTCAGTGCCTTATGCAAGTCCAAGAATGTGCGGAAGGCCCAGGAGATATTTGATGAAATGAAAGACCGGTTTTTGCCTGATTCCAAAACTTACAGTATACTGATTGAAGGTTGGGGAAGGGATCCAAATTTACCCAAGGCAAGGGCTGTCTATCGGGAGATGATTGACAATAAATGTGAACCAGACATTGTCACGTATGGGATCATGGTTGATGTACTTTGCAAGCTGGGTAGGGTGGAAGAGGCTGTGGATGTTGTCAGGGAAATGGATTCTAGAGGTTGTCCTCCAACATCTTTTATTTATAGTGTATTAGTTCATACATATGGGATTGAGAAACGGATAGAGGATGCTGTAAATACGTTCTTAGAAATGGAAAGAAATGGAATTAAGGCTGATGTGGTAGTGTATAATGCACTGATTAGTGCATTTTGCAGGATGAACAGGCTGGAGAACGCCTTTCGGGTACTACAAGAGATGGAATTTAAGGGCATTTCACCAAATTCAAGAACTTGTAACATCATCTTGAACGGTTTGATCACCCTTGGGAAGAATGATGACGCATACAAGTTTTTCCGTAAGATGATCAACCGTTGTGAACCTGATTCAGATACATATACAATGATGATAAAGATGTTTTGTGAGAATGACAGGTTGGATAGGGCACTTAAAGTATGGAAGTATATGGGTAGAAAGCAGTTTATGCCTACAATGCACACTTTTTCCGTGCTCATAAACGGACTCTGTGAAAGGGGAGAAGTGAATCAAGCTTGTGTGTTGCTGGAGGAGATGATTGAGAAGGGTATTCGGCCCCCAGGTTCAACATTTGGAAAGTTGAGACAGTTACTTCTGAAGGAAGGAAGAGAAGACGTACTAAACTTCCTAACAGAAAAATTGAACCTGCTGATTAAGGAGCCTCTATGTGATTAAAAACGGTCGCATTGCTCAGAGTATGGTTTTTCTGCCATACTTATCTATGTCAGAATTATTCTCTGTTCAAATGGGAAAAATATCCTGGTCCATAGTCACACCTTGCTGATTCTTTTTAGCTGCCCATTTTGGGGTAATAGCCCCTGTGGTTTGGTATGGCACGGGCCTCACTGCAGCACTTGTTGAGAGCTCAACTGATACAATCCTAGGGTCTCAAAGTGCGTGTTAACGGAAATCTTCTCTGCTATCAAATAACATATGTATACATCTCCGCCAAACAACTTGGACCTTTTTTAGGTGTTCATATGTAACCTAGGAAGGCTCTCATTGACAAATTAGAGAAGTTCACCTACATCTCACAACTATTTAGAACGTTTAATCTGACTGTTGCCATCGTCAATTGCATTTTGTGATTAAACTGTATGTGCATTGTCATCTCCCCCACCCCCTCCCCCTCTCACCCCCATCATCCAAAAAAAATATATGTATGTGTGTGCCTTGTAGTCAGTCATACATGTATGATCTTCAGGCTGATGCAGAATCGAAATTTGTAAAACATGGCTTGGTGGTTGGAATTATTTGGGTAATGAATAAAATATTTGCAAATATAAATCCTAAATAAATTGGAATAGAAGTGATCAGTAATAATCTCTATTATGGGTCTTTACTTCCTTCTGCGTATATAGTAAATATCATTTATTATCTTTTGAAACATGCGGTGTCATAAGTTGGGTTGCAAAATGCGTCAGTTAGACCAGGACCTAACCCGATCACGAGTTTAGCCCGGCCTGGACCTTCCCATATACCTGGAATTTAAGAATGTATATCAACTCATACCCGCATCTCCTCGTCCGATGTTTCATTGGGTCCCCATTTGAGACCATGGTTAGTAGAGACCATGGTCATTAGACTCGGCCCGGTGGATCTATTAAAACCAACGAAAATTAGAGACATGCTTCGGTCAACTCAGATCGAGTCACTCCTCCCTCCCTCTGTATCTTTCTATGTAACCTTCTAGAAGTGCTCTGACATGGATCCAACGGTGATGCCAACGATGATCCGACTAAAAGAGACTTTGATAGCCGCGGTGAGAGACTGTCAGGTGTGGGGTGAGACGCCAAGGTGAGCTACCAGAGTTGGGGGGCACCGGGTCGAGAGAATAAATCATCGTCAGGGTGAGAGGGCACCGGGATGGGAGAAGATACTAACATCCGAAGTCTGCATCCTACAAGTCGCAGCCCTTAACATAATTGACCTGAATCAACCGGCTTTCAAATCGAAAAAATATTAATTAAATAATCTATTAACATAAAACTATCAGATGTATAATGGATGTACAATGTATTAAATTGTGTTTTAAGCCGATTTTTCCACTGGTTCGGTTTCAAATATTGTTGCAACGTTATTAAACTGAATGTTCCTTCCAAACCACAACTCGAATCGGGGACCAATTCATCGATTTGCTTCGATTTTCAGTTTAAACCAAGTAACGTAAGACGTTATTGTTAACAGGAAGTAAACGACCAACTAATCCGCTCAGCAGACAATCACGCGCACCATAATAGGAGCCAATCCAGGAATAAACACGATGAACCGATGAAATATCCATGTCCTGAGAGGAGAGGAGAAAATACATAGAGCTATATAATATACCTGGGGGGGGGGAAGTGACATGAAGCTAAATTATGACCAGTTACAAAAATGCACAACCATTACAGTTGGACACTCTAGAGAGGAACCGTAATCACCCAGAAACCACGTCCAAGGGAAATTAAGCAAATCTTTCATCTTCGTTCTCAAAGCTTTGCATCTCCGTTTCTTGTAGATAAATTCTGACCCTAACCCTGAGCCCAGCTTCTCACTTTCGAGTCCTCCTTTTGTTCTGACGATTTGTTTCGGACTCCTTGTCGCTCCGCTTGCATTTTCGATTTTTGCGAGCGGATAAGGAGGCATTAGGAACAGGCAAACGATGCTCACTAGCCAAAACAGGGAACCCAACAGCAGGGATTCTGCAAATAGAAAGAATAAAGCAGTCAAGAATCATCATCACTGCAACCGCTACAACAAAAGTGACTCTCCTCCATGGAAAACAGGTAAAACACCATTAAACTCCGGGACAAAGTCAAATATATTATAGAGACGAAAACTAATCGGCTTAGTTCGGAATCAGCTGTGGTATGTGTTTATTTTTATTTTATTTTTTTTTGGGAGGGGAAAGCGGCTCGAAGCCGTGCCTTCCTGCCCCCTGCGCAGGAGGGGGGAGGGGGGGTGTCCACCCCGCCACTGGCGGGGGGACAAATATGTGTTTAATTAACTACGGAAACCAGATGCCATCCCAAATGCATATGCAACCAGGATAAAGATAAACCCTCTGTAGGAAAAAAAAACTTCAGCATTTGGATGTCTACCAAAAGGAAGTAACAGATAACATGGTCAAGTCCCAAGATTCCCCATTCAAACTGTAAAATGGCTAATCACATACAGCCCTACGTCATTGTGCTGTACCTCATAATCCAGAACCTCAGTAAGACCTAACCGTTCTGGACGATCAGATTGATAGGAGAAAACTTGACTGGAACAAATATCTGTAATGAATCTCTCTCTCCCTCTCTTTTTGAAAGTGGGTATTACCGCAGTTTATATAAAGAGAAAGAATGTACAAGTATTAAGGGAGAGTACGTCTAAAATGTCCCCCATACAAAAAGAACCAACCACAAAGTACTCCCACGCACCCAGCAATAAGAAAGCAATAAGAAACTCCATCACCTATACGCACTAGAGACAACTTGCAGGGGCATGTTCTTGTGAGATTATACCCGTTATATGCAGACTGGAATGTAACTTCTACCCCCTTTTTGGTCCCCTTTCATGGTTATGTGCAGGCTGAATGTAACTTTATCTCCGCGAGGCAGCAAATGATCGACATAGAGTAGCAGCCACTGCAGATAGGTAACACCTAGTGGTTGCAGGCTAAAATAAAGTTACATAAACATGTATACAGCAAATATCTCTTTGGACTTTTTTTATTCGTTGAAAATCACCACCATGAAACAAGTAACACCAAAAGTTCCCTGTCCAACGAACCACTACAGAGCTAACAACTAACCCGCCAGGTCATGTTTACTGTTTCATGCTACATGCGAACACTACCAGATGCATCAGTTTTTGAGAGGATTACAGGGTTCAAAAACATGGTCGGAACAAGACCTAGTGTATGGTTAGCTACTAAATGGAACTCCCGTCTGCAGAGTGAACACACTCCTAAAACTACTAGAAGCAGATTTTTGCTTAACTTTTTCATCATACTTGAACTCTGTTTCCTGCTGGGCAGGAACTTCAAACAAAGTTACCCCTTTTACTGAGGACTCATGGGACTCATTGCCATCACAACTGCGCACTCCTGCGCATTCCCACTTAGTTTATGTATAGATCACAATTAGATATGAGAAACCAAGAGTGTTGAATCACACAAGCACATGTTTTGGCTTTTGTTATTATAAGAATCTGTCCATAGAAAAGCCCCACCGTTCGGTTGACATTTTTTAAGTTCCTAGACGATGCAACTAGTCAAATAGGCAATCAAGGAAGAAATCTGGCGGATGGGAAACCCAAACAAAGGTCAGGAACTTACCCACAAAGAGCACAGCAGACTCCTGTTTGGCCAGTGGAGGACCAAGTGCCTTAGCCTTCTGCAAGCATTGGCGGAGTGCTATATTCTCCGCTGAACAGCAGTGGAGAGCATGCTGGAGGCGCCTGCACTCCGATTCCAAAAACTTGCTCTTCATCTCCAGGTCCCTGACGTAAATCTTCTTCCTTTCCCTGGATTTCATGGCAGAATCTCTGTTCCTGATCTGCCTGAGAAATACCAGCAAGATCAGACAGCATGAGACCTTCTAGGAACAGTACAACAACACATTGGAATCAACATGTCCAATTGCACAGCCTTTTATTCCAAATACAGTAGATATATCTTCCAGAACAACATTATGCATCAGGCATCAGGCATCAGGCATCAGGAGAAAAATCAAGCCATAAACACAATCCAGGACTTTGTGGGTAGAAAAATAGTTATATAATCGGAATTTCAGATCGAATTCCATTGAAAAAAAATTTGAGGGTCCGGTTTCTGTTTGGCTTTTAAGCTAAATCCAACCACAGACAGCAGTATCTTACACACAAAATCACACAACATTCTAATAGCCCCATGTTGGTCTAATTAATAGATATGAAGCACAAGCTATTTACAGGCCCTTACAGCGCACGCCGTCCTAATTGAAACATAAGAAACACCGAGAACATTATCTGCGGAATCAAAACTCGATAACGATATTATCACTCGTACCTTCTGCGTTTCTTGCTGAGAAGATCCCCGTCTTCTCCACCCTTCTCCTCCGACTCATCCTCGTTGGTCTCCTTCTCGCTTTCGACCGCCGACACCGCCGCGTCCGCCTCCGGCCCCCCCTCCCCCTCGCTCTTCTCCTTCCCCTCACTGTCCCCTTCCTCCGGAGTGGCGGCGTCGCCGCTGGACACCGCGGACCCGACGGACCCCTCGTCGGACCCGGCGAACAGCACGTCCGCGAAGAAATCGTCCGCCAAAAGCCGCTCCTCCTCACCGACGCCGCCGCCTTCCTCGGTCATCAGGAACCGCTCGATCTCTCCCATCATCTGGGACGGCACCAGCTCCGCCGAGGCACCTTTCGAGATCGCCGGGGAAGGGTCGACGACCGAGGGGGCGTCCAGGAAGAAATCGAGGCCGCCGACGCCGTCGTAGTCGACGTAGAAGTCGCCCAGGAAGTCCAGGTCGCCGGGGACGGCGTCCTCCTCCTCGTCCGTTGGTACCGCTACGTCCGCCATGGGAGGGCTCCCGGGGGTTAGGGTTTCGAACAAATCCCCCAAAGGGGAAGAAGGTGGTCTCGGGGAAACAGCGGCGGAGGAGCAGGGTGTTTAAACAGGCCGGAACAGGTGGCCAAGCGCAACGCGGTTTCGTCGCGGCCAAGGAAACGGTGGCGCGGGCCGCGTCACCCGACCAATAGGAGCTCGAGTTTTGAAGAGGAGAGCAATGAGGGGTCTCCACATGGGAATATTGTCCAGCTTAAAGGTACCACGTGGCCCGTTCCATTGACACCAGATGGCACGATTTGAGTGGCTTGTGCTTGGGTCCTGAAATAGAGTACGTGCGAAGTATGGGTCAGTTTTATTTTTTAGGCTGCGTGATGGGTTCACCGCATTTTATTAAAATTCATGCCGTATCAATACACAGTATGTCGAGATTCTTATTCATTTAAAATCCTCCTAATCAACTATGAAAGTGTTCAGAAAGATCAAGAGAACTGATATTTTTATGCTTACTTATTTTTTCTCCTCAAAATTTTTTTTTCACAGAAGTCAAGAATTACTCTGTCTACTTAAAAAAATTTAAAAGATGTCTGATAATTTTATCTCAAAAGTCACACTCAAATGCATTTTCAAACGTAGTCTTAGACGTCTTAAATTAATTTTGGGTTGTTCAGTATATGTGCGAGTAGATATTTGGACAAATTCATATGACTTGTACGTATAACTAGGCTATGTTTGATAACGCATTGATGAGAGATTTTAATTATTGAAATCCTCGACGATAGCTCAGTGTCACCAAATGTCTCCCAAATTCTTGAAAGTAAGGGGAGAGATAACTTCTCGAGATTTCATCGTCACGACAATCATTCACATGTCAGTGCCCTACACAATGGAGATATTTTTTACAATCGGTCACGATGGAAACATTATCAAAAATGTGTCTTGAGATGATATTTGGTTGCTCCTTTTTAATTTTTCTCTCAAAAAATAAATAATAAAAAAATCACTTAAATCCATTTGATAAGCACTCTCATGTTTCGTAGGATGAAATTCCATCGTTTGATAATCTCTTCTAAAATAAAATAACTCTAACCTTTTGTTAGAAATCAACGCACGATTTTCACGATCTTGTGCGCAACTTCGTACTTCCTTGTAAGGTTCTTTTCTAAGGCCGCGTTTGCCAACAAGATAGGTTTATAACTTTTCCTGAAAATCCTTCAACCGCACAAACATATGTCACTGTCAAGATTTACAATGATGAATAATCCCCAAAATCCTCATACAATCTACTTACGAAGATTCCCCTCATCAGGCAAGTTTTGTGCATGTGCTCAAAAATTCAAATTTATAAATCGACGCTCAAAAATCCATACATGCTTAAACGTTTGAAAAAAATTAATGTTGATCGGAGATTTATAACTCGAAAGTCGTTGCCAGTGATGTTGACAAACGTGGCCTAAAGTGTTATATCTTTCTCTCCCTCTCATCCGTCTTATCTTTCCTCTCTTTTGACCTTAACACTACAATGATGCCAACCGATCGACTAGCCATGCACACAATCCGCCTCCCTCTCAGGCTTCCCCACCCTTCTCTCTCCCATCTCTCGCTGCAATGCCACCCCACCCTCCTCTCTCCAACTGCTCCACCTTCTTGCAACATCCTGTCCTCCCATGTCCCCTACGATGGTCAATTGGCCAGCCACCCCGTCTATCTCCCTCCATATGGTCGTCTCACCCTCCCCCAGTAGTAAGTGGTACTTGACGCCACTCCATTGGTGAGGACACTAGTCTAACTCGAAGATGAAATGAAAATAAAAAACACTTTTGAAGTCACAAATATGAAGAGAGAGAGAGAGTGGTCATAAAAATATAGCATACCTTTTAATAAGAATGCAAGAGATGTTTTAAAGAGAAATCTTATCAGATCTCCATGGGAGAGTTTTGACATAGAGAGTCCAACTACCGAACCATGACCAAACTCTCAAGAGTGAGAGTGAAAATATAGATACATGGGATATTAGACACAGAGAGAGAAGGAATGAAGAGCTTGTGAAAATCAAAAATGCATGAAAGGAAAATCTCCGAGGGTGGCTTTGATAACCGAACAGGTTTACGCTCGGGTGGGCTACCCTCGGTTGGCTTAATCTCACTCGTGAGGTCGAGTGAGATAACCCAGGTTTCCTCTGTTAAGAGGCGGTTAGGGTGACTTGCTCGGGGGTTTATCAAACTGGGATCAGGCCAAAACCGATAAAACCGACGTGAAAATCGACGGGTGCGTCACCCCCGCCCTAGCTGCTCGATTATCAAATCGGGCCCATATACTTTCCAGAAGCCCTAAACCCCAAATTACACATACAGCCTTTACCCCCCCCCCCACCCACCAAACGGTCAAATTTGAATTTCAAATTTCATTTGATCAAGACGCTGTCGTGATGACCTCATATATATGATCACCCAATCCGTGCCGAGTCGATCTCGACCCAATCCGACTCAAAAGTCAGGAGTAGGTGAATTGAGTTCGAGTTAATTATGCCCACATATAATCAGATCGGCCCATTCGATTCTATTCTTTCTTCCTCATGGCCTGTTTGAAAAATGAGCAGGGTTAAGGTATTCAAACTCAGGGGCTCGAATATCTTACCTTGGATCGGGTAAGAGAGTTATGTGTGAGATGTGAGAGTAAGACCCACAATTTCTCTTTCATGGGTTAAGAAATCATGTTATATCTTATTATAATATCAAACTCGCCCTAAATGAAATATGACATATGTTACGTGTGATGCGGCGACGCGGTGCCCCTTGGGCCGACCGCACTGAGGCGCAAAGGGGAGGGGGGCGTCCCTTGGGGAGCCGCAGGGACCACCCCACGTGGCGCCCTGCGGTGCCCCCTCCACCTCTTCTCCTTTATCCGCTCCCTCTCTCTCCCATTGCCTTCTCTTCAAAGCTTCTCCCTCTCTCACCACTATATATATGCCCCACCGTCCGAGTGAAATGGTATGAGGAGAAACAGTTAAAAGTGAAGTGCAGTAAAAGGGAAAGAGAGCTACTGCAGCGGCCGTGCCCACGGCTGTGCCCGTGTGAAGGGAAGAAAATAGAGAGGAAAAAGGAGAGAGGCGTCTCTCTCGGCTGCTCACATAGTGCACGTAGAAAGGGTGAATCACACTCACGGAGACACGTCACCTCGGCTTTGGATTTGGAGTGTGGACTCGTGAAGGTGACTCTTGAAGCCGCCTTTCGACTCTGCAAGTTCCTGACACATACATATATATATATATTTCCGCTGCGAAAAGGTATGTCTTTTCGTTTAAGGCTCTGTTTATTATCTATATTGAATTGCGGGCTCAACCCAACATTGGTATCAGAGCCAGGTTCTTCCTTCCTATTTTTATTTTTTACCGGGTTGATCCCGAATAGCCTATTTCATGCTGAAATACTGCCCGTTTATTTTTTATTATCCCGGGTTTGTCCCGGATTTGCCGGGTTAGTTTCAAATAATTTTATTTCATGCCGAAATATTACCCGTTAATTTTTATAATTATTCTGGGTGTGCCGGATATGTTGGATTCATTCCGAATAATTTTATTTCATGTCGAAATGTTACCTGTTCATTTTTATAATTATTCGGGGTATGCCGGATATGTCAGGATTAATTTCGACTAATTTCACTCCATGTCGAAATGATACCCGTTAATTTTTGGTAATTAGTCTGGGTGTGCGAGTTATGTCGGATTAAAAGCGACTGATGCTGAAATGTTGCCCGTTTAATTTTTCTTTACTCTGACAATTATCCCGGACATGCTGGAATGACTTAGTGCTATTTTATTTCACGTTAGATGCAGCATGTCAATATTTTATTTGATCTATATTTGTCCCGGACATACCGGGTTTATCCCGTGTATTTTTATTTTGTGTCAAATGCAACATGTTTATTTTTCTAGGTTCATCCTAGATATGTTGACATTATATTGTCTATTTTATTCTAAACTCATGTTGATAATTTGACTATTTCTGTGCCAAAAGAACTGTAGGTGATGGCGGCTCCATCATTTCCTCCCCACGATGACGTTGTTCTTACCGATCACTCCGAGGAATCGTCCCCGGAGCGTGACTCTCTCCCCTCTTTCCCTCCTGCTAGGGCTTTAGCGCCACTACGGGCAATGCTGGGTATACCCAGAGGCCCTTTGGCGCAACCCGTGCCGGATGAAAGAGAGGTAGAGCCACTACCGTCATCATTCGGAGAAAATGACATGGAGCCGGGTCCCTCTGTGCGCGCTCCTATGGAGGAGCTGCCCCCTCGACGACGTCTCCTGACAGCCAGAGAGTACCGGCAGGGCTTTGAGAGTGCACTTCGGGGGTCGTCCACTGCAGCGAGTATGACCACTGCACCAGTTGCACGAGTACGACGAGCACAGAGGCGTGGCGGGAGTAGACACGCGGACGGCGCGAGGGTGGTCGCGCATCATCGGGCGAGCTCTCTCCCCTTACCAGTGAGAGATCGAGCGCCTCGACCACCAGGGACCGCGACTTCCCCCAGAGTGGGGAGAGCTGGAGTAGGGAGTTGGCAGGCCGCTGTTCGGTCCGCAGCCAGAGGAGCCCCCTCGTGTCCACAGACGCGACTGCAGCCTCCGGACCCCGTCCAGGCCGAGTGGGAGCCTGGGCCTCCTGGTCAGCGTGTGTCGCCACCAGCTGAGCCTCCGGAAGTACCACCTCCACCGATTATTCCGACTATTCCGATTGTGACCCCGGATGGGGTGTTGGTAATACTTCACGGATATGTCCAGTTGTTGTGACTTACCTTAGATACAGTTTCTTTATGCAGTATCCTTTTGTTCCGCCTTTTGCGCGTGTGTGTGTACACGCATGCTGCGGATATTGTGCATATTACGCTGACATATTTAAAATAGTGTTTTTAGTCTATTTTTGTAACATGTTAACTGAATTTTTATTTCCTCACGTTAATGTAAATTTGCTTTGCATATATAGTACTATGTTTAGTTTGTGCAAATTTGTTTTGCATTAATATGTGCAGATTTGCTTTGCATATAACATATGCGAATTTGTTTTGCATATCTGATATAAATAGTAAATTTGCTCGGAGTCATTCTAAGGTTATTAAATGATCTTATGTGGGTTGGAGATGATTGTAATAGTCTAACTCTACTTTCGATTTCATCGTATAAGAAAGTTTAATATACTTAGTTTGGACTTCTGTTAGCAAATTGAGACGATGTATAAATTTGATGTCACTAACTTTCTCTATTTCTATACTAGTTGATAGCAATGGCCGCCAAGCACGTTATTGCGGATCTCACTAGGGGTGAAAAATTGAACGGCACAAACTACGATATGTGGCACCGTAAGATCCAACATCTCCTTAATGAGCAAGAATTGCTCGACCACCTTACTATTACCATGTTACCGCCCGAAGAGGGCAACACTGCCCAACATCGCCAAGACCAAGAAACATATAAGACTTGGTTTAAGAGAGATCGAAGTGCACGCTTTACTATGCTTAGCGCGATGGAGGACGATCTCATTGGCGAGTTTGAGCGTTTTGATACTGCCAAAGAAATGTGGGACCAGTTGAGATGTAACTTTGGAGGGACGTCTGTGACACGGTTGAGGGCTCTTGTTTTGAAATTTGAGACCTACCGAAAGGACTCGCGCCACACGATGAATGAGCACCTGAGGGTTATGGCTCATATGATTCGTGATTTGAAGGCGGCGGGACATGATCTCACATATGAGCAGCAGGTGCAGGCCGTGATCAGATCTCTCCCTGACTCGTGGTTCCAGATGAAACAAATTCTAACACATAACGAGAATGTCAAGGACTTTTCGGATATTTCTCGTCATGTGGAGCTAGAAACTGAGCGCGAGATTTTGCATCGCGCCACTGCCAATGTCGGTCAGAGCAGTCGCCGATTTGGCAGGAAGGGACCACAGAGGAGGTTACAAGGGCGAGATGCCGCACCTGGCCCCAAAGCAGCTCAATCCTTTAAGCACCATCGTGGAAGACGTGGCGGGAAGAAAAAGAAAGACAAAAGCCGGATAAAATGCTTCAACTGCGGGAAAAGAGGCCACTTCGCTTATGAGTGTCATGAGCCGAAGAAGGTAATTAATGTACCTAGCTCTCCATATGTTTATGTTTGTACACATGTTTTAACTGCTCAACCTAATCCTGTGTGGATTGTGGATTCAGGAGTGACCAAACATATAACTATGGATCGAGCTGGCTTCATAGAATACAATAAGATACCTGTAGGCAGGCATAGAGTTTTTATGGGTAATGGAACCAGCGAAAAAGTCCTCGGAGTCGGTTCGTACCAACTCCGTTTTCCAAATGGACGAACGCTGATTCTGTATGATGTACTCTATGCGCCTGGGATTCATTATAATCTCCTGTCAGTTTCTAGCTTATTATCACTAGGTTTTTGTTTGAACTTTTCTGGCAGTTGTGTAAATATTGCTTTAGACAATATTATGTATGGACATGGTAAGATGAATGATGGTTTCTTTATATTGGATCTTGCTATAGATAATGCCTTGTATTCTTCTTCCATTTCGACATGTGTGTTGAATAGTAAAGACTTAGATTCTGCGACATGGCATGCTCGTTTAGGCCACATAGGGCAAGATAGAATGGCTAGATTAGTTCGAGAATGTCTTTTGGGATCACTCACTAAGGTCAACTTGTCGGTATGTGAGGCGTGTCTTGCTGGGAAAGCATGCCGGAAACCTTTTGGAAAGGCTGTAAAGGCATCAGCACCGTTGGAGCTAATCCACTCCGACATCTGCGGACCAATGAGTGTGAGGGCACAACATGGTCATACCTATTTTCTCACATTTATAGATGATTATTCGCGATACGGATATGTCTATTTGATCGCTCACGCTATGAAGCGTTGGATTGTTTTAAGCGCTTCCTAGCCGAGGTTGAGAATCAAAAGGAAAAGAGTATTCAAGCTCTTCGGACAGATCGTGGACGCGAATACTTGTCAGATCGGTTCCGGATATTGTGTGAAGAAAAAGGTATTCGAAGGCAACTCATTATTCCTTATACGCCACAACAAAATGGTGTTGCTGAGCGAAGGAATAGAACATTGCTAGATATGGTTCGATCTATGATGACGCAGGCGAACCTTCCTATCTCCTTTTGGGGAGATGCTTTGTTAACTGCTGCCTATATCTTGAACCGTGTACCTTCACAGTCAGTTCCTTCTACCTCATATGAGTTGTGGCATGACCACAAGCCCAATTTAGATAAATTATGGCCATGGGGGTCAGCGGGTTATGTCCATGACATGTCAAGTAAGTTTAAGAAACTTGGCCCCAGAGCTCAAAAGCTTATCTTCATTAGATATCCTGAGAGCTCCGTGGGTTATGTCATGTATGGACAACGTCCAGAAGGAGGACTGACAGAACGAGAGGTCCGAGATGTTGTTTTCCTAGAAACAGATTTTCCTAGTATTAGCGCCGGTGAAAAGAGTCTTGATCTCCATGAGTTGGAAGAATCCATTGATCTCCCACCATCTCCCAACACAGGCAGAGAATGCGTTCCTATACCTGTGTCTGCTAAGGACGGTAAGGATGATCAGGCTAGTGGGAGTGCATCCAATGGGAGTGCACCAATAGAATCACTAGAAAATCAAGACTCATTGCGTCGCAGTAAGCGAGGGCTTGTGCCGCGTCGATTCTTCGGAATTGAAGACAAGGTAATTATTTGTGAACCCATGGATGATGAAGAGCCCAGATCTGTTCAGGAAGCTCTTGCATCCTTATCTAAGAAAGAGTGGAAAGCTGCCATGCAAGATGAAACTAAGTCTATGGCGCATAATGAAGTCTGGGAGTTGGTGGAACTCCCGCCTGGGCGCAAAGCTATTGGAAATAAGTGGATTTTCAAGCTTAAGCGCAAGGCTGATGGGGCTATAGATAAATATAAAGCACGATTGGTGGTGAAGGGTTATACCCAAAAGGAGGGTATAGACTATGATGAAACATTCTCACCAGTCGTGAGATTTTCATCTATTCGCCTGGTTCTGGCTATAGTCGCGCATCTTGATTTGGAATTGTTCCAAATGGATATAAAGACTGCATTTCTCAATGGAGAACTAGACGAGGAGATTTACATGCTCCAGCCAGAAGGTTTTGAGGCTGAAGGTGAAGAGCAAAAAGTTTGCCGCCTCAAACGCTCGATATATATATGGCCTAAAACAGTCGTCTAGACAGTGGTATTTAAAATTTCACAAGGCAATCCTCTCATATGATTTTGAGATAATTGAAGAGGACCACTGTGTGTACGTCAAGCGAGTGGGAGAGAGCTTCCTCATTTTGTCATTATATGTTGATGATATTTTAATAGTTGGAAATGATATGGAGTTAATCAATGCTATCAAAGGATGGCTGTCTTCTGTCTTTGAGATGAAAGATATGGGTGAAGCAAGCTATGTGCTCGGCGTAAAAATTGTGCGAAATCGCTCGGAAAGGTTATTGAGTTTGTCTCAAGAAACCTACATTAATAAAATCATGGAGCATTTTCGAATGCACAATTCAAAATCCATTGATACTCCAGTTGAAAGATGATGTGTCCTAAGTGCTAATCAATGTCCCAAAAATGAAGAAGAAATGAGAGAAATGTCTAGAGTGCCTTATGCCGCTGCAATTGGAAGTCTAATGTATGCTATGTTGTGTACTCGGCCAAACATTAGCTTCGCAGTGGGTTTAGTTAGCCGTTATCAGAGTAACCCCGGTCCCGCGCACTGGAAGGCAGTTAAACGAATCTTTCGATACTTGCGAGGGACATCAGACTATGTCTTACATTACCGTGGAGGTGACCTAAAGTTAGTGGGATACAGTGATGCGGATTGGGCTGGTGACCATGATGAGCGCAAGTCCACTTCAGGTTTTGTGTTCCTATTAGCTGGAGGAGCTATCTCGTGGTGTAGCAAGAAGCAGTCTTGCATTGCCCTATCCACTATGGAGGCGGAATATGTGGCTTGTTCTGCGGCGAGTCAAGAAGCAGTATGGCTGCGGAATTTGTTGAAGCGCTTGGCGCTTACACCCCATGCAGATGAAGGTGTACTGCTATATACAGATAGCACTTCCGCACTTGCTTTCGCCAAGGATCCTAAATATCACGGCAGAACGAAGCACATTGATATCCGTTATCACTATATAAGAGATTTGCTTGTAAAAGGGTTAGTGGTGCTACGACAGATTAGTTCTGGTCGTATGATAGCTGATCCACTAACAAAGCAAATAGGTAGAGAAAGTTTTGTTGGCCATTGTAAGTCTATGGGCCTTTGTAAATTGTAATTGTTACAAGTGTTGCCATCATTAAAGTCTGCTTATTATGTTATGTGCATTATGCGAATGCTTTACACATCGTCAGAGTGTCACCAGGCTAAGAATCACCCACTCACATGGGTGATTCGCCTTTGGCGCTTGTCAAAAGCGACAAAGATGAGGCATTTGATATTCCTGGCATCCTGAAGGTCGGGGTGTAAGGGGAATATCTCGAACAGATTATATATATGCCGCCTTAGCTAAGGACTAAGATGAGATCTGATGCAGATCGACCATGAGGATTCCACGGTAATCCCATGGAGCCTGTAAATGTCGGGTACATGAGTCCCAAGAAGGCGCTGAGTGGGAGCGACTGGCTTGCGAGACTCAGGTTAGCTGCGTAAGTCGTAACTAGACTGGTATCCGTGCGGTGTTTAATAATCATATTAATGACACGCCCATGAAAATGGAAGAACACCGCGACATGCGTATCATACCGCATGTGTATTATTCGACCGCATATGAGAATGATGAATGGATCCCTCTTCATCACTGTGTGAGCTCATGAATCACAGTTGTGTGATTCCTAGTGTATCCCTAGTGACCTGCAGCGCTATGTCATGAAAAGGACGCTTGATGTCGCTACTTTAGCATGTCTCTTAGGGCGATGATTAATACCGTCCAGCGGAACATGTCTAGGAAAGCGGTCAAGAAGAATTGGATTGACATATGCAGCATAGGGAAGACATTTTAAATTTCACCATGCTTAGTTGCTCATATCCCGGGAGGCTTTATCGTCTATGTGATGATAAAGTCATGGGCACTCAGCATTTGGAGGTTTGACACTGTCTGTTTTCGAGAGATCCGGAGTGTCAAATCAGGTGAATTTTGAAAATATCTGAGATACACACCGAGATGTTTTGAGTGCTCCGTTAGTTAGGTGACAACTTAACGGAACACCCTTCTACTGTTCGAAGAATCTCGCGGAGGTCGCACACTCCATTTCCTGTATGACCGTTGAGCTTGGATACATTCAGTGTGTCTGAATTTACACTGTCGGCCCTTAGGTGCAAGTGGGAGCTTGTTACGTGTGACGCGGCGACGCGGTGCCCCTTGGGCCGACCGCACTGAGACGCAAAGGGGAGGGGGGCGTCCCTTGGGGAGCCGCAGGGACCACCCCACGTGGCGCCCTGCGGTGCCCCCTCCACCTCTTCTCCTTTATCCGCTCCCTCTCTCTCCCATTGCCTTCTCTTCAAAGCTTCTCCCTCTCTCACCATTATATATATGCCCCACCGTCCGAGTGAAATGGTGTGAGGAGAAAAAGTTAAAAGTGAAGTGCAGTAAAAGGGAAAGAGAGCTACTGCAGTGGCCGTGCCCACGGCTGTGCCCGTGTGAAGGGAAGAAAATAGAGAGGACAAAGGAGAGAGGCGTCTCTCTCGGCTGCTCACATAGTGCACGTAGAAAGGGTGAATCACACTCACGGAGACACGTCACCTCGGCTTTGGATTTGGAGTGTGGACTCGTGAAGGTGACTCTTGAAGCCGCCTTTCGACTCTGCAAGTTCCTGACACATACATATATATATATATATATATATATATATATATTTCCGCTGCGAAAAAGTATGTCTTTTCGTTTAAGGCTCTGTTTATTGTCTATATTGAATTGCGGGCTCAACCCAACAACATATATTGTAATGACTAGGTAATCAGTGGTAGATTGACATTGTGCATATAGTTATCTTAGGTGGCCATGCCCTTACAAAGATCTATTTTATTAGAAGATGACCGCACAAATATGTGACGTAGTAATGATTTACAAACTAATTATGTTCACGAGGATGATGTCATGTTTGCAAACACACTTTGATGACAGTTTTAATGGTGTTCACATCACTTTCTTACATTTGAACGACAAATGACGTTTTCTTCGTATTGTGTAAAATTTCAAATTAACAAAGACAATATGATATTCTTGCCACTCTAGACTCAACCTAGATAACTTTTTCATTCTTTAATCATTTATTTTAGATAATAGAGAAAATAGTTAAGGTGAGTCATGTTTGTCTAGCAATCAAAAACTTGAACTTTTGATAACTTATCATGTATTCTTTTGGCCAGCTATCATTTCAATGTCTCGTCATGAATTCCTCTCTTGATAACCAAATTTAAAGGTAAATAAATGTTTCATTTTTTTTACTCACAAGTCAGAATAAAAAACATCATTCTTTAAAGTTTGTGTCAATAAGTAAATAATTTATATTTTAAAGTGTGATAATATTGGTGAAACAAATTAAAGACAATAAACACAGAGGCATTTATCAACAAATGATGACATTTTTATTTTTTTATAAGTTTTTTAGTTTTTAGATAATATCCAAAGTTTTTTTTGGATGAATTTATGACCCAGTGTATGGATGCTTTGGGTGGAGGCCACAATGATTAAAGTGCGAACAAAATAACTTAAGAGATTTGGAACATTGATTCGTGCTCTCACACCTTGAGGGAGTTGGAATTGAACCTGTGACCTCTCCAAGGAGAGAGAGGCGTATCCAAGGTTGATCAACTTGTATCACATTGATACTAGTCGACACCAAGTGTATTGTACCTAGATCTTGGGTCAACTTAAATCGGCATAATTGGTACGAGTCGACTTAAGTTGACAAAAAAGAAGTCAAGTGACCTAATTCGAGTCGGTCTAAATTGTGACAAATTGTACTATACTAAATCGAGCTCGAGCCGATCTAACCTGCTGAGTTGAACAATCTTAAGAGTGTCCACCAAGCAACCAACTTGGGATAAAAATGACAATGATAATTTTACAATAACCACACAACTTCTTTGTGTTAAAAATAAGCTTATCATTTTACCTTTCAATCACATTTTTTGGTTATAATGCTTGAGACCTGGTACGTTGGCAACCTGAAACTTAAATGGAAAACAAAATCACAAAATTATCCTAATTTGTTTGCACAACATCCAACTATTTTCTTCTTGCTAACAAACAATAACAACTTTAATAATCATATTAAAACTGTATTTATTTAAGATTATGTACATTTATTTATCCATATGCATTCCAAAGTGATGACTAAATTAAAAAGTCTCGATTTAATCAAACCATTTAATTGAGATAATAAAGAAATCAAAATTTAATATTAGTTAACACTATAAATAATCAACATTATTTAAGCATGAATACGATGTACATAAAGACTGCTCGCACAAATTCAATAAAGTGGAAAATTATGTATAATATACATCTTATATCCACAAACGTCGTCACCTCTCATCGGTGAAAATTTGACAACCACATCTCATGAAAGAAAGCGTTCACAGTGCTGAAGTGAGAGAATTACAAAATAATGGATTGTTGCGAGGGAAAGGAGTGCACGTTGCAAATAGAGGAAATTATCGGAGTGTTGCTCTTACATTCGCATGGACACGGGTGTTCGTGTCGACTTATGTTGACATGGCTCTGGGGTTGAAAACCCCATATCCCCTAATCTTACCATATCACTAAGTATTTGTTAACCGTAAGCAACATCATTTCCGTGAAAAATGAGTCTATACGGGTCATTCTCCTGTGACAGATTTGATAATCGTTTGGGTTATTCAACTTGATGAGAGAGAGAGCGACGGGTCTCACCCGCTTTCCTCACATTTATCCCTCCCTGACTAAGGTCTATTGGCTTACTCGCGTGGTGGGGCGTGAATAAGTCACCTCATCCCATTTTCAAATTGGCCAATGTAACTGTAGGAGACAAAAAAAGTCACATTCTTTAGGTTACTTTCATAACGGAATAAGGTGGGTTAAGATGACTTATCCGTGAGTGGATGAGTTATTCAAATTTAGGAGTTGAAATATATCACTCTAGATTGCGTAGGGTTAAGACCCTTATCCCAAGGTTAACTTATTCTAATTCTCTCATAAGAATATCTTGCATGACCTTGGATAGGATAAATACCAAACTAAAAATATGAAAGCTCAATAATAGTTCACCCCAGTTCCATCCAAATTAATTTATCCTAACCTATTATCAAATTGGCCAAGGGGGATGATGTCACTAGAAAAACATAGAGTGGTTGAAAGTCTAGGTTGGCATATTAAGTGGATCATATTAACTCAGGCTTAAATTATAAAGATGAGATGCACGACTATTCCGTATTGGTTGACTTGTCCCAACTTGGCGGATCTTGATTGATTGGGATCTCATTGATATGCTCTCAGTCGATAGACATACAATAAAGATTAATGGAGGAAATTACACCTATATATGTCATCTTTTTATATTTTTTATAAGTGCAAAAGGAGCATGATTTTACGTACCAGTCGTATCATACGTACCGAAATTCTATTGATATGGTATGATGAAATCGATATTATTGTGTACCGCAATCGTAACGTTGCAACGTCGCTAGAAAATACTCAAAACTCGATTCCATTGTCATTGAAACTTAGTTTTCAGCGTCGTAATTAGTAAGATTTTATAAATCGATTCAATACAGGATGAATTGTATATATTGAATCGTACTAATTATAAATCGATACGATTGATCTGTGATATGTAATCGATACGTAACTTATATTTTTAAATATTATATACATTATTTTATATCAAATATAACTTCATAGATAATTCGGTAAGAAGTAGACTCAAGTTAGAAACCACTAAATCACAACTGAAATCTTATTATATTTCATAATAGCATATATTTATTAAATAAATCTAAATTCTTGACATATTACAGTACAGTGCGATATGACGCCATATAATATAGTATCGATAGAAAATCGGTACTATTGGTACGACTGGATTGATAAATTTTCATCGTATGTGTACCACCAAATTGTAGTACTGAGTTTTGTCAAATATAATTCGGTACGTGCAATTTGCACCGATATGTGTCGATATATAAAATCTTTTTGTTTGAACAAGATGAAAGCAACTTTCATTAATCACTAGAGGGACACGTATAGCATGGAATGCATAATTCTCACCCAAACAAAAAAGAGGATAATAATAGCGAAACATCGGGCTCAGACCCCATACAGATAAACAAAGAAAAAGTAGAGCATAGCTCGAACACTCGACCCCCATGGGGGAGGTGAATCCCCAACTTACACGGATGTAGATGGTCCAACTGGAAGAAGTTGTCGTTCACAGCCGAGCAATTGTTAGTCTTGAGATATTGATGATATCTTAGAATACGTGTATCGGAGATACACAGAGTAAGTTCGCCAACACGAGACATCCAACTAAACAGAGGCGTGTCCAAGGTGATCTTCGTCGATGCGTAGATCTTGTAAGTTTTGAAAGATCTCCAGATATAGCGAACTCGTCGTATGAAACTAACTTGAGGCCATTTTATAGGCCGGGTAACCAAGTTTGGAGGAGTTTGAACAGACAAATAGGAGACACCAAGGAGACATGAGAGCTGCTACCGAAGGGGTTACTAGGTTAAGGGAGGGCTAATCCTTGTCAAAACGAGATAGCAAAGGTTGCCCGGGGGGGGGGGGGGGAGATGAGAGAAGTCGGGAGTCGAAAAGTGAGTAACCGATAAAGAAGGGTATATAAAACCTTAGTGAAACGAGTATAAGTCCATGAGATAATTTGCCACCTGAACTCTATTAATTTATGTACTGTCCCTTTCACTTTGAACTTTGAATAAGAAGTTTAGCTATCTAAAATGTGTCTTATGTCCATCACTTAAAAATAGAGAGTTTTACAAATATATTATTATTATAAGTATTTTTATAAAAAATATTATAAAAACATGCTAGTAGATATATTATTATATAAAATTAAATAGTATACATATATTTGTTATTTGCAGACATGCCACCTCTTTTTGTAAAATTAGTAAAAAAGTCATATTTAGATAGTTTTATATGACATTTATATATTATTTGATTTTAAGTATTAATATGTCTGTTAATATGTTTTCAAAAAAAAATTTTAAATTTAATTCTAATAATAATGTATTTATAAAAAAGTCTAAAAAATAAGAGTATAAAATTTGCATGATATTTTCATCTAAACAGTTATGTCAGAGCTTTTCATATGTAGACTCGTGGAAATGCAGAAATTTGTCAAAGGATAAGATAGTTAAAATGTTAAAACAGGATATTATACCAGTCATTTTTGATTTTGTCAACAAGAAAGATACTTGCACAAATATAATCCTTGTAATGGTAAAATTGTAATTGTGATCATTAGAAGGGTTGTCAGGCGATTCAGGAACATGGTTTGCCGACCCGCCCTGACCTGCACCAACCCGCACGACCCGACCCGACCCAGGCGGGCGACGGGTCGCACGGGTTGAGGGTCGTGGCCGGGACGCATTGGACCGCATGGTCTCGTGCGTCCCGCCGCGTACCGGACCGGTTCGAGGCGGGCCGAGTCTGGTACGTGCGGGTTGGGTCGGTTCGCCCATTTAACGGGCCGGTCGGGTCGGTTCTACCTCAATCACTCCCACCGGCGAGTAACGGTGCAGCGGTGTTAGACGGCGGTCAGAGTGATGGACGGCGGTCAGAGCGGTGGACGGCGGTCAGAGCAGTGGCGCCGGAGGTGGGGGAGGGATGGGGGGCCAGTGGGGGGCCGCCGGAGGTGGGGGAGGGAGGCAGGGGGGCCGTCTGGGCCGTAGGGGGGGTGCCGGTGGTGGGGGAGGGAGGGGGGGCCGTCTGCGCTAGTGGGGGGCCGCTGGAGGGGGGGGGAGGGAGGGGAGGGCGTCTGGGCCGGTGGGTGGGGGAGGGAGGGGAGGGCGTCTGCTGCCGCCAGAGGTGGGGGAGGGAGGGAAGGAGGGGGGGCTGTCTGGGCGTCTGCTGCCGCCGGAGGTGGGGAAGGGGTGGGGGAGGGGGTATTAAAATTTTTGAATAAAATTTTTTATTTAAATAAATTAAATTTTATTAGTTGAAAAAATTTATATTTTGTTAGTTTTTTTAGATTTATTTTTAATGTATTATGTAATTCATTTAATTGTAGAAATTTTAAATTTAAATTTAAATTTAGTGATAAATATATTACAAATAATTTTAATTTGTATTAGATGATTATATATAAAATTTAATTTGTAAAAAAATTTAAGATTTAATTTAGATATATTAAATAATGTATTTATGCCTACATGTTGTATAATTAAGTCTATTGTTTAAATTAAAATTTAGTTATAACAAAATTTGTAGATGTAAATTAAAAATTCTATATATTAAATAATGATTTTAATTTAACATGTAGAAAAAAAATAAGATTTTTTAACATATAATTTTGCATGTCGTAGAAATAATGATATTATTTTCATTAAATGTTATTTGTAAAAAATATTGTACCTTGAATTTACATTTACTCTTATAAATAAAATTAAATTTATATAACATTGTAGAAATAAATTATATTTTCATTTTAATATTATTAAATATATATAACATTTAATACTTAAATAAAATTTTATTTTTTAAAAATTAAATTTAAAAAATTAAAAAATTAAAAAATCATGTGACTAACTGAGAGAGCGAATCGGGTCGCTGAGTGACTCGTCTGACCTGATCCATCCCGCATCCAGACCGAGTCGACCAGGTCTACCGCGTCGGCAAACCCTGTTCAGGAATCATGGTTCACGGCCTCCAGACCCAGGCCGCGTCCCCGGCTTTGCGGCTCCCCCCTTCCAAACATTTTTATTCGAAAAAAAGAATGAAGTTAAAAAAGGAATCCCCTACCTTGTTCGAACTTCGAACTTTGAATCGAGCAGCTCTGTGCTCGTGCCTCTCTCTCTACACTTCCATCTCTCCCACTGTGCTCTCAACAAGGAAGAAGAGTGGCCGGGGGTTCGGACTTCCGAGCGGGCGATGGAACCCCCGAGAGGAGGAGCCATGGAAACCCTAATGACGGACTGCGTGCAGTCCAGCCTCCGCCTCTTCATGAACCGGAACGCCATCTTCCTCTGCGAGCGCCTCTGCGCCGAGTCCCCCTCCGAGGTGCGCTCCCACGTCCGCTCTCTTGCATTGTCTCCTTCTTGGGGTGTCCGGTTCACCTCGTTCTGGAAGGCACCTTTTTGCGAAGCCATTGCTCTCGGCACTCTGGCTTCACCTGGCGGACGCTTTCCAGATCCAGCCGATGCATTCGTTGTGGTCCACCCGGGGTTGCGCGTTAAGCCGCTCACGTGTACTGCGATCATTCTTGGTTCGGGGTTCCAATTGCTTCCGTCACCATACCTTCTTGATTCCAGTCGCGAAGCAGAAACAAATGTGTCTTATTTCTTGTCATTTTCGTTTTAGGGTTTTGTGCTGACTTACGTTTGCGGCTTACTTTATTTCCCTTCTGGATGTTCGCGTATTTCTGATATACAGGGTGTCAGAATAAATGAACATATCTGATTAAGATCTCGTCATGTATGTATCAGTATTTATGTCTTTTCCGAGCCTTTATATATTTCGTTTCAACCTGAAAACTTGTAAATGCAGGTAAATTTGCAATTGCTGGCAACTTGTTATCTGCGAAACAATCAAGCTTACTGTGCATACCGCATTCTGAAGGGTAAAGTTAGTTCCACAGTTTTGTGTTCTCTTTTTTTTAGCTATAATATAGTGATTATAAAGAAGTTGATCCTGGGGATGTTTCTTTGACTGTATGTGGGTTAAAAGAAAAATGCATTGAAGTGTTTTGGATGCGACCTGGCACCTTATCCCATTGCCATTCTATGTTCTGATAATTTTACGGTTGATTCGGCATATGAAGAAAATTCAATTCTATGTTCAAGTTAATGCCGATGTAGTTGGTCATGGTATGCATCTGAACATCATTGGGAATCACTCTAGCTACATTGTTTGTGATAGAGCATATGATCTTCGTTAGTTGAAATTTTAAAAATCATCTCCTTTCATAGCACATACATGATTGCTTAAACATGTATGCCAATTAACTGCTTTCCTTATATCATTGTTCAAACTCAGTTCCGATGTTTGATTTTAATGTGTTCTGTCTTGGTATTGGAATGCGAAGGAACAAAGACAGCTCAATCCCGCTATTTGTTTGCAATAGCCTGCTTCGAGATGAATCTCCTTCGTGAAGCTGAAACGGCATTGCGTCCCAGTAATGACCAAAACGCAGAGGTATTCTTTCTTTAAAGGTCATCAGATGCAAGAACTTCTCCAAAATGTTGCTTGAGTTGATCCTTTTTGTACAAGGAATATATCTTATTAATCTGGTGTTGGCTTTGTATCTAAACTTGCACAAGATGTGAAGTGCTTTATGACAAGATGCCAACTTAATGACTGATCACTTCTATGACCATGCCAATCAAGGTTGCAGGGCATGACTTCGTACCTGTTGGTTAGATCCTAACTTGTAGCCGCATGGTGGGAGAACAAACTGCACATGAAATGAAGATCCATTGAAGAGGAAAACATAAAAAGGGTAGGGGCACAAATAAAACAGCAAAATAAAATACAAAGATAAGATATTAGCTAATGAATCCTCAAGGCTCTAGAAGTGATACCTGTAAGGATTATGTGATAGAAAAGATGGACGGCTTGACTATAATTGCATTATAGAACCAGTGTACAGAATGCACAAGGGAACAAGATATACATAGTTGTTTGCAGGTCGCTTGGTTTGGATCGTTGTTGCTTAGTCTAGTGTGGTCCCTGGCCTGCGTGGCACACAGCCTGGGTTTTTTATCAAATCATTTTTCAATGTGGACACAATCCAAGTTTTTTATTTGAAACTGGGTCGTACTACTGATTATATTGAAGATAAAAATAGGGACTTACAAGTATATAATGTCTGCTTACAAAACATCCTTGTACAAGATTTCCCCAACAAACCCGAAAAAGACGAGTTGTGTGTATCTACATTACACAGAATTTTAGCCCACTCTCTGATCTCTCCGTGACAAAGTCCCCTATCCTCTCAGGGACCGTGGCCACCTTTCAGAAAACTCTACTATTTCTCTCCCCCCAGATGTCCCACAAAGTGGCATGTAGGATTAGCCATCAGACATGCCTGTTTCCCTTAAGGGGCCACTTCCTCTGCCACTCTCTCAACAGCTGGTGGACAGTCTTTGCGGGGTGAAAGCCTCACTGAACTTTGTTCAAGACATGGAGCCAAACCTCTTAAGCAAATTGACAGTTAGTGCAAGTGATCAATATTTTTCTTTTCCTCCCACACAGACAACGAAAGGTTTGGATACCCTCCAAAAAGGATTCAAGTCTGTCCCAGGTAGGTAGCCTTCCATGAGAAAGCCTCCACATCAGCAAGTTAACTTTAAGAGGGCTCTTAGGTTCCCAAATTTGCTTGGCCAAAGGATGTTGCACACCACCATCTGCAATTACTTGGTAAGTCGATCTAACTGAGAAGTAGCTATCTGTTGCAGGGTATCCTTTAAGCTTAAAGTTAGGGCAGAACCGCATAAGCCACCCAGGCTCTTAGGCAAGTTGTGCAGGCGGGTTTCCCCAGGATGTCAAAAAGAAAAAGGGAACAGGACAAGAAATTATAAGTGGGGAAACATGTGTAACGAGATGACATGATTCTCAATGTAAAGATCCAATCAGATTCTATCCAAGAGAACTCTATAATCTATATGATAGTTTAGTACCTTGAGTCGGTGCTTTTTGGTTTGTCCAAGTTTTCTTTTGTTCACCCTTTTCTATTTCCTTTCATTTATTTATCCATGCCACAAGATTTATGCACATTGGACCATACAGTCTCAGACTCTCAACAGGATATCTTTATATTTTCTTTATATATGCCATCCCCAAGATTATTGCCCCTATAATCCTCTTTCTGATATTATCTCTCTATGCCTTTTTGTTAGCACATATTGGTCTTTATTTTTACCATCCCCAAGATAATTGTTTATTTTCACCAACATCACCAGCCTTATGATAATCTTGTAAAGACCACCTCTGAAGCCTTAGTGACGCTTGATATTTATAAAGAAGGCCAGCAGCACTCCACTTCGTCCAGCTGATCTATCAAGGGCATTCTGATTTATGTTTCATGTTTTTGCATGATTGCATGACAATCCTCCAGTGATGAAAAACATGCAGCAAGTAATACAAGATTGGATTGGGCACCCGTATTGGTGTGCCTGATCCTGATCTGGATTGGATCGGATTGGCCAATCAAAGGGAACTGAGTAGATCCACCAAAAAGGGCCAAAAAGTCTTTGCGTGATTAAAAATGGGTTTTGAATAAATAAATACATACACAAATATAAAATGATGTAGAGATATTTTATGTCTTTTAATAAACCCTTAATAAGCCAAGATCAGCCAGTTCGCAAAAGAATTGGCTGATTCTGGCCGATTCTGGTCCTACTCAGACTGAATCAGTCAAGTTTTGGTTGTTTTCTTTTCTTTCATTATTTAATGTTTCAAATTGGGATCAGTCTTAGGGCTAGAATTGGATTGGCCTCTGCCAATCCCAAGCTGAATTGGCCGATCCGGATCGGGGTCAGCCGATTCTGCATTCCGTGACCTGAAGTAGATGGATCATATGGTTTTCAATAGTTACACAGAGCACAATGTAATACCCGTTTAAATGAGTGTTATAAAACACAATATACTGCACTCTGCTCGCTGTCACTGGGATGCATGTGGGTCTCAAGATGTGTTTGCTCTAGCTGTGGCAGTGACCCCACCCCACGAAAGGGGAGGGGTATAGATGTTTGATCAACATATTGTGAGAGTCACTTCCTATTCCCCATTTTCTTTTCTGAGCCACAAGTGGCTGTGCTGTATGGAAATATATCAGGGTTGCATAGTACTTCTACGTGCATGACCATGTGGTTGCCTTTTCCAAATGCCCGGGAACTGTTCGCCGGTGTCCAACAATCTTAGAGATAGATAGAGAGAGAGTGAAAATGTCACGGTGAGCAGTCTTATTATGCTGATATATTTTTTTGTTTTTAAACTCAGAAGTTGAACTTTGATTGCTTTGAGGGCACATTAAGTGAGTGCCTTCAAGTTAGTGTTTAGGTACCTCTTGCTGTTAATTAGTGAATTAGTGTGAAAATTTAAGTGCTTGGTGGCAAAGAATTTGGAATACAGAGAACCGATAATCAGTTGATTGTTCATTTCACAAAAATTACCTCCATAGGAATGTGAAAAGGGTAATCAAATCTTGACATGCAAGTTAAATAAACAATAGTTTCTTAGAAATTATCTAGTTCCATTTGCAAAAGAAAAGATAAGAGCTCTTTGCACAAAATATCTAGTATTTAATGGTATATTCAGCATTGAGTGTTAATTCTTGAGTTGTTTCCTCCCTTCCTTCCCCGTTTCCCCTTCTCCCCTCTCTAGTTTATCTTTTATTTGAAAATGTTGATTTCTTAATTTTTTTCATAGTTTCTTATTGTTGCTAGTTAACATTTCTAATTGTAAAATAAAATGCTTTTAAGCTGGGGGCACATGTAAGTTCCACTTGTGATATTCAGCTTTGCATTTTCATCTTGTAGGGGGCTTAGTGGCTTGGGGAGGCTCACACTTCCCTGGATTTGGCCAGTCTGGTGGGTTGAGGAGGTTTTAAAAAATAGAAACTTCCTCATTGAGCACCCGAACTCTGTTGGCATGGCTATCTGGATATTTCATGATGAGAACTGAGGGTACATTCCATAGTGGACAAACACTCAAAAAGATAGAGTTGTTTCAATTTTGCCTTCACCAAATAAAAGTTTGCAGCCCCACCCCTGTGCTGTCACTTCACATGTCTTAGTCAACCTGATTTCCCTTACTGTGGCTTTTCATGCAGTTCAAATAAGTATTCAAATCATAGTGATCTATTTGCCTGTGGCTCCAAAATTTTCTGGATTACTAGTTGTTCATGAAAGTTTCAAGTTTATGCCAGCAATATTCTGTCCATGACTATACATCTTTTCATATTATCTGTCTTTGTGCAGGTTCCGAATGGTGCAGCTGGACATTACCTTTTAGGACTCATCTATAGGTCACACTCATTTCTTATGCTTTGTTTCATTTATCATTTGTTGGATAAAGTATGTTTCATCACTTCACCAGTGAAACTTCAATTGGTTTACATAAATATGAACTTGACAAGATATAATGAGGGACGCTTATGTTCCTAGTACATGAATGGTCTTTTTTCTCTTTGGAATTGGGGTCCGAAGGGGGCAAATAAGAGAATTAGCATGAAAAACAAAAGCCTAGCCAGAAATGAGTGGAAACAGCTGTGCTTAGGGAGTGATACTTTTTCTTGAAGGCGGAATGGTGGATAATATCCCAATTCACTTATACAAAGGAGAGGTTATTTGATAGAGTTTTGAGTGTAGCCACTTTGCAGACAGGAAAAAAGGAGGTGTACTGTATGCACAATCCACAGGCAGTGTGTACCCAATCAAAGGACGTACTCTAGCATTTGAGACTGTAACGTCAAAGAGTTGACAAAGAAATGCCAACCAGCCCCTCTGCCAAAAGACTTACACCTTACCGTCTTCACTAGACTGCTTTTATGTGATGGTAATTTGCCCTTCTTTTGCACAAATTCCAAAGATCTGTATGTGGCAAACCTCTCTTGATCTTGTAGTTGATCTGATCACGCAATCTACTAAGGAATCACTGGTCAAATTATAATTCCTTAATTGTCTTGGCCCCTCCAACATCTAGCCTACCATACCACCTGTGTCCGGCAATCAATGAAGAGGCACAAAACAACTTCTTCTGCACTGGATGAATAGCCTTCTTCTGTTCTTGTTGACATTATTTCAAAAACACCTTGGCAGGGCGGGGTAGTGGATTTTTCTGCTGCCTACACATTGAAGCAGCCACCTTATATCTTCCGTGCTGTCTTTATTTTATCTCATTATTTCTTTTGCACATTCTATCTCAATGAGTAATCGTTATATTTTGCCATAAGTTTTGAACTGTGACTATAATGCATCATTAAAGGGTAAATGGAATAGTTTATACAATCATTTCTTAGAATTATTGGTCACTTGATTTTATTTTGTCACTTTAGGTTGTTTGGATACTTTAGGCTTGTGTTCCAAAGTTTTTCATAAAATATGGTCAATTTTTGCATCAAAATATGGAATTTGTTGTAAAGTTTGAAGGAAATCTTTAGAGAAACCTAAATAACTTTCTTATGTTAGCATCGAACCTATGTCCTTTGCTTGAGGCTGGTTTTGTTTATGTTGCTGTGGTTTCTCTCGAATCTCTTGAACGAAATCTTTACAGAAACATAGATAAGTTTCTTATGTTAGCATCATTTGAGTTTTCCCTTGCTTGATCTCACCATGTCTTAACATCTGATACCTGCACAATTTTACAAGCTTAAGTCTACATTTTATTCAATTTATACTTCATTAAGGCCCCCAGTATGGCACTGAACATTCAGTATGACAATACTTGATATGTGATATTGCCAGCTCATTTATGTCTGGTCCATGCTTCATAGTTGTTCACTTTATTCTGGATGCATCCCTATTAAGATTGCATATTTTCCTTTTTTTCTTCGTTTGGCTGTCAGTGGTGGCATGCATTCTGTTACCAGTAGGATTTTTTTTCCTTTTATTAATAATCCAAATCTGTGTAGTTAAGACTGACACATCTGTGTTGAGCAAACCTACCATAAAGTACAAAGAGATAAAATAAAGCGGCCAAAGGCCTTCTTTGCCATATTTGTGTTGACATGGTTTATGAATCAAATTACCAAAACAACTTTGTTGTTTCCCCATGATTTTCATTCTCTCTTTCTTATTAGAACCAGCTAATAGTAAGGCCCTGGTTGGATGCAACTTATGAAAACTTGAGTAGGTTTATCATGAATGCATTTATGATAAACTCATTTTTATTAACTTATGTTTGGCTGTTGTATGTAAACATAAGTGAGTTTATGATAAACTCAGTTTACAGGAAGAGTCTCCAGCATAAGCCAACTCAGAGTAGGTCTACGGAAAATGTGTTTATGGGGAGTTTTTGAGTTTGTGGTAAACTCAACTGAGTTTATGATAAATCTATTTTTAACCATGGAAACTAAAGTTATAACAAAAAAATGAGTTTATGGTAAACTCAAATGTCACCATGCCTTGCATCTAAACAGGCCCTAAGAGCGGTGATGTTTTGTTTTGATGCTTATGTTGTCACACCTCATAAAATTAAAAAGTCTTTTATATGATTAAAGATGATCTTAGTTACATCTGTTTCATTGTTCTTTATTGTTTTATATTTCTAGCTACTTTCAGCTTCTATCTATTGATGCTCTTTTAATTTGTGGTTCTGTTCAGGTATACAGATCGAAGAGCCAGTGCCATTGACCACTTTATACAGGCCTTGGCATTAGATCCCCTTCTATGGGCTGCGTATGAGGAACTATGTATACTAGGTGGTTAGCCTACCATATTTTTATTTCTGACTTGTATTTCTGTAAATGGGTCTTCTTCCTGTATTTTTTTGGAGACTTCTATAACACTGTATCTTTGACAACTTGGTCAGATATTATGATGTTAAAGTCAAAGCTTAATGATTTCTTCTGAAACTATATGTGCATATTCTTACTTGTCCTCTTTCTTAACTCCTTATTCTGAAATTGTTTGATTACCTTTTCTACAACTATTCTTTTCTTATTTCATGTAAAGAAAATTTTAGATTGCATCACCAGTGGTTTAAAATTAGCATTAGATCATGAGTTGGGTTAAAAGTAACAGTCCAGAAAAATGATGAGGAAAATCTAAGACACTATATAGATAACATTTCTGAATAAATGTTCCCTGTGAAAGCCAATGCAAATTGCCATTCCCACGGTACCAATATGTGGAGCTAACTGAAAAAATGGCAAATAATATCCCAAGAATTCCAAGGGATGTGGTATCGGATCGGGCACCTGGATAGGGTATGCCCGATCCCAGTTTTGGATCAGATCAGAAGGCGGATTCACCGATCCAATCCACAAAAGAAAGTTCAAAAAATGTATCTACATAATCAAAAGGAGTTTTAAATAAATAAAAAGTATATGCATACACAAAAAGTTATTTACAAAAGGAGTTTTAAATGAATAAAAATTTCATGTATAAACAAAAAATATTTACAAAAGGAGTTTTAAATAAATAAAAAAGTATATGTGTACACAGAAAATTAGTTACACAAATATAAATTACGTAAATACATTTTTATCTCTTTTAATCAAACCCTAATAGGTTAGGATCGGCTGATACACAAAAGAATCAGCTGATTTTGGTCCGAATCGGACTGAGTCAATTTTTTTAAATAAATTTTCATTTTTTTAAAAATATCAAATTGGAATTGGGTTAGGGGCCAGAATCTGATTGCCCCCCACCGATTCCGATCTGAATCGGCCGATCTGGATCGGGATTGACCGATTCTGCATTCCCTGAAGAATTCTGCCTAAGCTCCAAAACAAAACCTCATTAGCATTACAGTGCAGTAATAAAAAAAATTCTAATACCCAGAGATGTTGTGTAGACTGTTGTGAGCTCTTTGCCTTGTAGTGTACCCAAGCCATGATAGAACCCCTTCCAAGTTGTTCACACCTTTTAGAATTCTGTTCTCTCGACCCACTTTGAGAGGAATGTGGGGAACCTGGGAAAATTTACAGCAAATTATAGTAGCTCTTTTGATAATCTTAGAAGAGCTATACACTGTATGGAGAATTGGTGCAAGGCAGCTGGCTTGGTAATATTAGAAGACTCACTTCTTATGACAAGAAATATATGGAGGAGATTTTTCTTGTGATGTATTGTCTCTGCATCTGAAGGAAATCTTCATTCTACTCTTTCGGTAGAACTAGGATTTTGTTGTAATCCTTATTTGAGAATTGTGTTAGGCCTTACCTAAGTTTTCTAAAGGCTTCATTGTGCATTTTGTGTGTATTACGAGGGGATCACCATCCTTGACAGTATTGTACACTACTTCTTCCAATGAAATGTGACAGTATGTGCCCCCCCCACCCCCACACAAAAAAAAAACAAGAAAGAAGGGAAAAAGTGCAAGATTTAGTTTCTATATTTACATCACTGAAGTGTTGAAAGTTGTATACCATTTCTGTGTACTAGCAGTTATAAGGATCAAATATATGTAGGTTCTCTTCATGGTTTGGTACTTACAACTAAATCTGTATTCTCATTTCATTGTAATTAATGACATCACTTTTAAGGTCCTTGTTAAGTCCAAGACAGCTGTTTCTGAGTAGTTTAAAGTGTTTCTTTGGCTTTGTGTTCCTGATTTTTTTTTTCTGAAACTGATGTTTCCTGAGAAAATTGGTGAATCAATGTATACTATTTCTAGTATATAATAGGACATAAGATAGGTTTTTTTTTGGAATATGGAGAATGATCCAGGCTGGTGCCTGGTACACGGGGGAGGATTGGCACCTGCAACCCATTTGTCTGCATTTCAGGCTTGGGCTGATTTGTGGGTACAACCTGAGAACCACCACTTCCCAGGCGAACATTTTGGGCCAGGCTAAATATGGGTGTGAGTTCCTAGCATAGAACTTAAATGTGTAGGGAAATGCATGCACTTTTAAAGATGGGATGCATGTGTGGGACCATTACAGAGATTATTGAGGCCAGGTAACTTAGCTTTTGCGAGCATAAAGATCTTACACTTGTATGTCCCACTTTTCTGACTTTAATGAATATGTGGTGCTCCCTACTTTCAATAAAAAGAGGAGTTATCTTACATATGATTAAAAGGTACCTCATTCAAATACTTCAATTTTAATTTGTGAAGACATCTTTTCATATTCCAGGTGCATCGGTGGAGGCAGATGGATGCTTTAGTGACTCAGCTGCTCCTCGCATTCAGATGCCGCAGTTACCTGAATTGAGTTCTCAAAACTTGCTTGCTGGTGGTGAGGACCATACTGTTACATCTGGTAGGACAATTAGTTCAGAGGACATGAGTCCAAGACAATTAAAACAATTGCATCCCAGTAATCACAAAGAGACCATTGCTTATTCTCATGGAGGGCAACCCATAAACAATGGCATATCCAATCTGCCACTTTATAACACTCCTTCACCAACTACAATACAGGTAAGATTGTTGAGTGCATCTTGTAGCTATTCTTCGATTGTATCCTTGCATATCAATAGAATTTCCACTTCTTGCTTTGAAAATACCTTTTTTGGTTGATCACTCATTTTTTTGTCAACTTCCCCTGACTTAATATGTTGTTAGTTCTGATCCCACTTAAGAATTTGATCCACATCCTGTGGTTGCAGGTTCTGACCCTTTTCCCGTTATTCCTTCTACCGATCTGTTTGTATGACCTTTTCCTTTTCATCTAAAAGATCTTGTTTGTACGTGATTCTTCAAGCATAACAATTCTGGAACGATCCATAACATCAAATTAGCAATTCCTGCATTTGCATTCTAGATATTGGCTTAATATCAACACAGAACATGCAGTTTCTGATAATACCTTAGTCTTCTATTTGATTTGCTTGTTTAAAATGGATGATTGACTTTTGCATACTCATTCTACAGAAATGTAACACGACTGATGTAAATGAAATGCCAACTTGAATTGATATAGCTTCCTAGGAGCTTGATGATTTTTAATGGATCACTAAGCTAGGTTTTGGAATATGATGTAGAAAGGGGAATATGTTTCTAAATAATGCTAAGTGCTTCACAACAAGAGAAGTTGCTTTTCATTGAGCAGCAGTTCTTTGATTTGGGAAATGTTGATCATATGCATGAGCTTTGAGCACATGTTTTATTGTTATAGGTTGCCACAGAAGGAGTAGCTTAATTCCATATTCATAATGGAGACCTTCATGCTATTTCCTAATTATATGCTTCTCTTAGAAAATTTATGTGGAATCCTGTTGTTCAAGACTCCAAGTCATTCTTTTTGGTCCATAGTACTTAGTCCGTATGAACTCTCGGTCTTTTTTTGTGAGAAATTGATCACATTTGTAGATCTGATAGTTACATCCTCTGATCCTCCTGTGACAGTCATACATTTTTCACTTTTCTCCCTTTAGTCACCAGCTTTTTGAAATATGCCACTCTTATTTTTTTGTCCAAAGCATATGAATATTGAATGGAATTTCTGATTTTATTTTCTGCAGCCATCAAGAGTTGTCCCACCACCACCATGTAGGAATATGCAGCAGGGCCAGCATACACTAGGTGGTGATGGCTCTGTGAGGTTAGCTGTCAATCCGACAATTCAAGCCCCTAGGAGAAAGTTCATGGATGAAGGGAAATTACGGAAAGTATGATATTTACCATATTCATATTATTTCAGCTTGATGATTTGTGTTTGTCTTACTTAGTATCTGCTCACAGTGCTTGAACAATAATGATACCGTTTGCCAAATATTTAGACTTGTCATTTTTTACAGTGGGAAAGTTGTTAACCAAGAATTTTTTTTAATGGCAAAGGCATACATGTATAGAAAGGAGAAAGAACCCAAAATTCTTTTTCTAATACAATTGTGGTACCATCCACTTCTCAGAAAAAAAAAGAAAGGCAAAGACACTTTCGCAACTTATCTTTAGAATTACATGACATGTGCCATTTGTACCATATGCCAGATTGCATGTTGGTTCTCTTTTATCTGATTTTTGTTGTATCCTTTGATCTTTTAGTCCTTGTGTCCTGTTCTCTTTCTTTTGCTTTGCAGTCCAATGGCAGACACATTTTCAAAGAAAATGTCCAGTAGCCTATAGTTTAGTGGTCACCCTTTTTTGCATGACAGACCTATGTTTGGACACTGGAACACAAAATGACACAGATGCGTGCTATAGGATTTCTAATCGAGCACTTTAACAATTATTTAGATTACCTGTTTGAATGATAAGCTTCAATAATTTGATTAGTATTTCACCTACCTTTTTCTATGCTCGGGCAAATTTCAATTCATCATACTTTACTACTTGCATGTATAAATAAATATGAATACATCCATATTGATATACCTCCCATGTCCTCGTATTGTATTTCTAAAATGTTGGCTTGTCCAACATGTGTCTGATTCAATACATGATGACTGTGTTTGTGTCCTGGAAGTCATAATCCGTGGTATTCAAAAATTAAACTAGCATTCAGTTAGAATTGCTATCCTGCTATCAAATGTGATATGACATGCTTTTGCTTTTACTTTTTCTCTTTCGTGTGCTTCCAGTTGTCAAACTAGCATTCTTGAGAATTGCCATCCCACCATCAAATGTGATAAGACATGCTTTTGACATAATTTTTCCATATTCTATAATTCCTGTTCTCATTACGTCACTAGGCAAGGAAATTTGTATGGTATTATGCTATTTATGTATTCTTCTTCTGATAATATGTTCTGTTCCCATTCCATTTTCTCTTGTTGCGGTCAAGTGCAAAGCTTCTGTCAATCTTCTGCCCATACTGCTAATGCTCAGTGACCAACTCGTGTAAGGACTAAAAGAAAGTGAAACTTTTTCACAATTTTATTTAGTTAGGGTTTAATTTTAATTCACCCTGTCCAGAAAGATAGGGTTTTGTTTGAAAATTTCCCTAAGTCTAATTGGCCATAATGAGCCTAATTGAATGATTATAGGGCTAAGAAAACAGTCCAAGAAGGGGGGACTGTTAATGGGTTTCAGTAACCCTTATTGGGGCCGTTACATCATCTGTTGCATCCTGGACCCTAAAAGCATGGAAAAAAAAATCACGCAGTATAGATATTGTGTGTTGAGAATTGTTACACTTCTTTTCCAATTGCTGTTTTGTTGAAATGCCATGTTGCCTGAGGTAACGTTTCCCATTTATGTTTTCTTTGTAACAAGTTGAGGGCTTTGGTAAATGAATTGGTGTAAAACACAGGTTTCAGGAAGGCTGTTTTCAGATTCAGGACTTCGCCGCAGCACAAGGCTTTCCGGAGAAACAACTAATTCAAATTCACATGCTTCACAAGTTGGAGGAAATGGGACTAATCATTCCGCTGCAAAGTTTCTAGGAGGATTTTCAACATCATCTAGAATGAGTTCATTAAACTTCCGTCAAGTGACAGTACGGAAGGGACAATCCTGTGCAACTGAAAATTTAGAAGAAGGTGCTGAAATCCCTTGTTTTTTGTTTGGGCTTTTTACGAATCAGTTACTGTATTCAAATTCCACATTTATCCCCAATTAAGCTTACCGGAGATGATTCCAGGTAGGGTTTTTGAGAGGGATAGAAGGAAAACTGAACAAGTTCACTCCTGGATGGTGGGTCTTTCTTTGACAGTGCCCGACACTATGGCAATAACCTCAAAGAAAAAGGTCTTCATTTTCTAAATAATGCTCAAAATAACCCCCCGCAATGGTATGACAACGTAGGAGTCACAAGAACAAACTCGAAGGAGTTGATAGGGAAAATCTGATCACAATCCCACTCCTAGTTGGTTTTGGACGATAGGAGGGGGGGGAGGGAGTCTCACATGCTTACATCCCAAAAATGACAATTAAGTTAGGTTTTTGAACTTTGTAATCCATTCCAACTGACTCTGGGCTATTATGAATGTTTTCATTTGAGGACCCTTAGTTCCATTAAAATTGTAACTAAGTTTGATATATTGTGGTTTATCTTTGGTCTACATTTGTTGCCTATTCAAGGTACAAACAATAATAATAAGAAACCCTAGCTGAAAATGTTTCTCAGCCAAGAAAATGGTTATATTTATTTGCAGCATTTTTTATTTTCTTCAAGCATATAGCAATCATGTGTGGTGTTAGTGAGGTGGTGTGGTGCCAATTCTTCAACTTGGTTAAGGGTACATGGTACAGTCCAATGGGCATCCTCTATCTGTTAATAACATGGGATAATCTCAGCCCTATTAAACAGGGAAAGATGATGTGGAACTTGTGTCTCCCAGCATTGTTATGGGTTATATGGGGAGAGAGAGACTTTGTAGAATTTTACGTGGGAATGTCATCACCCAATTTCAGTTATCAGGCACTGTATTTACTTCTTACAGCAGTGGGTTGTTAGCTGCTCTGGACAGAAATTCCGTGACTCCATCTTTATCTCTAGACTGTGTGTTTAACACGTGGAATTAAATAAAAAATTAAGATGCTCTTTTATTGAACAAGAATGCGTATTTATAACTAATTAAATAGCTTGCGCATTATTAATTCTGCGAATTTAATTTATCAGATGATTTTGGGTTCATGTGTTAGACCTTTCCCCACCAACCGTGGTTGGTGTTAATTTACATCGTCATAAAGTCTGAACACCTTTGATTAACTGTCAAAAATATATTTTTGACCTCTGCAATATTCATTGTGGTATTGTGAGTTTTGTCTAATGGATATGATCTTGATGATCATTCATTAGAGATATATACTCTTGTAAAAAACTCGAATACTTCGTTCTTTAAAAACATGAAATTTGGATTACAATTGGTTTTTTGAGAGCTTTACATTTGGTCTCGATTATGTGATCGGGTCTTCAAGTTTACATTTGGTCGCATTCCGACCATTGAGCTTCTGGTTACACTTGGATATTTATATTTGCTTTTGTCGATGATCAGACCATTGAATTAGCTTCGATCTATGATCGGACTGTTGAATTTACTTCTAGTCACGAGCAGATCATTGAATTTGCTTTTACCCTCAATCGGACGGCTGGATTTGCTCTTGGCCACTATCAGACCGTTGAATTTACTCCCGATCAAGATTTGATCTTTGGATTTGAATTTCATCGAGATCGAATCCTTTTGGGTATTTTTGCAATTTTCGACTCTTCTTGGGTAGCTTTGCAATTTTTGATCCTTTGTGGATATATCTGTAATTTATGATCCTTGTTGGGTGTTTCTGCAATTGCTGACCCTTCTTGGGTACTTTTGTGGTTTTGAACTCTTTTTTCTGGATAATTCTGCAGCTTTTGACCTTCGTTGGGTATTTCTATAGTTTCTTAGTTCTTCTGAACTTATCTGTCATTTCTGGACTTTCCAAGATATATCTGTAATTTTTTGATTTCCCTAGACATTTATGTCATTTAATGTCCTGGGTGCTTATGTCATCTCTTGACTTTTTAGGACATTTATGTTATTTTGACATTTTTTGGCATTTGTCATTTGTTGACTTCCCACGGTATTTCTATAATTTTCTGTCTTATCTGGACGTTTTTGTCATTTCTTGACCTTCCAGGACATTTTTGTCATTTGACATTTCCGGGCATTACTGTCATTTCTTGACTCGCTAGGGTATATTTGCAATTTTCTAGATTTTCCTAGGCATCATTATCACTTCTTGACTCTACAAGGTATATTTGCAATTTTCTGGATTTCTTGGACTTCTCTGTCATTCTTGACTTTCCTAGATTTATTTGTAATTTCATCCACTTTCTGGGTTTATTTGCAATTCCATACTCTTTCTGGGTTTTCTGAGTATGATAGTTCTTGGTCATGGAAAGACATGGATTTGGATGGTGAGTCTTAAGCCAAACTCAGGAGAGTGCACACCGCTTCAGGGAAGTGGCATGATCTTGCTCCACCAAATCGTGTAGAAGACATGAACCTGGACAAGGGTGTTTTGATAATTTTTGGACTGGACAAGAGCTTTGTGCAATTGCCAAGCTAAATAGGGGCTTTTATGTAATTTCTGGATAGTCTGAGGACATTTTGGTAATTTTTGAAATCCATGGGAATTTTGACAATTTTCGGAAAGCCCATGGGCATTTTGGTAAATTTTTAACTCCAGGGATATTTTGGTAATTTCTGAATAGTTTGGCTGGGGGGGGGCAGGTCAGGGGTATTTCTATAATTAAGGACAGATCAAGGATATTTTTGTAATGTCTGGACTGAACAAGGGTTTTTATGTAATTTGTGATTGTCTAAAAAAATTACAATATTATTCTTCAAAGAAATTACCTAAGAAATTACAAGGGGCATAATCACAAGGGCATATATGCAAACCCAAGGGCATATGCGCAACATATGGCACATCCTCCTTGGTGGAGGCACACAAAACAAAACAAAGCTCTGCGCTCCAAGGATTTCTTCTCGTCAGTTCTCCATGTGCTTGATCCGTGTGTCAAATGAAGACCCCTATGAGGGTATTTGTAGAGCCAGGAGGAGGGGGACCTACCTGGGCCCGGATAGGTCTCCCCCTCCTCCTTTTCTTTTTTTTATTTAAAAAAATAGAGAGGGAGGAATGATCCGGTCCGGATAGGTCCCAAGGGGGACCTATGGTGCAAACAAGTGGAGGGAGAGAGAGGGGGGTGAGCCCGGGTGGGTTTTCTCTCATTTTTTATGTTCTTTCATTTTTTTAGGCTCCAACACCGTGCCATTGGAGGGATATCATTTTGTAACAGGGGTTTACATTCCCTGTGTTTCTCTTCTCTACCCACTTGGTTGAGGTGTTTGTTGTTTCAGCTGTTTCTCTGTCTTCATCATACATAACTATTGTTTTTTGTTGTTTTAATGAATGGTGGTGTTTTGGTCACTTCCGAAAGAAAAATCGTGTACCATGTTGCTCTCTGCAAGGTTTTAAGGAGAGCAAAAATTGTACAGTCAGCCTGGGGCCAACTCTGGCTGATCTAGGGGAAATCCTATCTGCTCCAAGGTTAGCCACTCCTAGCCCACAAAATCTAACTTATAATAATGTTCATATTGTACATGAAAAATCACTACTTTAGAAATAAATTTAAGAAATGCTTGTGAAACAAGTGTTGATAACTTCCATTTCATTGTAAGTTTACATTTGATGTGTTTAATCAATCATCATGAAGTGCAAAAAAAAGTAAAAAAGTCACAAGAAAGGACATGAGACAAGGAGTAAAATTGGAAAGAAAGGAGAAACAAGGTAATCCTACAGCACCAACTTGTGACGAGTCCGGGAGATGAGGTAAAAAGAAGGTTGAAGGCTTGGAGTGGGAGAAGCATTTGCATCATCATCATCAAATCCTTATCTCATTTATTTAAAAAATATCAACAAAACCTTATCTTATTTATTGGAGGTTTACGTCATTTTAATTTATCTAATGCCATATTTGTGGTTAAACTTAGGAAGGTCAAGCCTTTTCTTATTACATCCAATGCTCTCATTTTTTTTAGTCCTTTCCCTGTATTCTTTTGCCATTTTCTCCTTGAATTTGATGACACCTTCTGATCAGCATTGAACCTAGACATTGAAGCACATGACTGAATCATTCAGCCTATTTTTTCTAAATTAATATCAATAGAAGATATACCTAAGCTTCCATGTATATGTTCATTCTGAATCTTATCCTTTCTACTCTTTCCACACATCTGTGCTAACATCCTTATCTCTTTTTACATGCAGTTTTTCTCTGTGTTATTTTCTCATAGCTTAATACTTAGGCCCATAGAACTTTCTTTTAAGGGGAACAGTGGATTCAATATGCAGTTCTTCGTTTCAACCAACTTGTCTTTACCCTATGCACAACATCCTCTTGGATCTTACCATTTGATGGATGATAGAACCTAAATCCCAGAAGTTGCTACTTTTAGATTTGATTTGGCCATGGATCCTACCCTCATGTCACTGGAGTTGCATGTCATATATCCTGTTTTAGTTCTACTAGTTCTAAAATTTTTAGATTCCAATGCATCCCTCCACAGTTCATGCAGAAAACCCTTTAACGGGATTTTTACATGAAAACCATTGTTAGAAGTGAATTTGCAAAAAAAATCATTCATGGAAATGCATGAGCAACCATATCACTACGTTAATTCACATAGTGTATAAATGCCATTTAAGCATGTTTTTTTTGCAAGTTTTTGGCAAAAAGAAGTGATATGCCTACAAATAAGTATGGCATTTTTGAACAATTCAGATTCACACTGTGATATGCCAGCTAATGTATTTCCAAGAATGGTTTTTTTTTTGTAAATTCTTGTTTAATAATAGTTTTCATGCAAAAAACCCCTTATTATTTAAACCCTCAGTGTTGTTATTAATTGAATTAATATCATCTACAAATAGCACACACGAAAGGTATCTATTATGTAAATGCTTTGGCACTTGTAAAACTCAGTGCTGAACTTTGATGTCATCCTATAAGTAGCAGGCAGATGTCTCTCTACCAATAGTTCTCACACTAGGAAAAGCCCTGTCATAATATCTTTAAGCCATGCCGATATATCCTTAGAGACTCCTCTTTTTCTAAAGTCCAAATGAGCTCTTTTAGAACTTGGTCATAGGCCTTCCTTAAATCAAGACAAGTTCTTCTATATACAAGGTGGGGAGCATTGTAACGAGGATGCAGGATTTCTCCTCTCGTTGTTTCCTCCATCCGTCCTTGTATCTTCTTACTCTCCTTTCTTCTCTCTTTTCCACACCCTTAACCATGCTGTTTGCTAGGGTTTGGGCTCCTCCACAAAGGACCTTTGACTTTCCTTACATGCATGATACATATCATCATTAAATTAGAAAGAAGAAAGTGGTTAAAAGAGATTGAGAATGAAAGAGATTATGAGAGTGAGAAAAGTGGAAAAGTGACGGGAATATTATGGGTTTTGGACGGTCAAATGAGGATTATTTATATAGACCATAATGCCTTAACCGTTGGTAGCTAGCCATTTTACAACTGTTAGCAACATGATCCCAATTGCTAGAAAAACTAACCTCCCCAGTCTGGTCTATTCAGTTGTAGATCAAGATGTGGGCTTGGATAAGATGGGCCAAAGTTCAATTCATTGGCTGATCTAATGTTATCCTTGAAACATTGGTTCTTTCTGGTCTGTGTTTCAGTGGATCAATTGTGGTATTAGAATACGAATGTTAGAACCTGAGAGGGGGCTTCACAAGGGCTATCGTGGGTCAAGTTTTTACCATTACCAATTGCTGAAAGACACTGATGTACCCTTACCATCTAGTGTTATCAGTATTAATATTGGACATGACTAATTCAAGTTGTTAGACTGGTACTGGATCATGATTCATATCGTACATCATAAGGCACTTTTTGGTTATCTTTGAAAACTATGACATGTTCATAACTTTATTTTGGGGATCTTGTGATTAGGAATTTAGGATCTTGGGTCAATTGGCGCCTCCTTCTTGTGGTTCATGCATCACAAATTGTATACTGGAAGATATTGGCAACACATCAGCTTTCCTTATGCAAGGACTGGGGCCAGTCTCAGCAAAGAATATTCTTGGTTCTTGGTTTTATTGGTCAGAGAAAAATTCATGAATTTCATGTAGGTTTGAGTTTTCTGATTCATGATGGTTCCCCATCAAGCAATGACTTGGTTATGCGTACGATGTCCACAGTTGCTGTCTCACTGCCTCATATGCAGAGGCTTCTGTTTCAAACAGAACTAGTTCTCTCTGCTTTAGAATGATAGTACTCTTTTTCTCTCATTTTCAACTAATAATATTTTCCTTTTCAACTAATAATACATTCCAAGTTTGCTTTGTGCTTGTAGTTAGTTTATTGGTCCAACTAAGTTAGGTTAAGCCTATTCCTTTGTAGGGAGGCGGCCCGAGGCTTTTGATGATGCTCGGGGTGAAAGTATGACAGCTTCATCTTCTATGTCAAACTCAACAGACTGTAAATGCCCTGAACAGGAAAGAACAAATTCTCAAACAGTTGGGACCTTGTCTCATGGTTCAAAAGGTATCAATGGTGCCGCAGAGCTTTTGAGCCTTTTGCGGATTCTTGGAGAGGGCTATTGCTTGTCATGTACATATAGATGTCAGGTACAATTTTGAAGCTCTTAGTAACCATGTAGCTTCTTTATTCTGGCATGATAAAATAAAGAGGCTTTTTAATGGAGCAGGATGCACTGGAAGTCTATCTTAAACTACCAAGCCATCACTATAATACTGGATGGGTGCTTTCCCAGGTATTTGTTTTTTCTTTTCCCCATTTGTCCACCAGATTTTAGCTTGGCCAGATTGCTTGGACAAGGCTTATCATTGCTTCATTGATTAACTCCATCCGACTGTCTACTTTGTTTATTAGTTAAACAGAAGAGGTACGAATTAATAAAGGTGATGGATCCCTCTCTCAGCCTGAAACAAAGCTACAGAAAAACTACGAGACAATGCCCAGCATATACATTTCCCTTCTCCACCCCCCAACAGATAAACAAAGAAGATATCTAGTCCAAGAATACAAAAGAGAGAGCACAAGGACTTGTGTGATATAAACTTTGGCCCCTTCTTTTACTATCTTGACTCAACAATGTCTCAATGTCTCATATATGAGTGACTTCCAGGTGATGATAACCCCCCTGTCGAAAAAAAATGTTGAGAAGGTAGATGTAGATAAGGATTTGCATTTACAAATTGCACATCAATCTAATTTCCTGTTAAAAATCTCTTTGTTGCTTGTTAATTAGCTTACTGCATATATCATGAGGATCAGATTTCCAGGTTTCAAGTTAGAATTGAACAAGTATACTAGTGGGGGTTATAGGCCCAGCTTTCTTGGTTATTGCCTTCAATGTGTAATATTTTTGCAGGATTTCCTAATTAATTTTGTATTTCAGTTTTATCATGTGCTGTGATGTAAGCTATTGACATCTTGCCCTTTGTGAAATTTCCTGCTGCTTCTGTTCAAGACTAGAAACGTAGATATTTGTTCTCTGTAGGTGGGGAAAGCCCATTTTGAGCTGGTAGATTATTTCGAGGCTGATCGTGCCTTCAGCCTGGCACGCTGCATATCACCCTACATGTTGGAAGGAATGGATATCTACTCTACAGTTCTTTATGTAAGCTAACTTCATGCATATTTTTCTTTCTGTTTGGTTTCTTCCTGTATGACAGCCATTTATAGCCTTAGCGATGGTATCTTTCACTTTAAAGTTCTTCGTGTCTTGTGTGTTATTAGTATTTCTGTAGTGGTGTCATGTCTGAGATCACCCAGGTCTGACCTGATCTGACCAGTGCTGCCTGATCTCATACCAATTCCAACCAATTCAAGACAACAGTATTTTTTCTTTTTTTCCTTGCACATGGTGGTGGTGGTTAAAGGGAAGGAGGGATCAAATTTCCTCCCTTGAAATTGGATCTACATTGGCCAATCCCAATCTGAATTGGCCTATCCTCTGGCCGGTTTAGACTGGAATGTTCAAAATTGGATCAGAACTGGTATTCAATCGGGTTCATAGTTGTTAAGGCACCCGCCTAGGCGCCGCTTAAGCTTCGCCTAGGCGGGCAGGCGGTTTTTTGGGAGCAAGGCGCCCCCACGCCTTGTTGCCCCTGAAAAAGGCGCCGCCTAGGCGCCGCTTGGGCGGCCTAGGCGCCCAAAGCGGCGCCTAGGCGCCCTTCTGACCGCGCATGCCGATCCGCGTGCGAGGGCGCATGATGGCGAGTTCGGGCTTCACACTCTAACACTCTCTCTCTATTTCTCTCTCACACTCACAATGAGACCCACCCTCTCTCTCTCCTACCCCCTCTCTCTGTCTGTCTATCTCTTCTCTCCCCTTGCCCCCTTCTCTCTATTTCCTCCACCCTTCCTCCTCCTCTCTCTCTCTCACACACACAGTTCGCAACTATCTCTCTCAGTCCCTCTCTCTATCCTGCCTTCCCCCCTTTCAATTAATAATGGGGTTAATTTGTTAATAAAGTATTTTAAATTTTAATTAGAATTTTGTATGTCTTAATGGTTAATTTTATCTCAAAATAAAATTTGATATTTTATTGCAATGTCATTTCTATTAATTTTTATTTCTATATTCATACTAGCGTTGTTTCCCATATTTGTAATAATCATGATTAATTTATATATAAAAATTATGTGTATATTAATGATAATATTTTTTATGAACTTGACGCCTAAGCGTCGCTTAGGCAGGCGCCTAAGCGCTTACCGCTTAGGCACTCGAGGACCCCAAGCTCGCCTTGTCGTCTTGACAACTATGATCGGGTTTGTCCGATTTCATAGTTGGAACTGGCCAGCCCCATAAAAAAGACAAAAAAAAAGAGGGTGGAATGGGTGGAATCAGGCCCAACCAGCTGGTCCCTCCTGGTGCCCCATTGGAACAGCTAGCTTCATTTTTTTTAGCTTTTTACTATATTTTACGTTTTTATCTTTTGTTTCTTGTTGAACCCTGAAAGTTACTAAAAAAAAAAGGTCAAAAAGTCGAGCAAAACTCCCTCCGGCTGGGTGGCAGCTGAGGGGACCCCCCTCTGGTTGCACCAGACTGGAGGGAGCCCCCCCTCCGGTTGCATGGGCACCGGAGGGGGTCCTCCGGTGCAGGTTTGACCGGAGGGGCCCCTCCGGTCCCTGTCAAACCGGAGGGGGGACCCCCTCCGGTACTGTTTTGACCGGAGGGACCCCCTCCGGTCTTCATAAACTGGAGGGGGAACCCCCTCCGGTGATGTGCAACTGGAGGGGGACCCCCTCTGGTCACTGTGTAACCAGAGGGGGACCCCCTCCGGTCCTTTCTCTCCTGCGCAAGAAAAAAAACAGAAAAACAGAAGAAAAAGAAGAGGAAGAGAAGGGGGGAGGGGGTGGTCACCTTAAAAGGGAGCTTAGAGCTCCAAGGAGAAGATACGAAGCAAGAGGGAAGAGACTTGTTAGAACTTCCGCATGAGAAAGACTTGGTGAGCTTCTAAGAGGCCCAAGTCAAAAAGAAAAAAAAACAAGAAAAGCTTGTGCTTTGTTGTTGAAAAAAAAACACAAGGGAATATATTGCATATATGTCCCTATCACTAGAGATATTACACTTGTGGTGAAACAAAATTACTAAAATGATGGAGAAATCAAATAAATTTCATAAATAGCATAAAGTCATGAAGAAACTTCAGAAAATTACAGAAAAATCCTTTGAAGGATAGAAATTGCAGAAAAAACTCCTTGAAGGGCGAAAGTTGCAGAAATACTCCGATGGCAAAAAATTGCGGAAATACCCCCGAGGGTAAAAAACTACAGAAACGTCCCCCGATGGCGGAAATATTGCAGAAATATCCCCGACGGTGGGAAAATTACAGAAATATCCCCAAAGGGCGAAAATTACAGAAATACCCCCGACTTCGGAAAAATTGCATAAATATCTCCCAAGGGAGAAAATTACAGAAATATCTTCGAAGGTGAGAAAATTGTAGAAATACCTCCCAGGGTGAGAAAATTACAGAAATACCCCCGAAGGTGGAAAAATCGCAGAAATACCCCGATGGCGGGACAATTGTAGGAAAACCCTGAAATATCATTCTCGAGGGAAGTTCCCGGCTTGTCTCAAAATCACCAAAGAATGCTCTTGTTCCGGTTGGCGCTTGCACGACTCGGTGGAGCGGGATCACATCCCTTCTCTGAAGCGGTGTGCGCTCTCCTGAGTTCGGTTTATGGCTAACCATCCAAGCCCATGTATCTATTTCATGGTCAAGAGCTATCATGTCCGGATACTCAAAAATCGATAAAATTACAAATAAACCCTAAAAAGTCATGAAATGAAGACGAGGAATACCCAAGAAGTCAAATGATAGGGTTATTTTTGAGAAATCAAGAAGTGTAGACGAGGAATGTCCAAGAAGTCGAATGACGGAGATATTTACGAGAAGTCATGAAATGAAGACGATGAACACCTAAGAAGTCAAATGACATGGTTATTTCCGAGAAATCAAGAAATGTAAACGAGGAATGCCCAAGAAGTCAAATGACGGGGCTATTTCCGAGTGGTCAAGAAAGGAAGTCAGGAGTGCCCAGGAAGTCAAACGACGGGGTGATCTCTAAAAAGTCAAGAAATGGGAGATATGCCCAGGAAGTCAAGAAGTGACGGGGCTATCTCCGAGAAGTCAAGAAATGTCAAATATATGCCGAAAAGTCAGAATGACAAGAATGCCCAGGAAGTCGAGAAGTGATGGGACTATCTCCAAGAAAGTAAGAAATTGCAAGGATTTCCCAAAGTTTGGGAAAACTGCATGAATACTCTGATGGAGGAAAATTACAAATGTACCCCGCCTCAGGCGGGAATGTCCTTTATGGTCACTAAGCCAACTTAAGAGTCCAATTACAATTAAAAGAGTGATAACCATGAAGCAACTCGGGGGACCGACAATGATCATCTTGGCGATCTAACGGTCCTCGTGATGGAATTCAAATTCAATCGTCCGATCAGGAGACAAAAGTAAATACAACGACCCGACCAGGACGAAAGCAAATTCAAAGATCCAAATGCAGATTGAAGCAAATTCAAAGGCTCTGGTTGCGACCGGATGTAATCCTAAAGACCCGATTACACAATCGGGACTATATGTAAAGGTCTTGAAGGACTGATTGTAATTCAAATTACATGTGTTCAAGGAAATAAAGTCTTCAGATTTCTTCGCAAGAGTATGTACCCATAATGGGCGATCATCAATATCATTTATGTCACAATGCATAGAGACAGAATGTGTTCTTCGACAGTTAATCAAAGGTGTTCGGACTTGTACCGATATAAATTAACACCGACTCCAGTCGGTGGGGAAAAGTCCTGTACACGAATCCTAAATCGCCTGATAAATCCAAAACGCCAAATAAAGAAATGCAAATAAACATGCTGATGATACCCAAAACCACCCAAATTTTAATTCATCGTCAGCGTGTCCGCATTTTTATTTATTTTTTGCGTGTAAACATTTCTCTAATTTTTTTATAGCCTCAAGCTATCTAAGGAGCGGGTTCAAAGTTGAAACTGGTCCTGCAAAACAGGAACCAGCCATTTCCCTGTTGGAACTGGGACTGGTATCAGTGCCAGCCCCACTGGTTCTATGTGATTCTTGATCCTGATGGACTCCACTTGAAAGAATGATCATTAGATCATCTCAATGTCAAAATCTTTGGAGGTTTACCGTTTAATATCCCCTTCCAGTGACAGTGATAGGGCACATCCTGTTAGGCCTCCAAACTAAAATGCTTATTGATTCAATTAGCATATCGCAAATGGAAAGCAATTACTCAAGCCCTTAACAAGATTAGGAATCTTAGGATGATGTTTGGTAGATGTGCAATGACTTCTTATGCTTCATGAAGTCTAATAATGTTTACTTCATATGTTCTTTGCTCTTTTGTTAATGGTTCTTCTGTTTGACAGCATTTGAAGGAAGAAATGAAGTTGAGCTATCTTGCACAAGAGCTTATATCAACTGATCGGCTATCACCCCAAGCATGGTATGCAATCTTCTTTGCGAAGTGTCGTACTTTTGGCTCCCTCTAGGTCAAAACAATCTTTCCCAAGTCTGTTATTTCTCCTGTAATGTTGGTCAATTTGTATCATTGATGGATAGACATCTTAATGTACTAGCACTGGTTGCAGTTTGGTATTGTTACATGAGCATCTAAGGATATACATTTTTCCCCAACCCTTTCTGTGTTAAATGTGCAAAACTTTATATGACCTCTGTCTCTCCTGGTGGCAAATGCCACACTTGACTGATGTGCAAAGCAACGCATATTAGCCATCTCATCAAGATGAGCACTCTGTCCATCCATTGATTCCTTTGGTCACATGTAATTCTTTTTGTTCAATAGAGGCACATCTGGCTCATGGCTCCTTCCAATCCATATGATCTTTGCTAAAAGTCAGTATTTAGATTGCTCTCTCTCTCTCTCTCTCTCTCTCTCTCTCTCTGACACACACACACACAGAGAGAAGGATTGCAGACCCGGATCGGGTCGGATTGGCCAGTTCACATGAACTAAGGCCATTCTTGGATTGGCCTGATTAAAAAAACAACAAAATTTAGGAAAAATAAAAGGTAAAATCAACAAAATTATAGAAAAATTCTATAACTGTATTTAGACAAAAATATGATTAAAAACAATACATATCTTGCACTTAACTCATAAAGAGTGGTACAGATGATTAAAACACTAGTAATTAACTTTCCACAATAATTGAACATGATGAGTTAAGGCGTGGGAGCTGTGGGCCATGTTGAAGGAGTCTGTGGAGCCTGATCTACCTTTGACCCGGCCTCGCATCAGACTCTCACGTGTGCTTGGATGCACACAGTCAGGCACACTGGAATGATCATTTTGACCTTGGGGTTACTTTTTCCTTCTAAATTTTGTCTGACACTACGAGCATCTTTGCATACTTGACATCTCTTGTAACATTCAAGATCTTGAATCAGTCTTTCTAGTTGTATGCTGGTATCTCTGTGAACCATGCAACACTGTTTCTGAACCATGCAACACTGTTTCTCTCAGATAGTGCTTTGAGAAATTCCTGTTACATTTGTATTACTTGCGTTGAAGTAATGCAGAGAATGAGCAGACAAAGGTGTACGTCTTGTTTGTTCACCATGTATTTAAAATGCATTTTTCTATGTGTGACTTGATCTGATTTTCAGGTATGATGCTTCATGTCTGTAATGGGAGTATGAGTTTCTGACGGCTCCAAATATGGAGTGTGATTGCAGTGATGCATGTAAAAAAATTTAAGCCCAGCACTCCTAGTGTGGGGCAGCTGAATTCTATCCGCAACACTGCACAGAGGCTTGCCATTCATTCATTTGTTTTTGTGTTTGCACACATATCTGCAGATAGATTTGTTTTGTTTTTTTAAATGAAATACACGAGGTATTATCTTCTTATGAACTACCTTCTTAAGTTTTCTGTAACATATCTTGGTTTTAAATTCTACAAATCTGCTGAAAAAGGACAGTTGGATGTACACAGAATCCATGTACACAGCATTCTGGAATAGTGAATATTGTTTGTAGTGGGGGACTAAGGCCGCGTTTGGAAACGCGGTGGGGAGGGATTCCATTGGAATCCCTGACAACCGCACAAGCGTTTCCAAATGGCCCATAGTGCTCTGACTTCCGAGCTGCTGCTGGATTTGTGGGGGAGATAGAGAGCAGAATCAACAAGGCTCATTTCCGAAAATCTTAAAAAGCTCCTTCCGGGCGACTTCCGGGATGGCGGCGTTGAATTCCAGAGGGCTTTTTCCGGAAATGCCTACCCCCTCACCCCTTCCAAGCGCGGCCTTGACACCTACATCGCCCTACAGTCGCTGCTCGCCGTTGCCCATCCCACCTGCATCGCCCCACTCCCACCCGTTGAAGAAGACGAATAGTGGCTCGTGTGACCAATGCGGCGGGGGGAGAGTCTCTCCGACTCGGAGAGGTTTCAAGTGAGAGTTGTCCCACTTGGAGTGGCTTCAGTTTCCATTTTTTTTTAACGGCACTCGAGCAGCTTCCGGCGGGTTGGGCGGCCTTTGCAGAATGGGGGGTTCCGGCGGGGCGGGGGGGCTCTGCAGATGGGGAGGGGGGTTCCGGCGGCTGGGCGGCTGGGCTGGGGCTTCTGGCGAGGGAGCTATGGCTTCTTCCTACTGGCGAGGTGCAGCAGCTGAGCTTCAGGTGCAGTGGAGAGAGACCTCCACGATGAACAACCTTTTCTCGTTCGGCTCCTTCTCCAGATGAGGGGCCAACTTGGACAAGTTCTTCGAGGATGCGGAGTGTAACGACCCAAGATCCGGATACCGGGAAGGCCCGATACCATTCGAATCTTGACCCGCCGCCCACGAGCCGGGAGGGCTCGGAAGGGTTAAAAGGAGTGTGGAGGCAGAAAGAAATAGGAAATAAAGCAGGATAATTAACAGAAATAAATAAACAACAACTACTACAACAGAGTCCAGTCCAACAGAAAGTACAGTCTAAAGCAGTAAAACGTACCACATGCCGAGTGAACACTCGGCTCGGCGAGCTGGCAACTGAGAACCTCCGTACCGCACCTTCGAACCTCGAGGAAGAACCGTCACACCTGAAAAGCAGGGAATGAGTCTCCAAAACAGAGACTCAGCAGGGATCCCGCGGAACCCCAACCGGAAACGACGGCGGTAGCGGAAAGGAAAGCTACAACGACAGTAGGAATAGCGAACCGATGGCAGGTAAAAACTCGGTACTACAGCTGCTATTACTGTACCAGAAACACACCCCGATCTCACGGTCGAGGGCTACCGAACCACACTAGTATCACTTACCGAAGTAAAAATCCACGGCAACCCCGCCGTGGAGGCTTGTCTCCCAGGACACAGCCAACCTGGGCATGCTGTCCAAGGTGCAACCCCGACCACCCGGTCGCGGGTACCGCACAACAAGACGCAACCTCGGTAAAGCCACTAGCACTAGTCTCACAGCACGAAGACCGACACACGCGCCACGATGAAACAACTGGAACTCAACGGTCAACACGACCAAAACTCGAAGGTCGAAGTCACAGAGACTGACTGACAGTCTGTCACTCCCAACTCTACAGGAGTACCTCCCACTAGAAGCAAGATCGGATGTGTCCACAAACGTCTTAGTCCGCGCCTCAGGTGTCTCCCTCCGGCCCAGCGGGAACTGAGACACCGCACAATTAACCACAAAGCAAGTGACTAGCTGGGGTCACGCCCGTCAGCGTGGGTCCAACCGCCCCCAACCACGTGTGCACGCACAGACCATGCGTCCCAGGTCTGGCCTCTAACTGGTTTTCCCCTCAGCCGGACTCTGGCTGCAAGACGTGGGGCCCGACGGAAACAAGTCTAAAAATCGTCCTCAGGGTAGCCTCTCCACCACTCTCTGGTGGGACCACTAAACGTGTAAGCAGGCTACGACTAGTGGAGGGTCACTGAAGGAGTAGACTCTCAAGTCAACGGAAAATAACGTCCAAACCCGACGAAGTACGGGGACCGTCCCACGTACTAGCACCGTCGCACGGTGACCACTGTCGGAGAAGAAATGGGACTCACAGTCCACAAAGAAACGCAGAAGTACGGTTGCCAAGGCAGCTCCCAGGCCGCCAAACCAAATCCCACTCTCAGGGAACAACGGGAAACCTCCAGCTCTAGGCTGGACAACTGGACTCGCGGTCCAAGACCACACACATGGCCCACACGAAAAGCACAGAGGCACGATTCCCAGGGCAACGCACAAGTTGCCACGCCGATAACTGGACTTGCAGTCCAAGGCCAAACACATGGCCCACTCGGGAATCATCCTCCAGGCAAACTCATGGCATGCGGGGGAGACCCCACCGCACACACACCGACGCATGGTGACTCGGTCAAGCGTAACACAAAAGCCCGGCACACGAGGAGTCACCCGGAATCTCAAATCCACGGGCACGCTAAACGAGATAGCACGGTCCTCCCGACACCTTCAAAACACGGACACAGAATCCCAAGGGTGTCTGGGACATCCACAAGACCGCAAGTCGACCACTGGGTCGCAATTGGGTCGACTAGGGACCTACACAACGCGAAACGATCGCGACAAGCACGAAGAACCACTTCGGCATAACACAGTGCCTGGCGGTCTAGCCTTGGGCCGTCACGGTCTGTAACGGTCCAAGCCTCGACCGTCACAACGACTCTGACGCTCCAACACAGGGCCGTCAGAAGGGCGAGTAAAAACTGAACGTAACGCGCTCCCCTAGGGGCGTTACGTCACCTAACGGACCGACTCCGGTGCGTTAGGCCAGGGAGCTACACAAGCCGTGACGCATGCCGCTCAGTGCGTCACGCTCTCTAACGCACCTACCCAGGCGCGCTAGGGAGAGGGGTTGATGCGTTAACTCTAATACTCCTACCCAGGGGCGTCACACTACCCTGACGCCCCGCACCGGGTGCGTCAGGTGTCTATGACCCCCAATGGTCGAAACCCACGGTCGGAATCACCGTAACGGTCTAGCATGAGGGCGTCACAGTTTCGTGGCGGTCTATCGTGAGACCGTCAGGCCCACGAACGCCAATACCCAAAACAAAGGGAGCGTAACGCACATGCCCAGGCGCGTTACACACTGTGGCGATCACTGGAACGACCGCCACAGCGTCCCGACGGCGAAACGGCGAACTAACACCAAAAGTTTCGTTCCACGCCCCGATCATCCACGGATGATGGGGAAAACAACGGGGAAGCTCCCCTATGGGCCCTAGCATGCATCTAGACCCTCAAATCGGTCCGAAACGCGATAGAACGGTAGATCGGCTCACGAACCCTAAAACATAGATTTTTCCCAAAAATCCCAAATACGCCCGCTCGGCTCACCACGGCCTACAAAACTTGCGGGAAAGGAAATGCACGAGCTGGGGGTCCATCTCCCTACCTCCACCGAAGAAACTACGTGCCGTGGACGCTGATCCACGAAGAAATCGCCGCGAAACCCTCGCCGGCTCGCGAACGCGCCCCTGAGCATCGCCACGCCTCCACCGCCTCGATCCTCGCCCGTCCTCGCCCGCGCCGCCTCCACCTCGCCCCCGCCTTGCTCCGTCGGCCGCCGGAGAAGAGAGGGGAGAGAGAGAGCGTGAGAGAAGAGAGAGGGAGGGAAGAGAGAAATGAGAGGGGAGAGAGAGAAAATGTTAATATATAGAAAAATCCAAAAATTCTAAAAATTCAGAAAAATACGAAAAATTACCTCCGCGATCCTCGGAGTACGCACAACGCGTTGGTACTGTCCCGGAGTCGGAGAACGTCACGGTTTGCCCTGCACAGAGTTCCGAAGGCACATCAGGGAAAAACACGTGTAAAGCGCAAAATACACTCCGAGACCCACAAAAATGACCGAAAAAATATCCGAAAAATCCGGGGCATTACACGGAGGGCATCAAAGATGGGTTTAAGGAGGTGGAGCGGCTGCACCGGGGCCTCCACGAGTTCAATGAGGCCGGCAAGTCCCTCCACCCCGCCGCCGCCGTGCGCTCCCTCCGGGGGTTGCTGCTGTCGGACCCGCTGAGGCCAGACCCTTTCTTCTCCTATGTTCGTCGTAGCCGTAACGGCGACCCCTCCGCCGCCGTCGGAGGATGGGGATGCTACTGTTGGTCCCGCCGTGCAGGATGGTGAACGCCTGGCCGCCGTTGTTATGGCATGCATGGCCGTGGTGGTGGGGCGTGGCGTGGCTGTTCATCCGAAGAGTCGACTGCTGCAACGGCTCCTGGACCAATCTCAGCCAAATGCGATTCAAAATTGTCAGAAAAATCCGTCCTGGATGGTACATTGGTACATGGTACGGAGGGAGGGATTTTGAAAAAATCCCCAGAGGCTAAGGCGTCTCCAAATGCGGCCTAAATGAAGTTGTTGTTATACTTATTTAAATTTTCATGTGTGCACAAAAATTGTAGAATAGTGAGTTTGTTGATGAGTAGGATTAGATAAAATTGCTGCTATGGATCTTTGGAATGTTATAGTGCTCAGGATGGATGCTATTACAAAATTTCTTGAATATCCTTTGCTATTTCCCTAGGATACAGAGTGGATAAATCCTTTTCATGAGTTTAACTTAAATGTGTTTATGACATTTTAAGTCATGTCAATGCATTAACATGTTTTTGTGATTGGTAGTTTTTGTTTGCCATTACACTGAGGTGCTGTTTGTTTAATGTTTAGCTGTAAAATGATGTAATTCTTCACTTTTAGAATCACTAATTTTAGAACCAGTGTATTTTCCAGTTTTTAACACTGGGAGTTGTTTTGTTTGCATGACAGTAAAATAAAATAAGGTATTTTGTTAGTTTGTTTTAATTTCAGTTCATTTTTTCTCTTGTTTTGGTTTCCAGTGGATATGGACTGTTGTGGGAACATCATATGTGGGATTTTGAAAAAATCCCCAGAGGCTAAGGCGTTTCCAAATGAAATGAAGTTGTTGTTGTACTTATTTAAAATTTCATGTGTGCACAAAAATTGTAGAATAGTGAGTTTGTTGATGAGCAGGGTTAGATAAAGTTGCTGCTATGGATCTTTGGAATGTTATAGTGCTCAGGATGGATGCTATCACAAAATTTCTTGAATATCTTTTGGCATTTCCCTAGGATACAGAGTGGATAAATCCTTTTCATGAGTTTAACTTAAATGTGTTTATCACATTTTAAGTCGTGTCAATGCATTAACATGTTTCTGTGATTGGTAGTTTTTGTTTGCCATTACACTGAGGTGCTGTTTGTTTAATGTTTAGCTGTGAAATGATGTGATTCTCCACTTTTAGAATCACTAATTTTAGAACCGGTGTATTTTCAGTTTTTAACACTGGGAGTTGTTTTGTTTGCACGACAGTAAAATAAAATAAGGAATTTTGTTAGTTTGTTTTAATTTCAATTCATTTTTTCTCTGGTTTTGGTTTCCAGTGGATATGGACTGTTGTGGGAACCATGGAAGGCAGAATCGCCCGGGATCGGATCGGATCGCCCGATCCGATCGGATTTTGGGGGAAATTATCCGATCCCGATCCCATTTGAACCGATCCAACCTGGGATCGGTGGGATCGGCCTGGGATCGGCCTAGGATCGGCCGATCCTAGGCGATCCTAGGCTGATTCTACAGTTTTGGGGGGGTTGTACTCAAGGATGGCAGTGTCGGTTTCGGACTCGGTTTCGGCCGGGTTCGAAACCGATACAACTCGGTATCGGTTTCGGTTTCGGTTTCGGCCGAAACCGGTTCAAAATAGTTAGAAAAGGCCAAAATTGGGGCCAGCGGGTTAGGTTTCGGCCGAAACCGGACGGTTTCGGTCGGTTTCGGTCCGAAATTGGACGGTTTAGGTCCTAAACCATTAAAAAATTATTATTTTTTGGTATCGGACCTGCTACAGTGCAAAGGCCCGTTTCGGTGTCGGTATAGGCCGAAACCGATACGTTTCGGCCGAAACGTATCGGTTTCGGCCGATACTGCCAACCTGGGTTGTACTCCAAAAAAAATACTGTATCCAGTGAGCATTTTTCCTGTGGATTCCAGTATCATCAGCTATATGTTAATACTTACAACATGAGATGGGAAACCAACATCAAAAGAGACAAATGTCCAGTTTTGAGAGCTTAAGGGACAATTTGATTAAAGTAAAAAGCAAGATTTTTTTATTCACATTATTTCTAAGTTTAAACCATGAATTATGTTATGCATTAATATTGTTTTTTCAATTAACTTTCTTAATCATGCCTCCTCATAACCCTTTTTGTTTCTTTTTACATTCTGCTAGTTTTTAGTTAGGCTTTGGAACTTCCAAGGCCTTCCCAGTCATTTCTCTTCAATCTATAAGAACTTCCAGTAAAAAATCCTCACATTTGTGGGTGAGAACTTCCAGTCATTTCACAGCAAGCTATTTTTCAGTTAGGCTTCATAACAATGCCCGCGACCTGACCGCGCAGGTCGATCCGCGTGCGAGGGCGCACGATGGCGAGTTCGAGCTCCACACTCTAACACCTCTAACTTTGATGTTCAAGCAAAGAGCATGCATTAGATATCTTTCCACTACTAAATTATTGAATCCCAACCAATAAATGGGTCAGACAATCTGCAGACTTCCAATTAGTCCATAAGACTGATGCACATAGATACATGCACGTAATCAATGCATGCACCTATTTCACAAAATGATGAGCAAATGTCACCTATTTCACATTAAATTTGATATAGATCTATGTTAGAATAATTTTTCTATTTTTTTCTATTTTTTTAGATTTTTTAGACATTTGTATCCCTAGTCGAGTCAGCTGGTCTGACTCGGCCGGGATCGGTCTTGGATCGGCCGATCCCACCGACCCGGATCGGTTTGGGACCGTGCGATCCGACCCCGATCCTCGATTCTGCCTTCCTTGGTGGAAACATCATATGTGAAGGTTCTGGGACTACGAAGTAAATCCCTGGGTCATTATAGATATGTTCATCAGGTTTTATGGGTTCTTGTGTTGGACCTTTCCCCATTGACCTCGATCGGTGTTACTTACATTGATTGGACGGCCGAATACCATTGATTAACTGCTCATAGGATGACAATCAAACCATAATTACACAAATGCACCACTCACACAGGCTGTGTACACACTTGCTGGTCCATAATGGGTTCGAAGATATTCTAGGTGGTTTTAGGTTGATTTTAAGTCATTTTGGGTCATAAGGGTATTTTGGTAGTTTTTCATCTTTAGGGGGGTTCGAGGGACTATTTTAGGGTTTGAGGTGTGCTTTGGTGACTCTGGTGGGTTTTAGAACCCTGGGGTATGTTTTTGGGGAACTCTAGGTATTTTGTGTCCCAAGGGCATTTTGGTCATTTTAGGGAGTTTTAGAGTTTGAAGGGGTATTTTTAGAATTTGGCAATTTGGGGATTTTTAATGATTTTTCGGGGCATTAAGGGTATTTTGATCAATTTGATCATTTTTTAAAGATTTTGGGTGTATTTTAGGTGTTCTGGGTATTTTTTTTTACATTTTTTGGATTTTGGGGATTTTGTGAATTTTTATGATTTTAGGGGTATCTTCGTAATTTTGGACATCTGTCTAGGGTTTTGGGGGTATTTTGGGTATTCTAGGTATCTTTATATTTTATTTTTGTGATTTTTAGGGATTTTCATCATAATATGGGTATTTTGGTCATTCTGGGGCATGATACAACTTGGGTGAGGTCTGGGTAAGGTCAGAAGGATATTTTGGATATTTCACCCATAGGACCGGCATGAAACATCCGCACATACATAGAAGGGTACATACATAAAAGATTGACTTTTATTCATCATTTCCAAACGAGTACATCAGAATTGGCGAGTACATGGAAATATTACTTGCATCGGCTAATTGGGTCCATTTGGGCTGAGCAATCTGGGCCAATTAGGCTTGATGGACTTGATGGTCCAGCCAATTGGGTTTATGATGGGCCAATAGGGCATTATAGACTCAGTGGTCCAAGCCAATTGGGTCTAATTGGGCCTTTGGACCCAATGGTTCGGTTCACGTCAATTGGGCCTAATTGGGTATTTTGACCCAATGGTCTGAGCCAATTAGGACTTAATGGTCTGAGCCAATTGAGCTTGACCGGGTGTTTGGACTCACGGTCGGAGCCAATTGAGCATGATGGACTCAATGGTCCAGGCCAATTAGGCTTAAATGGTTATTTGGACCTAATGGTCTTAAGCCAATTAGGCATTTGGACTCTATGTTCTGAGTCAACTGGTTATAATGGTCTAAGTGGTCTGAGCCATATGGACTATGGGCTGGACTAAGTCTGGGTGGGCAATGGCTCTCACTTGAGTAGGGAGAGTGCAGGAGGCCAATGTTGCCAAGTTCTCCAAATGGGGGCCACGTGGGGATATTTATATGTCACAGGGGAAGTTGACAAATTACATGCACAGCCCCCTGTCGGGCTACTTCTTGAGTGGTTTAAGAAAATAAAAGATGTCAACTGCTACCTTCTTTTTCTTTAAACACTGTTTGGCTGTTTTTGAGAGTGGGAATCTTTTTTAAAAAACCCTAATAAATATAGGGTACTCTCTCTCTCTCCTTGCCCAGGACCCATCGGGTCAGATTTAGGGGGGGGGGAGAGAAGCAATTGATGAGAAGGAAAGAGAGCCTCCGGGTTATTTTAATTCTTCGCCAAACCAACTTTACGAAGAACCCCTTGACAAAATTGACAATCTGCTCCCTTCTTCTTGACTTTGTCTTACGGGGTCATTTTGAAGAGAGAGGAGGTACAGTAGGAGGGAGAGAGAGGAGCGAGTGGAATAGAGAGCCACTTTTCTTCCTCTTCTTTTTCTCTGTTTTCTCGTTTATTATTCTTAAGGAGTATTACATGCTCTCCTTTAAGAGAGAGAGAGAGGAGAGAGGGGCGAGTGGAAGGGGAGCCTCTTCCACTCGCCTTTGGGCTCTTTTCCTTCTTTTCCCTCTCTCTCCCTTTTCTCATTTTTTATACTTAAGGAGCATTGAATGCTCTCCTTCAAGAGAGAGAGAGGGAGAGGAGAGAGAAGAAGAGAGGTGTGAGTGGAAGGAGAGCCTTCGGGCTCTTTCCTTTCTTCTTTTTCCCCGTTCTCTCTCTTTTCTCATTCCTTTATTCTTAAGAGCATTAAATGCTCTCTTTTATGGGGTGTTTGGTTGTAATTTTTATCACTTTTTTCTCTTAAAATAAAAATTAAGAATAGAAAGCTCACTTAAACACGTTTGGTAAGACCTCAATTTTTTAGGATGGAATCTTATCCCGTTACAACCTCTCCTGAAAAAAAAAACAAGTGTTGAGATATTTCTTTTTTGGGAGAGAAATCACGACACGGAACCCACATTCGCGCCCCCTCCCTTCTTCCCTGCGTGAGACTCATTCCTCCTTCCTCCACCCCAACTTCATCTTGGGGAGCGCTGTTGAAGAATGTCACTCGCCACTTTTTTTTTTTTCCAAGAGAGGCAATCAGAACTCATCTTCCCTCCCCACCCACGGTGGGCACGTCTTCCTCAACCGTCCTTCTCTCTCTCCCTCACCACTTCCTCTTTGGCTCTTCCCCGTTCCCATCACCAGCAGGTCCCCTTCTCTCTCTTCCTTCTAAGTAACCAAATCCCCTCCTACTCCCTTCCATCGACAACTGCTCTGCATCGTCGCGGGATCCCCCCTTCGGCTGGCCTCACTAGAGGGAGTGCAAAGGGAGCTATGGCGGACGAGACGGCCGCGGCAGAGGCCGGCTGCAAAGTGGAGGAGGGCAAGATTTCGTTCGGTGAACCGTCACAGAGGGCCCTGGTGCAGCACCCGCTGCACCCGCTAGAGCACTCGTGGACGTTCTAGTTCGACAACCCCGCCGCCAAGGCCAAGCAAGCCATGTGGGGCTGCTCCCTCCGGCCCATCCATACCTTCTCCATCGTCTGGGACTTCTAAGGGTACTCACTTGCCGGACAACTCATGGTTGCGCGCGTGAGAACCCTCATTGTTGTTCTTCCTCCAGATGCCGAATTGTTGTGATCGACGTGTGAAGTTGGTCTTTGTTTAGTTCTTTCTGCTATGTGCTTTTATATGCGTTATTATTTAGCTAAGAGGCGTTCTTTCTGGTTTTCACTGTTTTGTTTGGCAGAGGATTTCTTCTCCAGTTCTTGCCAATCGGCCAGAATGTGACTCGAATATTTGATGTATTTTGATCATGGTTTTATGATGTAGCATAATAACAACAAGAAGAACAACGTCGTCCTCAGCCGCCACTCCCTCTTCCTTCCCAAGACCCCAAGGTTTGCGTTGGATTGCCTTCCAAGGGAAGGAGGGGACAGGGGCCGGCGTCGGGTGGACGAGGCCGGAGGTGGGCGGGTGGCCCAGCAGTGGCTGGCTCTCGGCTTTGGTGGCGGGCTTCAACAGCAGCGGACGGGCCTGGCGGTGGCGACCATGGATGGCAGTATCGGCCGAAACGTATCGGTTTCGGCCAATACCGAAACCGAAACGCACCAAGTCACTGTAGCAAGTCCGATACCGAAATCGGACCGAAACCGACCGAAACCGGACCGAAACCGTCTGGTTTCGGCCGAAACCGGACCTGCTCAATACATTTTTTACCTTTTTTGACTGTTTTGAACCGGTTTCGGCCGAAACCGAAACCGAAACGTATCGGTTTCGGTACCGGCCGAAACCGATACCGAAACCGATACTACCATCCTTGGTGGCGACTGGTTGGCGCTGCGACGGTGTGGCGTTGGGTGGGATGGCCGCCGGTGTCTGAGGTGGTGGTACTGCTGGAGGGGAAAGAGGAAGAAGGTGATGGGGCTGGGGTCTTTCTGCACAGAGGAGATAAAGAGGTAGGGAAGTGGGGGTTTGTGTCTGTGCAAGGAGGAGAAACTGTGGAAGGGAGGCATTGTCTCGCATACGCCGCAAGTGTATGCCAAACAGATTTACATAAACTTTAAAGGCATTTTTGCATATATAGCCCCATAAAGTTTAATTTTGTCAAATATACCCCTCATCTGAGCATATTATCATGAATATCCTTGAAATATGGGTAATGTCACGATTATGTCCTCGTCGTAACTCCCGTGTGTTTAACCCGAGTTAAGTGTGAGTTAAAGAGTAAGTTTTTTGTATATATACCCTTGTAAAGTTTGATTTTGTCAAATATACCCTATATCTAACGACTGTAGATGACATATTTCACGGAATATTCTCCTCCCTTCGACGGCAGTAAACTAAAGGGTATAACCGCAACATTTCTGTCTAAATGAAGGATATTCATGATAATATGCTCAGATGAGGGGTATATTTGACAAAACCAAACTGTATGGGGGTATTTATGTAAAAATCCCAACTTTAAAATAACAACACTTCTGACAAATAGTAGTAATCAATTTTTATTAATTTTAAAATTTAAATTAAAAATTGACAACATAATTTTTTAGATAGAAATAGATTTTTTAAAAATAGTGTTCCCAAACACCCTATGAGGAGCATTAAATGCTCTCATCATAGATGCGCGATGCGAGATAGAGAGAGAGAGAGGAGAGGAGGAGAGAGGGGCGAGTGGAAGGAGAGCCTCCAGTATTTTTTCCTTCTTCCTCCCTTCTCCCTCTTTTCTCATTTTTCATTCTTAAGGAGCGTTAAATGCTCTCCCTTAAGAGAGAGAGAGAGGTGAGAGAAGAGGAGAGAGAGAGCCATTCGGTGAATTTGAGTTAAAATTGGACTCTCCCCCCCATTTTATGTACTCTCTCTCTCTCTCTATGTAGTTAGAGACGAGAGGTGACCGAGGCGGCCACTCATGCCTCAAACGCCTAGGCACTATTGTCTAGGCGTTTGAGGTGATATTTTATTTTATAATTCAGAAATATAAATATATGTCTAAATATCACAAAAAATGCATACATACAATCATTAAACATCATAAATTCATTCATTCCTAAAATCAAAGAGAATCTAAACAAATTTAAACAAAAAATCAAACGGGTGGGACGTGAGGTGGTGGGTTGGACCCACGAGACCGGATTGAGGTGGAGGCGAGGCGACTTGTGGCCACTTCCATCACCTAGGCGATCGCCTTTGATAACATAGCTCTCTTTCTCTCTCCCTTTTTTGTTCTCTGAACAGCAGAGTCCTATTGGGAGAGGGCTATCCAAGTCCAAGCTGGACTTTATCCTTTTTTTTTTGTTTAGTGGCTTGGCCCTGCTCTCCATCCTTCTTACTTCCTGCGCGGCTGAGAGAGGACCCGAGGGAGAGGAGCAGGAGAGCTATCTTCTTTTGCTCTCAGCACAGCTGAGAAAGCCAAGAACAGGAGACCCTACGAGACAAAAGCTTCTTCTCTAGGTCAAGAGAGTTCCTCTCTCTTATTTCTCTATCTTATAACAGGGCATTGATTCGCTCTGTTCTCTCTCTCTAAAGGGTTGGTGAGGCTGCACTGCTACTGCTGTTGTCCTCGCTGTTGCTGATGGCCGTGCTTGTGGCTGCAGCAGCCTGCCTCTGCTGCTGTTGGCTTGTCCCATCCCAATTTCAGGTACATGTGCACCCTCCATGTAAGTGTGGTCGACGTAAATGTGTCGCATTCAATGCATTCCAGGTATTCGATGAAATGCCTAGCTATAAATTAAAAGGTTTTTAGCCCCCAACAATTGGAAACCAAGGAAGGTAGAATCGGATTGGATCGGCCTGGATCGGCCGCTCATGCCCCAACCTTCGATCCTCGATTTTCAGTGTGGGTTGACTGGATCTGGTGGTATCAGGCCGGATCAGCCAATCCGGCACCGGGATCAGCCGATCCAGCTCGATCCCAGGCCAAGCCCAACTGGTAAAAAGGTAAAAAGAGAAAGGAGAAGAGAAAAAAACTGAAAATGAAATACTTAGAAGGAGAAGAAAAACGGAAGAAGAGAAAAGAACTAAAAAAATGAAATACCTCCTTGCTTTTGACGCCACCGCCATTGCCTCCACTTGCTGCCAACGTCACCACCATGACCTGTCACCGCCATGGACGTCACCACCTCCTCTCTCCTCCGTTGTTGTTCTGCTCCACCTGCCAGTTAAGGCTGCGAAGGGGACTCTCGAGAGTATCGAAAGGTAAAGTATGTTGGAATTTGTATAAATACAATGTAACCTTAAAACCATAACAAATCAGGATCAGCCAAGATTACCTGCGGAATCGGGCTCGGATCACCCAATCCAGTCGATCCTGCTTGGATCCCCGATTTTGGGCCCCAGATCTGAGCCCAATCCACATTCCTGCTTACCTTGCCGTAAACCAAAAGAAGAAAAACCTTTGTGCCACATTGGCCAAAATCTCATTCACACTGTTTTACAGTCAAACAAACAATTGGAAGCTACTGTAAAATGAAACAATTACAGAGTTTCCCAACGAAAGAAACTAAATGCACATCACCATGATGCTATGTAATAACTTTATCAAAACTTGCTACTTTGTTTTGCAATCTACATTTTCATTGAACTTATTGTTAAATCATTGCCTTGACAACCACAATGATGTTGAGGTCCAAGGATCATATTTTTCCCTCCTTTATTTGCCAGGAATTTGACTATGTAGGTCTTGGCTATTTGGTTTTGTATTTTACCAGGCATGTTTCATTTGTGGAATTGATTGCAGGTGTGCAATGGGAAATTGCTATAGCTTGCAAAAGGATCATGAAACTGCACTGAAAAATTTTCAGCGTGCGGTGCACCTCAATTCAAGATTCACTTACGCTCATACACTTTGTGGTCATGAGTATGTTCCCTTCACCCCCCCCCTCTCTCTCTCTCTCTCTCGTAAAATATAGTGATCTGGGCACTTGCTTTGTCATAGGGGAGCAGGACTTGCAAAATCATATGCCATAAATGGAGTAATCATGATTATCAGAAAAAATGATTTTTTGGGGGTTGAGAGTTTCTCTCTTTAAGTAAATGTGAAAAATAGACTGCAGACTCAAGTCACTCTATTTTTGTTTATTTTCTGCAGTTGCCAAATTGGTTTCATTTGATTAGTCTCTCTTTGAGCAGGTATGTCGCCCTGGAAGATTTTGAGAATGGTATAAGGTGCTATCAGAGTGCTCTCCAAGTAGATGAAAGACATTATAACTCTTGGTATGGTCTTGGGGTTGTGTTCCTTCGTCAGGAGAAGTTTGAGTTTGCAGAACATCATTTTAGAAGAGCTTTTCATATTAATCCACGATCATCTGTTCTTATGTGTTATCTTGGAATGGCATTGCACTCTTTGAAGGTCTACCTTCTTTTCCCTTGTTATTTTCTCATTATGAAGAAAAGTCTTTTCTGTGATGCTCTTTCCTCTTTGAAAATGTTTCATATTTAGTCTGTCCAGAAAACATAAAAATACTTGTTTCACATTCTATGTTTAGTAAAGAAAACATAGAAGCACAGATCTAATGTCTTATAATGGGTTTAAAGTAGCTCAAATTTTCTCTTTGCAGAGGTATGAGGATGCCTTGGAGATGATGGAGAGGGCCATTGTAGCTGATATGAAAAATCCTCTCCCGATGTATCAGAAGGCTAATATTCTTGTAAGCCTTGAGAGATATGATGAAGCTCTGAGAGTATTAGAACAGCTGAAGGAGAACGAACCTCGTGAAAGTAGTATCTACGCATTGATGGGTAAGATTTACAAGCGAGGCAACATGCATGATAAAGCAATGTTCTACTATGGACTTGCTTTGGATCTTAAGCCACCAGCTGCGGATGTGGCTGCCATAAAGGTTTGCCTTCCTTGATGCTTTCTTTGTCTTATCGTGTGTGTGTGTGAAAGAGAGAGATGGATTGATAAATAGGTATGCACGCTGCATATACATATGCACACTTAGTTTGATGGGAAGTGGTTCCTCTCGTGTGTGTGTGTGTGTGTGTGTGTGTAAATAGGCATGCACACTGCATACACATATGCACACTTAGTTTGATGTGAAGTAGTTCCTCTCTTGTGTGTAAATTTGCATGCACACTGCATATACACATGCACGCTTGGTTTGATGTGTGCGTGTGTGTCAGACAGATGGATTGATGAATAGGCATGCATATGCACGCTTAGTTTGATATGAAGGGGTTCCTCTCCTGGAAACTTTATAACGTGTGCCAAATTTCTGAGGACTTTCTATAGTACTGGCATTACTTGCTGTATGGTTCAATGAGTTTACTAATAGGGTTAACTTCAGATAAGGGCTGATTACAAATAGTCAAATGTGTGAGCTTGGCATTATATAACTTCCAATGAAGAACTTTGTTTATGCATAGTAAATTATGATTATCTAAAAAAGAGGTTAATTAATATGCAACCTTTTTAAAGCCTTCCTCCGTTGTTTGATGACAACACTTGCTTTATTATTGATGCTGCCTTGACGTAAATGGGCAGCCTACTATTTTGGTCAATTCATTAGTGAAAATTATGAATACAGGTTTGCTTTAACCCAGAAGCTCATCTATACTTTGTACACTTTTTTGGCAGTCAGCAATTGAGAAATTGTACCTACCGGATGAAATGGAAGATGCACTTTAGTTTCATTATTATGAAGAATCTGTGAGATGGCCATAAAAAGATCCAGCATGCCTTGTGCATGCAGAGCTGGTTTCCTGCTTGTGCTCTCGTCAAATTTGAGAAGAGATAGGCCTCCGCGACTAAATTAGATTCCGGTGGCATCAGAGTCCATCATCCTCAAGGCGGGTTCTTCTATTTTTTAGCTGCCATGTACCAGTAACACCCATTTTTGTAGCTTACAAGTGTTAGAAGTACTGAATGATCTCAAGTCCTAACGCCCTCAGTCATGTGTTGTGCTGATATCAGAATGATGATGTCTCAGTTGCGCCCAATGGAAGAGGATCCTGTAGCATGAGAGATGGGATTGTTTCTTGTGCCTCAATTGAATCATGTGAAATTGAATTCAGGAGGCAACCCAAGATCTCATAGTGTACAAGCACACGGATGAAGAAAGGAGGTCATGGAAACGGAGATAATAGAGGGAAGCATATTAATGTACAAAACATCATCGATAGCAAGGCTTTCTATCTCTTTCTGCTTCCCAATCTTCTTTTCATTCTCTGGTGTTATTGTCAATCCTCTATTACATTGTTTCTTCCAGCATGTCCAATGAGCCTGCCCATTCGGTGATTTGGTACTCGGTTTTTCAAACTTGTGTCTGGCATGTTCGAGCTCAATGTGTAGAAGTAGAATGCTCATGTTGTCACATCTGGAAGTTGTTCACTGCGGGGGGCTTCAAGGCGAATGCCCCGTGTGATTCTTTTTTAAAAAAAATTTATTGTTCCATTTGTTAATATATTCTCACGGGGTACGAACCTTTTTTTCTTTTGCCCCATTCCAGCGCCCCCCCCTCCCCATTATTTGCAAAGTTACACACTTACCACTTTTTCAAGTCAATGCAGTGGCATTAGCCCACTGGACGCGTAGTCGTGGAGTGCTGTGTGCATCTGACTATTGCAGTGCAACGAATATTATGACCATTAGCAGTGACAGGTGGTCTGGTGGTGTAAGAAGATGCTTTCATACGTCATTCAGTATTTTTGTGTTGCGACTGTCGATTTTATTCTGTGTTTCAGTAGAAAGTGAATTTTGATACAGACGTTCCTTGTCTGTGCGCCCTATTCTTGCAGTATTTGACTGTGTTTTTGTATTGCAAACCAGTTTTGGAATGAACATTAGAGAAATTATAATTCGTTCACCTACATTTGCACATGTATCATTGAGATCGCTAGTGATGTGTAAAAAGATAAAAAATAATCTTTTTGTCTACATCCGAATGATCTTCTTTAACACAGAATGGCCTTTTTGTGCAGTCAGTGATATTCTTAAGGTATATTTATAAATTCAAGTATGACTGGCGGATCTTTATTTTTTTATTTTAATAATTGATTTACGTGCAAATGCTCTTGAACGTGAGATATGTGGATAAATGTTTTTCAGTTACCTCCCGAAGACAATGTTCCCAGTTTCATGACGGACCCTACCTCTTTGATAATGTAGCATGGAGGATATTGGGGGGGCAATTCGATGTAACTCGGTATTTCTTCACCTCTTTACTCGGGGGGGTTAAGGATTCAAGTTTTTTGGGGGTGCATATTGGGGGGGCAATTCGATGTAACTCGGTATTTCTTCACCTCTTTACTCGGGGGGGTTAAGGATTCAAGTTTTTTGGGGGTGCATTTGCACCCCCCCTGCATAGAAAATGACTGCACAGAGTTTCTTCTTTTCGTTGCGGGCTAATTCAAAATGATCACCCAACAGAAAGAAGAGTTGGGTCGAATGTGAAAAACACTACTCCAATATGAGAGCACTCACAGGACTCGCAGTGCTCTTCTTGAGAGATAGTGTAAATATTTAATTATTAAAACTTTTAAAAGTAAAAGATTATTGTGAAATGATGATACATAGAAAATTACGTCACACAGAGTTATGACCTGTGTCTGTGCGGGACCGTCAGCACACCCGCCTAGGGAAGTGGAACATCTTTGCATGAAGTCTTTGACTGGATGAACCATCGGAGACGAACATTTCAAAATTTCTTTTCGCAGACAGCGAGTCTTCTTCGGCATGAAAAAAGTCACTAACGATTGAATTGAATCCGATGCGGAAATAGCTTATTCGTAGCACAGACTCTTGTGAGGTAGCACATTTTCTATGTCAATCTGATTCAGGTTTATCTCGCCTCGATAGCAACTCGAGTCAATGAAATAAAACATTTCGTAGACTTCACTTGGGTGCTTCAACAGATAATCTCGTTACGGGGACTACCTAGAAGTTCTTATACCCGAGGCCAGATGTTAAGAGGCTATGTAGTGGGAGAATTTTGGAAGATTCGATGAGCAAAGATAGTACCTCTTCAAGATTAATAGAAAAATAGTCGAAGTGAAAACTATTCATAACCGGCTGTGGGATATATTATTAATAACCTTATTGGCTAATAAGAGACATATACCACTCTTGTTTTTTATTGCTCTGCGGCGAAGGCGTAAAAGTCCGACGGCTTGTTGAAATAAAATAGTTTTTTTTTTGGGTACAAGTAAGTTTATAGTCAAAATAAAATCAGGGGATTTCTTTAGAGTGATATTGTTTAATAAATAATTACTAGGATATGCTTCCCAAAATGTACTGTTGGTATCGATAATGCGCTTTCGACCTACAATGCTTCATTACATTTAGAACGCACTCGTTTTCATTCGGAATACAAACTTTCGCTATAGAATGCACACTTTTGATCCAAAATACACGGTTTTCATCCAAAATGCACACTTATCATTCGTCATGCATATTTTTTTATCCAGAACGCAGACTTTTGATCAAGAATTTTAGCAACTAATTTTTGAAAACATTTTTCTTTGAAGTATATTTTCATCATTGATTACTAAATTAATATTATGTTTAAGAATTCCTGAAATCAAACTTCTATGGTCACAGGCATTACATTCTCTCCCCCTTCATGGTTGTATGAATATCTACTCATGCATTTCGGGATCATCATTCAATCACATCTGGTGCGATTTGTCATTTCACCAGAATAAAGAATTACTCAGAAGTTCAGATAAGACCGGCAGAGGAATAAAGCACAAGCCACTGACAAGTGTCTGGTTAGGGAACAAATACTCTGAAATTAAGGTATACAAAAATAAATTTCATACTTATGTTACATAAATAAATTTCATAGTCATGTTACACACAAGCGTCTGCTTACACATAGGAAACAATACAAGAACCACCATAGCCGTCCTCTTGCAGCACACATGGGATCAATCTTTTCTACAGGGGGGGGGTTGAGTTTAGGGGCTGCGAACAGACTGGTCAGATCATCAGAACTGCCTACTCTGAGAGAGTTCAAAATAAGAATACTACGTAAAAAGACATCCTAGGAAATGCAAACCCGTGCAAACACACTAAAAACTAGCATCAGTGAGAGCTCACTCTAGTTTAGAAAAACAAGTGCAGAGTGCCCTGGGATATGGATTTTATCTGCTCCATTTTGATGATATATGCATGCAAGCAATGCTGCTTGCGGAGGCTATGGATACGATGGGGAAACATCAGTCAGACTCAGTGAGAGTACAACGACATCTACATTCAATGGGATCTATGAAACGCAGCAATCCAAAAATGGGCAACCTAAATTTACAAGATAACACTACGTCCCACCCAATTTACATTATAGGCTGAATGTGCATCCTATATGTACAAATAGCCTTAGTAGTAAACGGAGACTTGTCAATATTTTGTCATGTTGGCCATCCCCCATCCAAGCCTTTGCTTTACCATGGCCCTGTCTGTGTCCTCCTCAAACACACTTTCTTAGGTCCACATTGCTCATTAAGTTCCTCCATAACCTGCAAGTATAGATCAGAGGAAATTTTATGAATGACAAAAAAAATCTAACGTGCAGGTTTATTAATGGTTAATCACATGAACCAATAAATTGACAGTCTCGAGGTGTATTAAAAAGATTGTTAAACTTGTCTCCTGCCCCTTCGTAAAATGAGGTCATCGTGATGAGAGTATATACAAATGAAGAATTTGCTAGGTTTGTACAAGTCAGCTCCATAAAGAAACTAAATAATAAATGAACAAAGGAGAAGCAGAGTAAGTCCAAAAAGAGGCTAAGACACTACAATATAGTACAACAGACTTCGCAAAAAGGGACAATGAAGAATATAGCCAGGATCTTGTCGAGTATCACAGTTTCCTATAAAGCATCTCTAACAGAAGAAATTCATGAGTATCACCCAGAAAATACAGAAGTGCCTGATTGACGTTGCCCCTTCAATCAACTTCTACATGTTATCTGTTTGCCTTTGCTACCCTTGTTTCCAAGTAAACGAAGGTACAATCATCCTTATCTGTTTGCCTCTCCTTCAATATCTCCTACATATTATATGTTTCAGGTATCTTCTTGCATTGTTTGTGATTCTGTAAAGCGCTACCACTGGGGAACCCCAATAGGTCATTCTGACTTTGTTGAATACCAAGAAGACTTATGGCAGTGAATTTAGAAATAAGAGTGCATCTATGTCTCGAGCAACCTGTACTCCTGTTATAGGTTCCCCACCTAGAAGAAGCAACTAGACGAACTACTGCAACCATCCTCAGTCCCCTCCCTTAGAATGTTCTTAAAGAATTTACCTTTCCTTTTCATTTCTTTACAAAATAGTGAAAGATTATTTTAACATCGACAGGAGTAATATGTTAAGGAAACATATCAGCAGTTTCTATCAGCACTTTATAGCCTGACCATCTAATGACTTTATGCAGAACAGCAAACTCCAAATAATTTGTTGCATGGATGGGAAAGCACCAGTCATCCAAGGCTTGATCCCGTTAAAATCTATACCTTTAGCAAATCAATAATTCTTCAGGATTCTATATAGGTTGGATTTTGAAATGTTCTTCCTAGAGTTAAAATCTATACCTTTAGCGAATCAAATGAATCTTGAGGATTCTATATAGGTTGGATTTTGAAATGTTCTTCTTAGACCACATTCACCGATTAAAAGAAGCACCCACTCAAAAAAATAAAAATATGCAAATGGGGAAACCATAAACAATAGTTAGGTGAAGGGATAAGAAAGCAAAATGTGAAGGTGGAAAACTAATTCGAAACATGAGATGGCAGCAAATAATCTGACTTTTCCAGAAGAGAATATTGGTAGCTCTTTGTTATATGACAGAAATTTTAATAGTTCTGATAATTGTCTCAGCCTACTTCCTCTCAAAGAAAAATGTAGGGATAAAACATAACAGTTGATTGTTTTTACAATAATAGAGTGCTAAAATTGGAATGACTTTTGTCAGTCTGATATCTCATCAAGAGGGTTTCCACAACTCAGACTGCTCCCCAAGTGGCCATCCCTCAACATCTTCCTTCTTTCCAACTTGTGACGTAGCAAAAACGCAGCCCCCCTCTGGACAACTTTTGACTTCATTAGCCGATGAAACATTATATCCTTCATTCTTTTCCTTTTCCATTTTTCTTCTTAAGACAAGGAAGTAAACCTGGATGACAAAATCCACGCGTAGACTACATACCCTATGTCACCAGAATGTCAAACACACTTATAAGGAGCATGCCCGCGACCTGAGCCAAATGAGGGTGCATCCAACTGTTATCTTCTTAAACTAATTCAACTTTTGCCACTTCAGCATCTTCAGATCTGCTCACCAAGATGTTACTGCTGCATCAGCATTATTTTTTGCAATCAACTCTTGTACTCATAAACCAACTTCACAGGCATACACTTGGGCAATGCGAAAGGAATCAACTGTGATTCAGTTTAGTCCCAAAAGGAGAAGACAGTGAATCCAAAAATATCGATTAATTGAACTTCAGGATTATATATGCATTACAATAGACAATTGAGTGATATCTAATTGGTCGTGAAATTATGAGAGACATATACTATTCGCCAACTGAAGTTTGAAAAGGCAACTACACATCCTAAGTCAGGCAGATAAATTGGAGAAAATGAATCTCATCTTCGCCCGTTCCCCACTGTCGTACATGATTTGATGAAAGAAAATCACATTATATATCATCTAGTTTGACCAATTAGTTGGGACAGTGATGGACGTTTCACTATATTTCTCCCAAACTTAGTTCATAATGAATAAAACAGTGGCAACATTTTCTGGCTAAACTGAAACTTTAATAAAATAGTTGCAGCATCTAATCAAAACTTAATAATAATTATAATATTCGTACCCACCTTCCCTCCCAAAGAATCATGACACTCACTGCCAAGATGTTTTGCCACTCTCCATTGCTGTTGTTTCCAATCAAAGTACAAGGATGCAGCTTGCAGATCCACAAAGCAAGAAGAGTTGATGGGACCACACCCACTTGGCCAATCAACTTACCTCCTTAACTTCTCTGCACATGGTTATGATGGTGCCAGTGACCGCCATGTCCTGGCTCTCTCCATATATGTACTTCTGCATCTTCCCTCCAACATATTTACTCCACTAACCCCAGTCAGAAGCTCAAACTCAAAATACCCTTATCAAGACCAGAATCTCCACTGTCATCCTCTCCACCACCCCCTGCATCTCCTATGCCAGCATATCACTAGGTTATGTACAGTTGCCCATCTCAAAATCCTCTGCCCAAGCCATAGGAGTCAACCCACAGTTGAAGAATCACAGAGGAACTGCTACAACAACCAAGCATGTGAGAAATTTGAGCTCAGGTCAGAAAAATATCATTTGTGTTCAGCTTGACCTGCAAACAATTCCAATTTGAGCAACAAAGATCTGTCAATTCAACTCACATAGCTTTACACTAATATTAAGTTTTGTCCATGGCATTGAGGGATACCACAAACCTCATATCTTAGACATGATCCACAAATTAATGGGCTAAAAACACTTGCAGACATCAAAACCAAAGTCTCCACTAAATTCATACATCAGCTGCACAGGCATTTTCCAGTAATTACTATTCAAATTTTAAACATAATTTCTAGTTTCATTAATCACTTGTGGCTTCTAATTCCACATGCAGTCTTATGGACAATTTGGGGAGAGAGGAATAGCAGAACATTTAAACAGATCTGGAACAGTACGACAGACATGCTGAAGAAAACTGTCGTGCTCATTGAGGATCCGTCTTCTATCAATGCAACACTTCATCCAGATAACTCTGATATGTTCCATAAGTGGACACTGTGGTTTTCTTTTGTTGAATAAGCCTTGGGCTGGGATTCTGTTTTTTGGATCTTGAGCTCTTCCTTCATCTAAGCCTTTCCACTTTGTGTTTTTTGGGAGGGTTGCAGTTATCATCTTGATAGAAGCCTTGTTTGTGTGTGTGCGTGAGGGGGAGGGGGGGTTTGAGGAGCTTTTCTCTTGCTCCTTTCTCTAATTTCCTTTCACTTCAATGAATATGATCTGCCACCTTCCTCCCCACACACCGCCACCCCTCCCCCCAAAAAGAAAAAAGAAAAAAGAGATCTAGTTTCTATAGTAGACTACTGTTTTAGTTAGATCAATACTGTTAGGACTTCGTCTTGAAGACTCGAGTTAAATTGTCCAAACTTGATCCCAGCCTGCACTTCTCAAGCTTGGCTCCATATTTCATTAAATTAATTAATTAATCCTGATTGTTACGTTAAAATGCTTGGAGTTATCATAACCAAAGTGTCTGCTAACATCACGAGAGGCCAGAGCTCAACATCATAGGACTTAGACACTAAAATTGAACATAGTTTGTAAATATTCATATTTGAGCTCTATCGTAGTCAGCTCAGTAACATTACAACTTCCTCTTCACTTGAAATTGACCAGTCAAAATTGATGCCGGTCTAGCCTGCTCAAGCACGGTAACATATCTCACCTGTGGTCGGATCAATTATTCCATAGCTGCTAAAATATTTTTGGGTATCAAAACCAAAAGGGTCCACAAAACTTATACATCATCTAAGGATGCATTTCATAGTATCTAGTATCTACTATACTATAACTAAACACAGTTGGTGACTTTCCACGGTTAAACTCAATTCTTGTCAGCTCAGTTTCATTCAGATTTAGGCTTCACTTGAGCTAAATTGGTCAGAGGATGGCCCAGTTTGGCCAGCTTTCACTGGAGACTCCGTTCAACTCCCATGCTAGAAGGTTGGTTGTGACTTGACTCAGCATCATCATCTGAGCCTTATCCCATTACTTGGGGTTGGCTACATGAATCCTATTCCGCCAAAGAATTCTATCAAGCACTAAATTCGTAGCCCGATGTAACACGTCGCTTCCGGGGGACTCCCTAACATTTGCACAAAAAGTATTTGGATTCATATTTGGGATGTGACAAATTTTATTAGGTGCTAGCTATCAACCTAACGCACACCCTAAGCTGGAAATTTTAATGTCTTGATGCGCCCATACCATATCAAGAAGCAAAGACAAGGAAAAGAGACCATGATAGAAGCTCAAAGAGGTTTCTTTACATACACCTAATGATGATAGGTTTTCATGTATACAATTTGTTGGGATAGACAAAAGATTCTGAAAATACAATATGATCATTTTATTTTTGGAATGGAGACATATTGCTTTAGGCTTTATTTTTGAAAATAATGATGTATGTTCACAGACTATAGCAATCAAAATAGAACATACAAAAAATTAATGAAGAGGACACTAAGACACTTCAAGCAGAAAGAAAAGAGAAAAGAAATGAAAAAGGTTAAAACCAAAGTTGCCCATTTCACATCCTTTTGTGTACAGAACCTGTTGTCAGAAAGCACATGTCTGTGCCAAATGTGTCACACATGCAGAACTCTCTCAAACTTGAGGGATCCTGAATGTGTTAGAAGCATGTGATGTATGGGCAAACAATATCCAGAGGATGATACCAAACTCCAAGGACAAGGACACAGGAAATCCTCCCAACCTATTTTTCCGAACCTGAGATACACCAACTTGGACATAGAAAGGACAATGCAATGAGCTGCTAAAAAGAAATTCGTATTTTACATCACTTCTGGTGTTAAGTCAAAAAAGAGAATGCAGTGAGCATTTAAATGCATCTAGACTTAATCTAAGATAAAGTGGAATCCATGGATTCCGCCTCTTTTTTTTTATGATGGGGAACCTAGTAGGTAAGCCCCACCTCACCCCTCCCCCCCTCCCCCCCCCCCCCCGGCCCGGGGAGTCGAACTTGGGACCTCCCTACCATGAGGCAAGGTCCTTACCAGTTGACCCACTCGGGTCCTCCCCATTAAATTTTATTAGATTGGGCCATCCAACTCAAAACCTTAAGGTGTTGAGTGGAGAGGGCTCCACTATTATAATCACATTATATTTTAACCCATTTACAATATGGGACTATTCTAACATGCCCCTTCACGTGCAGGCCAATTTAGACTCTGTCACGTGGACCATGACAAACACGGAGTGCGCGGCCCAGATCATAACCATGGGCTCTGATTCCATATTAAATTTTATTAGATTGGGCCATCCAACTGAAAACCTTAAGGTGTTAAGTGGAGAGGGCTCCACTATTATAATCACATTATATGTTAGCCCGTTTTCAATACGGGACTACTCTAACACTCCCAAGGATTCCTCCTCAAATCCATTCACACCTATCATGAAGGCCTTGTAAGTCAAAAACAAGATACATAATATAGACTAAAACAAGATATAAGAAAGTTGACATTAAGGCTTAAAGGGTACCTTCACTGAAGTTACCAACTTTGTCTCAAAAGTAAAACAAAATGGATCAACTGTAAGATGTGCTTGAAGGTCCTCCTTTTCATAGGAGGGACCCGAGATCGAGCCCCGGGGGGGGGGGGGGGGGGGGCTTACCCGGCTCACATTTAATCCTCGAGGGATGTGAGCCCGGGGTTTTATGGCGGCGGTACAAAAAAAAGGGGTGGCAAGATGCGTAGGGTAAGATTCGAACTTGGGTGGCCCAATAATCGCTCAGCTCTCCGTACCACTCTGCTAGATTCCCCGTTATAAAAAAAAAACTGTAAGATGTGCTTGGGTTGAAGTTCATTTCTAGACTCTCAACAGTAAGTCAGTGCTTCCTAATTATTTTTTCTTTTTCTAAAAACAGGCAAGCTATGGTGGAAATGCACAGTTCAGATGTCAAAAAGACTCACACACCTGCATCTTCAGGGTTTATTACCTTTTTGAATGTCCCCAAATGTCTTCCATCATTAAAAACCACAATAACCATCACAAAAGGGAGCTGGGTCTCTTTAGCATGCAAAAGATGCATCTTTGTAATATTATCCTTTTACAAAATTAGCCTAGGAAAAGAGTGAGTTTCTAGCTCCCAGTTCCACCCACCTATGTCCAATTAGATTGAACATGGAGAAAAGAAAACTTGTTCACTTGATCTTACTGAAATCGATGCAATAGATGTTGCAGATAGAAATATCTTTCAAAGAACAAGTGGAAATACAACTATAATTTTAAAAAATATATATTTTACATGGAAGGAAACATATACCTGTTTTTTCTACATCTTACCAATATTGATGAAACAGATATTTTAAATGTTGCAGATAGAAATATCTTTCAAAGAACAAATAGAAATGCATACATAATTTTAAAAGAAAAATAATTTCACATGGAAGGAAACATATACCTGTTTTTTCTGCATCTCCAAAATTTCTGCCTGTAATTATTAGGTAAGTGTTAGAAAGGGAACAGACCTTTGGTCCCCAATGAAATGCATAAACATAGGTTCCACATGGGTCTTTTACGTTTGGAGTTGTACTCTATTTTGAAAAGCATGCTTTTATATATTTTCAGATCAGTAAGCAGCAACCTAATTAGACTGAAATAAGCAAAGATACATTCCACGTGATGCAAGGTACCTGTCTCTTCTGCAATTCTTGATTCTTCTCTTTAAGTTTGGCTACTTCAGCTTCCAACTCCATGGTGTATGCCTAATGGATAGAAAAACATAAACAGATAAAGTAGGTGGTTTCCATAACAAGTATGAGATGCACAGCAACTAACAAAAAGAGCAACCCATTCACACATTGAAATGTCACTTCCAAATAGGAAACAAAAAAATACTGATAAAAGTGACATTAATTTATAAACGAGAGAAATAGGGATACCAAAAAGTAATACTAGAGCAAGCATGAAATCATAAGCATCTTCGTAGGTAGTGTAAATTCATCATTGTCGGAAGTCCAAATATTTCTGCAACTACGGATTACAAGCTAAAAACTCAGACATGACTGTTCTCCACTTACAAACTTACTCAGCAAAGTTAGTACCCAGATGCCTTATGGCCAGTTATAACTGGAACATCCTAGATCTACTTACTGCTCCCCATCTGACTAAAGCAAAATAAAATAACCTACTCCATTTCAATTGATATTGGAAAGAGCCAAACAGCATTATCCGTGAAATGTAAGGCACATAATAAACAAAATTTCCTTGCTTGTAATGTGTTCGTGATCAAAGAAAAAAGTGTAAAACAAATGTAGACGAGAAAAAAACAAAGTGTTACGGGCATGGGCACATCATAAAATCTAAGAATCACGTTTTTCATTCGCAACCCATTGAATTCTAAATACATGACAAACCAGTGCAGCTCATCCCACTAGAATACACATGCACAAAACATATGCATTTGTAAGAAACATGACGCAATTACAATCAATAACAAGACTTGCAAGGAATACATAAACTGGAATAGAAGGACAAGCAGAAAGATCACCTGCTTGCGAGCCCGTGACCTTGCAGCAGATTCCCTGTTTTTGATCATCCGCCTCTGCCTCCTTTCCACAACCTTCTCCAGGGCACCGCTGCATTTCCTCCCCCTTATCCCTCCATGGACCACATAAGGTACTGTTGACAAAACAGCCAATTCTCCATTGCCCTTCCCAAGCCCATCAGAAGGAAGATTGTTCGCTGGAGAAACCGCAGCCACTCTAACCCCGCCAGCTCCCAACCCGACCATGCCAGGCATCAACCCACTGTTCACCACTGGATCTCCAATCCCCATGATTCCTCCAGTCTTCATCCCACACTGAGTAGCTAGCTCAGGTGCATTCCCCAACTGCATTGGAGGCCTCACAGTGCCAAGATTCGTCATTAGACCTGTAGCTGAAGGGGATGCTGTAGCTCCGCTGCCCCGCACTGTTGGGGGGAAGCCGAAGGTGAGCCCAGAGTTACTGCTCAGATGTGGGTTTGAGATATCCCCATAGAGCACACTGCTATTATTGCTGGCATTGGTGCTGCTGGTTCCATTGTTTGCATGACTGATGGTCTGCCTTGGTGCAGGCGGTGTGAGGTCCTCCCTAACCACCCCGGCCCTCACCAAGAACTCCTCCAGGGTCATCTCTCCCAGCGTCGGTTGCCGCGGCTGCGGCTGCAAACTGGCCCCAATCGTGCCTCCCTGCCCACAGCCATCGCCACTGCCACTGCCCTCCTTGAACAGGTCCTTCCATACCTCATCCACCGTCTTCTGGCTGAGTGTCCGGGGCAGTGTAAGGGAGCCCTGCCTCTGCAGGCCCCCCACCGCGCCAACCCCGGCAGCGCTGCTCCCCTCCCCCACCGCGCCCACCGTCATCGCCTGCGTCTCCTCAGCAGTCCAGATGTTCTTGAGCAGCTCGTCCATGTTCATGGAGCCGAAGTCCTTGCCGAGCCCCCCAAGCGTGCTCTGGAACTCGTCGAAGGTGAGCGAGTAGACCGAAGACTGCCGCACCAGCCCCGCCGGCTGCCGCCCGTCCTTGCCGTTGGATCCCATGCCTCTGGAGTTCATCATGGGATGACGAAGTGGCCCTCAAAGAACCCTCCTGTGCCTTGTCTCCAGCTCTTCTCCTCTCTCTCTCTCCTCTTCCAAAGGTTTCAGCTTTACCAGCTGTGGCAACAGTGGATGTTCATTGCCACTTCTCACGATCCCTTCTCGAAGTCCTCCTCTTCCTGTGACTTCAGCTTCTTCTTTCTCTCACCCTGGTTCACATCAGAACAAAAACAGAGGAACCCATGTGGGATAGCATCAGATCTCTGAGACTCGTCAAGCCAAAGCCCAGAAGCTCAAGAGTCCACTGATAATCACATTGGGATTCCAGTTATAGCACCGCCAGGAGAACAAAAAGCGATGGGAAGTCCATCTGACAGGCGAAATAGCTTGAAAGCCAGAAGCAACAGAGCAGAGTTCTACGTTCTTGTCTCCGCAGCCGCAGCCGCAGCCGCCGCCGCTACCGCCGCCGAGAGATCAAACAGGCAGTAGGAATGCTTCGAAGTAATTAATTTGTTCATCAGAAAATTGGCAATCTATCAAAACAGAATGCTCCCAAATTCTTGTTTGGACACAGTTTTGATTCCAAAAATAGAAAGATTCATATTTCTTCTGCAACTTATAGTTATTAAAAGATTGGTGCGGAGGAATTCCCACTTCATTAAACAACACCATTTGAGGCAAAAAGACCCACGATACTCCCCACAGCTTCCTCCTCCATTACCCCACATCCCCTCCTCCCGCGGGGGAAAAAGGTAACATTAAGCGGCCACCCAAGTGCAAAAACCTCAACTTTTCCGCTTTAGTACACACCATTTTCTCCCCCTGGAGAGAAAACGCGAAGACAGACATGGAGGGAGAGAGATAAAGATAGACAGAGAAGGTCTAGAGAGAGAGAGATAGAGAAAGCACCTGTTTTTTGTTGTTTGGGCTGCGGGGGGATGCACTTCCTCTCGCTAAAAATCTCTCTCTCCTCGTGCCTCCGCCCGCCGCAGACGACAAGTGTCGAGCTCTACGCCCTTCTACGCCTTTTAAGGAAGGCGAGAATCCCCCCGCCTCTCTGTCCCCCTCCCCTCCCCCGCCCCTCTCTCTCACTCTCTCTCTTTCTGGCATTGTCTTCCTCGCGTGTGAAGCACTAAAGCCCAGCAGGATATTATTTTAATATCAACAGAGGCGCGGAGACGTGGCGATCTCGTAGAGAGCTTCCCTTTGATGCGACTCTTCGTCCAATAATTTGCCGCTATATGGACAGATCTCGGCCGTCCGCTTCACCTCCGGCAGATATGTCAGATCGGGGCTCCCCTCCCTCTCTGCTTAATCGCCGCAATCTACTCCGCTTCTGCGAAATACCTATGACCATTTGGCACAGTGAACCAACCAATGGGAATACGCCACGACGCGACATAACCACAACTATTCATGTGCTTTGGACCACCGCACAGCGGAGGGGTTTGATTTGAGGGCCTAGCTAGGTTCCTTGCACATTTCAACTTAATAAATTAGAACTTTTATTAATAAGTTACATTAGTCTACGGGGCGGGCATCCCAACAAATTTAGGGTTGAAAAAATAAAACGTAATAATAAAAAAAGAGTTTCTGTATTAAAATTACTATTCAATAAAAAATTATAAAAATAATTTAAACATATTAACAGATATGTCACTGTATAAATTTAAAGTCGTGTAAAAAATAATATATTTATTTATAGATATATTATTTTATCAAAAAATTATAAGAAATTACACTTAAACGACATTTATACGTTATTTGAATTAATCAGTATATATCTGTTATTATATTTCTAAACATATTTTTTATAAATTTACTTTTAATAATAATTTTCATATAAAAAATTTAAAACAAATATAATTCTCTAATTTCAATCCCGTGGATTTTGAGCCTTTAACTATTGGACTATGTAGCTTGGGATTGAGAAACGAAAGTGGGTAGAAAACACAAGTGTCAAATGGGCCGCCGAGATTTGGAGAAATCTTGTCATTTTTATCAGTGGAAGATGATATTTTTCAATTTTTTTTATGGAACGGGAATTTCGAGAACATGATATTCAGCAGTGGTAGCGTGCAATTTGACTTGGTTGTAGTCTTTGGAGTGATGGAAAGAGGGAAGGGTGAGTGGTCCCAGGGGGGTGGTGACATTTGCAGTTGCATGTGGGGGTTCTTGAAGGCCCGATTGTACTCTCTTTCCCTTTTGGGTCCTCTTGCAAGGGTTGTTGGACCATTATGTTAAACTTTCTGTTTATTGAGTCTCCACAGGGAGAGTAAAAGTTCAGTTTATACACCAAGAAGAAGGTTGAAGTCACACCGACCCATGCCCATGTCTATATACCTATAGACATGTGAAGTGAGACTTTTCTCAACAAGTAAAAAAAAAAAAGGAAGAAATGATTAGAGTAACACGTGTACTAATTATATTTATTGGTATAATTAACGTGACACCTAATTTTTTATTTTTTAATAGCCCCCACCTCAATTTATTTGGGCGTGAATATCACGTCATTGGACGAGGTGACGTGAGAGTAAAATAAAAATAAAAATCGAGTCAAATTATTTTTCATTATTCACGGGAGGTAAATTTATTTTTCCCGCCGTCCAATTGAAACGATGGAAAAAGATTACAGTAAATTGGGAAGTAAAAGAGTGTGGTATCAGCGTATTTCTCTATTTTATCATTTCATTTTTGATGTATTACTTTCTACGGTGAGAAATAAATCTATTTAATAGAAATATATAACGTTAACTTAAGTCACGTGCCCTCGTGTTGTTTAAAAATTATGTCATGTCTGAACGTGTCTGTGGCAACATTTGACATCTATATTCTTCTTACTCTATAAATCGTATCATGCACCTAATGAACACAGGCAGGAACGCAAAATCTTATGACTTATTTGGTTGGAGTATTAATTTTATATAGTATTAATTTTGGTATTAATATTTTAAAACATAATATATCAATTGGCATGGAAGGAATGATAACACTTGAAGATGAATAGTAAAATTAGAAGCGGTGGTGGGGGAGGTGATGTTATTTTTAGAATCTTCGGCGGTCGAGAAATAGTTATCCACTTCTCGATTCACACCCTCAATAATTTATTTACTTAGGACGAAGAGTTTCGCCGGAGAAGGATCTGCAACTACCGATAGAATGTCAGTACGAGTCCTAAGAGTTATCCCATGAGACAAATTTTCGACAGTCAAATTAGACAACGGCGGAGGAGGAAGAGAACGTTTGAGAGAGGGAGAAAGTGACGAAGAACTAGAGAGCTCTAGGGAAGGGTTCTTGTGTATCTCCTAGTCGTTGAGTTCAGGGTCTTATTTATACTGTCGTCGAAGGAGTTTGACCGTTAGGTTGCCGTAGTCGGAGAAGACGTGAGTCGTCTAGCTCGCGTGCCTGACAAGACAGTGAGACATGGATGTTGACATGTCGTCTCTCGCCGGGAGTTAGCTTCACCATTAATGCAGTAGGGTCGCCGGAGTGGATGAGAGCCTGTGCTAATGGGGGAGAGGCGCGGGTAACGTCTCGATCTCGTCGTCGAATTGGAGCACCGTTTGTCATTAATGCATAGCAACCGTCGTGCGTCGTTGACGCTGCTCGAGAGGGTGCATGATGATACAGACCCTGCACTAGGCCTATGTCGGGCAGGCAGTGTAATGGGCCGTCCAGGCACTGTAGCAAGATTGGAGAGCTAGGCTCTTGTGATGGGTACTAGCGAGATAAGCCCTCCTCATATTCTCACAGCTAGGTACGTATCATCCTTAATATAAATTCGAGCCTATATTAAATATGATACAACCCTACACTCTATTAACATAATAATGTTAAAGTTGAGAGAGAATAACCAAACATCTCCTATCAATAACAATATCGATATATTGATCAAGGTGTTGGGTATAGCAACCAAACACCCACTTATAAATATGCATCCCTATTTTTATCCTTACAAATTATCAAAGATAAATGGATACATAGAGAGGTTAGATTACCGGATAATATTACAAGTCAACGAGTATTTTTTGCATGAATCATGCTAATAATATTCATATCCATCTGGCAGTGAATGTGATATGGATCCACTAATGGTCCATGTGTTGCATACACACTCGACGATCGCCTTGTCTCCAACTCAAGAGGCTTATGAACACTAGGGTCCGTTAGCTTCATGCTAAAATCGGTGGGGCAATGAGCAATTTCCTCGATTCCAAACCTCAGGGGCTTCTTAATATGGGGTCAAGGAGTGGAGTATAGGCATGAGAATATTTAAATCTCTATTAGTTGTTGACTAAAGTGATACTCTCTCTCTCTCTCTCTCTCTCTCTCTCTCTTTGTTCAAAAAAAGGAGATACAAATGAGGGGACAAGGAGGGAAGGGAAAACCTAGACTATGGGGTGCTCCTAAATGAGCCTTCCAACATCTCTGAGATGCGCTATACACTCACCCTAAATTGTGCGAAAGAGGGTGCTCCAAACAGGTCTACCCCAACTTGAGACGACCGACCCCAGATGACTTGAGAGCCTTGTAAGGGATCCCAAGTTTCGCAGCTGGGACCTCCTCCCCAAAGGGGAAGAGACTTGACCAATACCCCCAAAGGGTACGGGCACTAAAATTATGCTCTCAATTTTTATCGGGTGATCCAACTTTGATACGATACCCTCTATTTGTTAGAGATGGACCGCGAGATGCAAATTAGCTACCTAGATCCTCCTTTCATAGTCGTCGAAGTTCTACGAGATTTCAATGAAATATTTGTCATAATATCATTTGATGGTCCACCCGAATAATATACAAAAATATAAAAGAGGAATTGACGTCGCCCACCTTACCTTTTGGAATCTCCAGAACATTTTTAGCACAGGTTTGACGGAGGGATATCCTTAGGTTACACAGAATGTGGTTTGATAGAGGGAGTTAGTTAATCCCGAATAACTCCGCCGTGGATAACCCCAGTTCCCCCCCCCCCCCCCTCCCCACCCCTTCAAAAAGTGCTTTGATAGAGGGATGAGATCTCGTATGCAATTTTTGTTCTAACTAATATCTTCACCAACATTTTGGCAGTGACTAGACTTTTTTTCATGCCAAGTGTTCTTGTTAAGAATCTTCAAACTATACAATGTGGAAGGGTTATCTATCTTGTTACTTTATTAATCCACGTTGGTGTAGATACCAGTCAAGACTATGCATAAGCGATCCCATCACGGAAGAGAGGGACCGCATTTGGAGATTCCGCCGTCACTTTTTTGTTTTCTTGACCGTGAGAATATATATATATATATATATATATATATATATATATATATATATATATATGAGTCGCGTCAGTCCTTTTTGTTGGAGGTAACGAGAAACTCAAATCTCATTTGTAAAAAGGTCTTCCTCTTTATAAGAGAGGTGATGAATTTAGTTTTCATTTTTTTATAATTGTGTGAAAGGAGGAATCTGTTCCATAGGTTCATGACGGGATCTCGGGACATTTGAATCCCAAACGGTCATCAAACTGAAGTGAGAAAGTGAGCTAAATTATGAATATTTTACCAGTTGAACTAAGTAAAAAATATATATATATATTAGAAAGGTACACACTCTGTTTGCCTAGCCTTTTGGAAGGGGGGGGGGGGATAGTTGTCTTAAAGTGGTACCGACTCCTTTCATCAGCTGAAAGGTCATAGATTTAAATTTCGCTTTCAATAGTGGTGACAGACCAGGAATTTATCCCTTGACTTCGTGAGTCATATTAATTAGAGTGCTCTCCATAGGTGATGAGATGTGCAGACGATTTATTCTATGGGGTGAAACCTTGGAACTCAGAACTTATAAGAGTGGAAACATTGGCATTATGGACAAACTTATTATAAAATTATCTGAAAAAATCTCTTTATTAGTGACAATACTCGTGAGGAGGGTTAATCATGTCGGCCCAATAAGCACCAAGTACTCTGCCCGAGCCCAGCTCTCTAGATCCACCATCTGAGCGGCCCGTCATGCCCCCTGTCTCGTCATGATTGGCGCCGTACCCGAACATACTCACAAGTTACATATGCGGATTAATGGTGAACGACGCCCCACTCCATCCCTCTTGATGATACCAGTCCGCTCCCTCTCCGGCTAGATTCTGCCGCGTTAATGGCCGAGGCCCTTGTCGCATAGGCGGCGGAGCAGCCGCCTTGACAGAAGTAGTAAGTCAGCGCTCACGCCTCCTGCTTCGTCGAGCACGTGAGTTGGGCGACTCACGCCTTATCTGATCGTAGCAATCCTACGAACAACCCTCACGGCGATGGTATAAAAGGACTCTCGCCTTGCGGCCAGGGAAAAAAAGAGAGGAAGAGAAAGCACCCCTCCTCGAGTTCCTCACTTGTTCCTCCAGTATTCTCTCTTCACTTCACAATTAGCTGACTTGATCGTCGGATGATTGTCCCATGGGATATCTCTCATGACTCCTTCTCACGTCTTCTCGATGGTTGCAGGTCTTCTCTCAGGCGAGACTCGAGCTTCGATTTTACCAATTATTGGAGATATCAGTCGAGAGGTGGATAACTATTTTTCGACTATTGCAACTCGTACTATTATTATTATTCAAAAGTTATAAATAAATCGGAAGAAAAAGATTGAATTACCTCTACGTTTAATAAGAGTAACATCATCGTACAAAATTATAGGGTCCATTACCGTTATCGGAGTAATGCCAATGTCAGGGTGTTCACCAATGAAGGGCTTCAAATAATTAATTTCAAAAAGATTAATATGGATGTCATCCAAACTGACCTCTCTCGAACCCATATTATTAGTTGGGTGTCGTGCTCGCAACCATGGGGAACCGATTTGTCCTCTTCCCCTGGCACATGGTGTCAAATTGCCAATAAATGCCAGACAAGAGTTAAGACATATACAGTACAATAAATTATTTTTTATATATAAATATTTCTTAAAATTATATATATATATATATATATATATATATATATATATATCACTACGGAGGAAGAGATATTTAGATGTGGAAAAAGGAAAGAAAGATAATATAATCGACTCTTCAAGATTAAACTCTAAGGGCTACTTTAGTAATGGGTTAAGTTGGATTATGGTGGATTAACTGCGTCGGGTAGATTACTCTTTGTTTGATAATTTTTTTCTTAACTCAGGTCGGATAGAGTTAAAGTGGATTAACTCATTTCTAAGAAATAGGTGGAATGAGTTAATCCACCCAGATTAGGATTAGGGGTGGGGTAGATTAATCCGAATAAATCACCCGCCCCTAACCTAACCCGTTATCAAAGTGACCCAAAACATTTTTAATAAGATGAGTATAAAATTTTCTTTTATTGACCGTGCACTTTGACAAATAGTATTACCAAATTTGATATAACATAATCCAACATCCCCTTAGACACCACACTCTTCAACAAGATAAGAAACAACACTAATTGCATTGTTTTCCCTGTAAAGAAGATATTCGCAATATTTTTTATCAGAAAATTTTACATATAAATTACTAAAATTAGCCATATAATATCATGAAAATAAAAAATACATTTCTAGCTAGGGACATTACACATTTAGGAAACAAAAACTATGCAAAACAATTAATTTAAATTAATACTGTACATGGCCTCCATGCATGATCGCATGTTGGGATTTGGACGAAGAAATTCTTTAGATTGAAAACACCTACCCGCTAACTTACCATTTTCACATTATTTTCCCGTGTTGTTTTTTTTATCGTAAAACCGAACCGACTGGAGTGTCGTTATCTGTCGTCCCTAGGGCACACGTGTTGGAAGGGCACAGAGGGCGGTCCATCCCCGCGATTGGATAACGACGACGGGAAGCCACGTGCGAGGACGACAAGCAGCGGCATAGGCTCGCGACCCAGCGTGCCACGTGCTCGACCCGCTGTAATGAGGACGGCGGGGTGTCTGTCCGGTAGCGGACGCGTGGCGAAACGTTTCTAGAAGATGACGATTTGGTGACGTTGTCCTCGCCACTGCCTTATCTGTGAAACCCCCCCCCCCCCCGCCCGACCTCGCCGCTCACGCGTCTTGGGGAACCAACCAGTCTAGAAGACGGCGACGGGCTGTGGCCCGGTGTTTGGATACACAGTTGGAGGATCCATTTCAAACTCGGGAAAATTAAGTGGTGCTCCACCCTTATCTTGTTTCACAATCCCTGTCAAAAAAAATATCTCACCATCACCATCCGTCTCCTCTTTCTTATTATCAGAAGGAGGTTTATCTTTCAGTCCCTCTCATTGACCGCCATTCAGATACCTTGGTATGTTAAGACCCTCTAATGTCTGCCCTAAGACCTTGACACATTAAGGCGGTGTTTGATAAATGAGTAAGGAGATATCGTAATCGACATCGAAGGGTCGATTACGGTACTCAAGGTCAGTTATCGAGATTCTGTGAGGGGGAGGGTGAGGGGAGGCGGGGCCCATCGATTACGCGATGTCGACTAACCGACCGACAACCCCGCTATCAAACACGGCCTAAGACCTTATGTAATATCTTTTAAGTATAATGCGGCAAAACTCTTAGGCCCAAAAGAGAATACGGGTTAGTTTAAATTCAAATAGGATATCGTAGAGGTATAAGAAGTAGGCTCAAAATATCTCATATTAAAATTTACAAAGATGGATATATATTTATAAGTAAAACTTAAATCTTATCAATAAAAAAAGATAAAATCTTAGTCGTCCTCATCTGTAGCGGAGATAATATTTTAAAGGAGACATCTCAAATTTATACGTCTTTATTAGCACTCAAAAGATCTTATCCCTCCTTTGAGAGATAAAATCTTAACTGTCCTGGACATAGCCGAGATAATACTTCAAAGAAAATATCCTAAATTTGTAACTATTCAGATATTTTTATTTGTTATATTTTTTACTCATCTGAGAGAGGTGGGAAAAACTCTAAGGCCCTCTTTATTTCTCGGGCGAGATACCGTGTTCGACCCTCCGAAGTCGAACACAGTATCCGAGGTCGGTTAATGACCATGTGTGTGAGGGGAGAGTGTAGGCCTCACTCCTAATTCTCTCTCATCGTTTAACAAATCTCCCGACAATTCAGATATCAAATCGGCCCTAACCGTGTTGTCAAACTGTCTTCTTTACTTATTCGAGAGGTTAAAATCTCTGGTTCGACTCCTATCCCGTTATCCAACAAAAAAAGTCTTTAACACGTTAAGTAAGACCCTACAATATTTTAATTGTAATATGTTAAGTCTATGTAACATTTTAACTATAATGGGTTAGGGCTCTCTTTTTAATCGGAATGTGATATAAAGATGTTGCAACTGTAACACATTCAGACAATGCATTAAGACGATGTAACACGTCAAACCACTCTATAACTGTAATGCATTAAAACTCCGTACTTCCTTAACTGCAATGCATAAAGATTGTATAACGTTTTAATCGCAATGCATTAAGACTCTCTTTAACTGCAACACATTAGAAACCTATGACACTTCAACTGTGAAGTGTATTACAAGGTCCTAACGGGTTAGGATTTTGTAAAAAAATCTTAATGTGTTAAAACCTTAAAATATTAGAGTCTTAATGCATTAAGATAGAGTTTTAACGTGCTCCGGTCAAAGTTTAAAAACAGCTGAGACCTCCCAATGGCGATTACCAATAGAGACCCCAAAAAAATAAGTCTCCTAAAAAAATATGGGTCGGATGACACGTATTTCTTTGACAAGGATTAGATGGGGGCAAGTCAGATGATTCGACAGATAGCCTTAATTAATTAATTAATTAATTTCTCCTTTGAAAACTCTTGTAAATGGGCAGTGTCTACTTGAAGCCAACAAGGAATGGACAGTCTAGAATCCGGCTGGTATCAATAAGATATGTTCATACAATCTGATTCTATAAAAGAGAGATTTTAATGAAATAAGAGTAAATTAAAGTGAGTTATTTTGTTTATCCGTCGTTAATCGTTAATCGAGTTTGATAACAGAGTTAAATTATATGAGATCTATTAAAATTAAAAAATTTATTACGAGATTAACTCGTTCTACCCTTCAACGTTGAATGAGTTAATCCCAGAATAATCGTAATTTATCAAACCCCTAAAAGAACAAGTAATAACTCACTCGGGTCCACCTCAGGTAACATATTCTAATCTGTTATCAAATTCCCCCTAATGTCATTATTATGGGAAACCTATTGATCTAATAATATTTTATTTCTTATTTTACTATTGGTCTTGCAGATAGGAATTTAATATGACAATTATATATATGTATAATATTTTTATATAAAATATTATGTTGGTTCATTTATTTTAGCGTACATGTACGTATATAGAAAAACCCAATAATACGACTGCATAGTGTATGTATGAATGTGCACATTGTGTAGTAGCATAAGATCCTGATCCACATGGATTTAGCGTGATGTCGGTGCCGTACGGTGGATGAATTTAGTCTAACATTAATAAAGCCCATACAAGTCAAACTCAACTCCCGCAAGCCCACATTAGATATTAAGGGTTAAAAATTTATGCCGAAGACATCCAAATGGACTAAGTGAGTTATGGTCGGCCCAATAAGACTAATGGCCCATCCACACCTCCATGCATATATTTATGAAGTCATGACAAAATATGAACATGAAGTTTTGCGTGATATGTTCCAGGTTGCAATTTAGACTATTGCTTTAAAAGTCATTTAATTTGACAAAATATTTAGCGTAAAATTATATTTTTAGAGCCAGAAGAAATAAAATTATTGTAATCTGTAGATTTGAAAACACAGTCCTAGAATTCTTAACAAAATTTTGTGACATTTTACAACACAGAAAATAGCTCTTTGAGAAGTCAAATGCATAACTTCTTTTTAGTTTCCGGAAACATTCGCGCTACCGAGGACTTTGATACGTTTTTACTTTCTGATCTTTTTTGATAGTTTTTTTTAAACGGGGAGGGGGAACAGGGTATTGAGTCCGAGACCTCTCTCTTGTAAAAGGAGAGGGTGTCCACTCTACCACCGGCGGAGATGGTTGAGCACTTGTACGCACATAAGTACGGCTTAAAATAAAGAACTTTTTAATATCCGTATAAACTTACGTGCTTGCACGTAAACCCTTTATATAGCCTGCAGATATACCATTGTCATAACCTATGTTTATTTAACTAGAGAGAAATGTGGGTTAGAAGGAGAATGACTAACCTACCGTCAAGCTAATATCCTCACTTTCTCTCACTACCTCTCCATCCATTGTGGGCACCGGTAACAACAATAGAGAGCCGCCGCCATGTCAACCTCCCTCTTGCCCTTCTTCTCTCCTTGATGAAATGGGAATCGCTAGAGACAACCAATAGTTGGAGGAAATTTTCTCCCTCTAACATCGGCACTACTAGGGAGGGGACTCTGTGGTAGAGGGGGTTCACAATGGAGGGGCATTGTGATGAAGGAGGGGATCCTGGCATAGGGGTTTGGAAGGGGTGTTGTAGGGGGAGGAAGGGGGTTGTGGTGGGGTGGTAGGGGGTGCGATGGAGAGGGGGTCGTCGAGGTGAGAAGTGGGTGCCAAAGTGAGGGGATGGAGGGGGCTCAGGGCAGGGGAGAGAGAGAGAGAGATGGTCTCATATCTCTCTCTCTCTCCGAGAGTGCCCACGGAGGGGTATGCAGTGAAGGGTCATGGTCGGTGAGGACATGAAGACCCTGTTGACACCCTTTGACAGAAAGAGAGAGACCCATCCATCTCTCTCTCTCTCTCTCTGCCGTCAATGACTTCCCCCTCTCGGTCCCCTTCCCGCTTACCAACTTTGACTCTCTCTCTCTCGCTCGCTCTCTTTGCCACCAACGATGCCCCCCTCTCGGTCCCTTTCCTCCTCACCGACTGCAACGCCCACTTGTTGCCATCTTCCTCAGTAACAACCACCTCCATGGCGACACCCCACCCAATCTCAACAACTCCCCCATCTACGTCCTCGTGCTTGTCAACACTCAACCTCGACAGCTACATCCCCTTGCAACATCGATCGGATGGCACCCATCCTACGACATATCATCTTACTCAATGACAACCTCGTTTGGCTGTGTCCCCGCCGAGGTCGACCTTCTCGCCAAGTTCATCATCCTCAACCTTAGCAAGGATGGATGCAGGAAGAGGTGTAGATCCCACTATTGGATCCGCTAAACAGTGTGCAGGGACAACATCATGGCAATAAACGGACCACAGTAGATGCAATGCAAACCATAGTAAAATTACATAGGAGGTTGATTCAAATAAGGACAACCAAGAAGAATCAAACATAAGCATGATTGTTGAACAATTAAGTATGAAGGAATAATCAATTATATCTATCTAAACAACTGGATTAGTAGAAGCGCCTCAAAGAGACTCCCCTTAGAGAAGATATCGCCCCCACAAACACGGTGCGATAGATATAGCGATCTTCCCCCAGGATACGACTACTAACACAAGAAACTTAAGCGCACTCTTAAGAATCTTGTAATAATTACTACACGAAAAACCTAAATCGCTTCTTTTAAAAAGGTTAGAAAGCATGCACCGAACACCGAAGAACAAGAGCTGCAAGTGTCCGTGAGCGTGCACAGCGACGAAGACGGTGGCGAACGCACGGGACGAAGACAGCAGCGATATCCGCGGGATGGCGCAAGGAGGAGCCGGAGACGAGAGCAAGAGAGCGACGTTGCGAGCGGTTCCTCTTTGAAGTCGAACAGACACGAAAAAGAGTAGCAGTAATTAGGGTAATCCTAATTACTCTCCTTATGTGCCCCACGCCCGCGACGGTTCGTATCCGAAACGATAAGTTCGGAAACCCCTCTTTCTCTCCAAGGAAAGGATAGAATAGCAAAAAGAATTCCAAAAAGGTGCCAAGGCAAGCCGGCTGGACCCACACCTCACACACGCGCGCCCGCCCAGCCCCGCCCGGCCCGGCGCGTGCGTGCGTGTGATTGGATCTAGCTTACCTCCACTATGTCTATAAGACATAGTCCATGGGGTCCTAGGAACTATAAGGTCCCCTCACCTCTTTGTGTTTTCCAATGTGGGACTAATATCCCCATACAAAACACAACACTTGAGGTAGCACCCTTATGGAAAACCTTTGAGTTTCCCTTCCTTAGATTTACTCCCAACCCCCCTTCAACCTAACATTCCCCCACAAACTCAAGGTTTGATAAAAGGGAACAAACAGAAGAGATATGAACAAATCATGCTTTCAGTAAAGGTATCTTTCGGGTTTGAACCTTCACCTAAGTATTCTAATTTTCACCCCCCCACATGATCGAAGTGAATTAAATCTTGAACTTGATCCTTTATGTGAAGGGCTACTTATTAGAAAATAACATGAAATAAGGTTCTATTGGTAGCAAAAAGTAACTGGCACTTTAAAGGCCATGTGCCCAATCCTGTTTCATGAGTACTTTCAAGAATAACCCAATTCTTTAACTGCGGCCTCACAGTTGTACTCATATAGGTGGGCTTCTCCAAGGATGCACTGCAAACATCCTGCCTTACCAGGCTTGAACCCATTAAAAGTATACAACTTAACCTTAACTTGCAGTAACAGGCACTAGATTGTTTAGGATTACAGGGGAGGAACTCAGATACAAAGTATCTATTTAAACAAGTGCCTTCCAGTCCTCTCAACAGCTTGTTATTACCACATTGAACCTTCTTTGTAGGATCTCTACTCAGATAGGTTGGGTTGCCACTGCAGGAGAACAACTGATGGGTTTCAGTCCCATCCCCATCCTAAATTTTTGGACTTGACTCTTGTTAAGTCCTTTAGTCAGAGGATCAGCTATGTTGTCCTTGGTACCAACAAAATCCACAGCTATCACTCCCTGAGACACTAATTCTCTTACAGACTTAAGTCTGAGTTGAATATGTCTCCTTTCTTTTTGGTTGTACTTTGAACTTTTAATCTTGGCAATTGTGGTCATATTATCACAATGCACAGATATCGCAGGTATAGGCTTACTCATCAGAGGGAGTTCAGAAAGAAGACCCCTGATCCATTCAGCCTCCATACCAGTAGTATCCAAAGCACACAACTCAGCCTCAAAAGTAGACCGAGACAAGATGGTTTGTTTAGTTGACCTCCAGGCAACTACACCACCTCCCAGGGTAAAGACATACCCTGTGACACCATTGCTCCCTGAGTTTTCAGCTATCCAGCTTGCATCACTATATCCCTCAAGTACAGCAGGGAATTTCTGAAAATGCAAGCTTAGGGTCATGGTACCCTTTAGGTACCTCAGCACCCTATCTAAGCCTTCCCAGTGAGTATGGTCAGGACAGCTTGTGTATCTACTGAGTTTAGACACAGCATATGAAATGTCTGGTCTAGTACAGTTTGCAAGATACATTAAGCTTCCTATAACCTGAGAATACCGCAATTGAGACACAGGATCACCACTCTTATTCTTGCAGAAAATTCTAGAAGGATCATAGGGTGTACAGACAGCTTTACAATTCTGATAGCCAAATTTCTCTAAAACCTTCTCAACATAGTGAGATTGAGAAATTGCTATTCCTTCAGCTGATCTAATAAGAGTCAGCCCCAGAATCACATTTGCCTCACCCATATCTTTCATTTCAAATCTGCTACTTAAGAATGATTTGGTCTCAGTTATGATTCCCAAACTGCTTCCAAACAACAAGATATCATCTACATATAGGCACAAGATTACAAATTCACTACCCTTAACTTTGTGATAGATACACTTATCAAACTCATTGACTATAAAACCAAATGATATGATAGTCATATCAAATTTTTCATGCCATTGCTTAGGAGCTTGTTTCAAACCATACAGAGACTTTACAAGTCTACAAACTTTATTCTCACTATCCGGAGCCACAAATCCTTCAGGCTGATCCATATAAATCTCTTCATCAAGATCACCATTAAGAAAAGCAGTCTTGACATCCATTTGATGGATAAAGAGATTATGTAAGGAAGCCAGTGCTACAAGCACCCTGATTGTGGTTATCCTAGTGACCAAGGAATAGGTATCAAAATAATCTATTCCCTCCATTTGTTTGAAACCCTTAGCAACTAGCCTAGCTTTATACTTGTCAACGGTTCCATCTGGTTTTAGTTTCTTCTTAAAGACCCATTTGCATCCAATGGTCTTTGAACCAGGAGGAGGATCAACTAACACCCAAGTGCCATTAGCAAGAATGGAATCCATCTCACTCTTAATGGCATCCTTCCAATGCCTAGCTTCAGCTGAAGCCATGGCATCTCGAAAGGTGGGAGGGTCACCCGTGATCTGGAAAGTGATAAAATCACTACCATAATCCTTGGCAACCCTTAGTCTTTTACTCCTTCTAGGTTCAACCTCTTCTTGATCATCAGCATCAAGATTAGGTCCGGATGCATCAGCCCCCACATTAGTCATTCTTTCCACATGTTCTGGAATAGAATCAGATGTAGAGGCAACAGTCTCAGAAGACAAATGTTGAGTCAAACCAGTCTTCATGGGAAAAATATTTTCGAAGAACGTGGCATCACGAAACTCGACTATGGTGTTAATATCTATGCCAGGAATTTCTGATTTGACAACCAGAAACCTGTATGCATAGCTATTTTCAGCATAGCCTAAGAAGACTGCGTCAACTGTCTTAGGTCCTAGTTTCTTTCTCTTGTGCTCAGGAACAAGTACCTTTGCAAGGCACCCCCACACTTTGAGAAATTTCAAACTAGGTTTCCTAAGTCTCCAAAGTTCAATTGGACTACTATCTCTATGTTTCAGGGGAATATGATTCAGAATAAGGCAAGCCGTATTCAAAGCTTCCCCCCACATATACTTTGGTAGTCCCGAGCTCTGCAGGAGAGAGTTGACCATGTCAATGAATACCATGTTCTTCCTTTCTGCTATCCCATTAGACTGAGGAGAGTATGGGGCAGTTGTTTCATGAATAATGCCATGATCTTGGCAATACTCCACAAACAAACTTGAAGTATACTCTCCTCCTCTATCAGACCTCAACCTTTTAAGAACTTTGCCAGATTGTGTTTCTGCTTCTTTCTTAAAGATGATAAACTTTTGCAAAGCCTCATCCTTAGATCTAAGCAAATACACATAACAGTTCTACTATAGTCATCAATAAAGGTAATGAAATACTTTTTATGATCCCTAGTCAACACACCATTAAACTCACAAATATCTGAGTGCACCAGATCCAGAATTTCTGAATCTCTAACCACAGAATGAAAGGGTTTTCTGAGTTGTTTAGCCTGTACACAGATATCACATTTCTTACTTTTATCAACAGTATGTTCAGGAATCAATTTCAGGTTCATCATACGTTTCAAGGAATTGAAATTAAGATGACCTAAACGAGCATGCCACAATTCAGATGAATCTATAACATTATAAGCAACAGGAACAGAAGTAGAAACGGAAGCATTAACATCCACATTTCTGTTCATCACATGATCCACAAAGATTTTAAACAAACCATCAGAAAGATAACCTTTTGCAATAAAAGTCTTCAAATAGAGTATGACAACCTTATTACATTTAAAGTTCAGTTCATAACCCTCTCTTACTAACACAGAACCAGATAAAATGTTCCTCTTGACACTAGGAACATGGTACACTAAGGAAAGAGTAAGAACACGCCCTGAAGTAAACTTCAGGCTCACACGTCCAACTCCTAGCACCCTAGCTGTACTCCCATTTCCCATTGTCACGGAGCGATCATGGATTTCCTGATAAGACACAAAATTAGCCCTGTCAGCACATAAATGCACATTGGCTCCAGTGTCTACCAGCCATTCATTTGGTTCATAAATAGTAAACAACTGAGGATTAAGAGAAACATACTCCATACCAGAAGAAGATCCACCGGTCACTACATTGACCTGTGCTGGGACATCATGGATCAACAGGGCCCTGTTCAGCACATTTTCTTTCTTTTTGGGACATTCATTGCGCATATGACCCTTATCACCACATGTCCAGCACTGTCCTAGCACCTTCTTCTTCTTTATCTTTCCTTTGGGTTTCATCTGCACAGTGGAATCAACCTTGGCCTTTCCTTTTAAATCTTTACCCTTCTGTTTCATTACTAAGTTTGCACTTGCATCTACAGGCATTTTGGGCTTTTCCTTTCTATGTTCCTCCTCAATAGCTATTGCCCTCATCAAATCATCAAGAGAAATGGCCCCTTTTCGATGCTTTAGGCCCATGCCAAAATCCTCCCAGGATCTAGGCAACTTCTCTATGATGCACATGACTTGGAGCTTTTCAGGCATTTTCATTTCTGCCTCAGCCAAACCATGGAACATAAGAAGAAGCTCATGTGCCTGCTCCCCTATAGATTTATTCTCGACCATTTGGAATTTAAGGAACTTGCCAACGGAGTACTTTTCCAGACCTTGGTCCTCGGTATTGTACTTCCGATCAAGTTCATTCCACAGAGCTTTAGTAGTGTTGAAGGTGGAGGTACTATAGACATCAAAGAGGACATCTGACAGTGCAGTTAGAATGCACACATGTCCTAACCTGTCTCTATTAGTCCACTCTTCAACCCTCCTAGTACTCTCGGGGTCGTTTTCATCTATCACAGGGGGGTCCGATTCTATCAATGAGATTAGGCCAACCATGGTGAACCACATCTTCATGCGTTGTTGCCAACGCTTAAAGTGTTGCCCGGAAAACTTCGCGGGCATCCCAGACATGTCCACCCTGTTTCCAAAACTCATCGAAGACGACGATGCCATGAAGGATATCTTATCTAAGACTGTTGAAAATAAACAGTGTGCAGGGACAACGTCATGGCAATAAACGGACCACAGTAGATGCAATGCAAACCATAGTAAAATTACATAGGAGGTTGATTCAAATAAGGACAACCAAGAAGAATCAAACATAAGCATGATTGTTGAACAATTAAGTATGAAGGAATAATCAATTATATCTATCTAAACAACTGGATTAGTAGAAGCGCCTCAAAGAGACTCCCCTTAGAGAAGATATCGCCCCCACAAACACGGTGCGATAGATATAGCGATCTTCCCCCAGGATACGACTACTAACACAAGAAACTTAAGCGCACTCTTAAGAATCTTGTAATAATTACTACACGAAAAACCTAAATCGCTTCTTTTAAAAAGGTTAGACAGCATGCACCGAACACCGAAGAACAAGAGCTGCAAGTGTCCGTGAGCGTGCACAGCGACGAAGACAGTGGCGAACGCACGGGACGAAGACAGCAGCGATATCCGCGGGATGGCGCAAGGAGGAGCCGGAGACGAGAGCAAGAGAGCGACGTTGCGAGCGGCTCCTCTTTGAAGTCGAACAGACACGAAAAAGAGTAGCAGTGATTAGGGTAATCCTAATTACTCTCCTTATGTGCCCCACGCCCGCGACGGTTCGTATCCGAAACGATAAGTTCGGAAACCCCTCTTTCTCTCCAAGGAAAGGATAGAATAGCAAAAAGAATTCCAAAAAGGTGCCAAGGCAAGCCGGCTGGACCCACACCTCACACACGCGCGCCCGCCCCGCCCCGCCCGGCCCGGCGCGTGCGTGCGTGTGATTGGATCTAGCTTACCTCCACTATTTCTATAAGACATAGTCCATGGGGTCCTAGGAACTATAAGGTCCCCTCACCTCTTTGTGTTTTCCAATGTCGGACTAATATCCCCATACAAAACACAACACTTGAGGTAGCACCCTTATGAAAAACCTTTGACTTTCCTTTCCTTAGATTTACTCCCAACCCCCCTTCAACCTAACAAGGAGCACACTCACATCGCATAGGATTAGGCTTAGATCGAGCATGTACTCCCTCTCCTTGGAATACAAGGGCCTCTTCAAAATTTCATATACTCAAACAGTTTCCGTGATATATTCTTCCGAATATTTGTCTCACGTCGACGACTTAAAATCATGGGGGTATAACTGTAAAAATATGTGATATATTAAGGGTATACGTAATAATACATCAAAGGTAGAGGTTTACATGTAAATAAGATCGTAGGAGTATTTTTATAAAAATATCTAATTAATAGCTATGCACCTTTGAAATCTAACCGTGATGTATTAAAATCATCGTTAGTAAATTTTAGGGTATATAAATAAGCAAATTATGGTAGCATGGTTTGCGAACTTATATTGTAATGGCGCGAGTTAGCCGATCCATACCGTACATAGGGAAATCTGAGTCTGCGGATCACCGGTGTGATACAAAGTTGAAAGGGGTGTCAAAAAAAAAAAAAGGCCGCAAATGATAAGGTGAACTGGCACATATCGTACCCAACCATACCACCGGAAAGATGGGTCGTCCCGACATGACAGTGTGACGAACTCTGGATAATAGAGGTATAAGAGTTGTTTATAAAGTTGTTTAGGAGTATTGAGATAATTAACCCTTTTTTTGTGTGAATACATACGCAGATATATTAGTCGCGAATACGGATATATCCGTCGAGATCTTTAGACATCTAAAAAAATAAATTAAAATTTAAAGTTAAAAATTGATTTATTATAAGGAATTTTTGATTCTAAAAGTTACGAGGAACATGTCCAAACATATAAGAATAAATAATGTTATTAAGGATCGAGTTTCTGCACTGAATTTATACTTGATCCGAATGTAAGGAGGCTATTTTAAAATATTCAAATCTGAATCTATATTCATCTATATTCAATTATACGAATATTATTAGATCCATTATAAATGGGATGATATTAATAATCTGAGTTTACAAATATGTTTAAGACCGTTTACTCGGGGGAAACTCATTTAGTTTGGGCCTGCGGTTGATTGCGTCCCTCTTCTTTCTTGGGTTGGGAGAGGGGGGATGCTTGGGTTTTAACGTTGAGGGTTTGGTTCTTATCATCCTGGTAGGTTTTTTTTCTATTGAGATTAATTTCATGTATAACTTCTTTATATAAAAATGTAAAAATTATTATGTTTAACCATCAAATATCATATATATATCATTATTAATTGAGACTTTTAAAATAACATTAACTAATGAAAATGTCCCTAGAGTCTGTGTGGATAAGTTCGAGGTTGACATGTATGTTGGCGACACTATCGTTATTTAATGATATTTTTAAAAGTTTTAATTAATAAAAATGATATATATGATATTTGATAATTGAATATGATAAATTTGATATTTTCATATAAAGAGGGTATATGAAGTGTGGCCTTCTAAGAAAATTAGTTAATACGCATATATTCGAAAGTTTGGGAAGCGGATAAGTCCGACAGCACGGATCCATCGGCACTCGGCAGAAGACGATCTCGGCCTTGCAAGGATTTCCAACGAACACGCAGACACCAATCGTATAAATACCGACCAGTCCGAGGCGGAGTAGGAGGAAAACGAAAGTGTGCCAGTCGATCGACGGGGAAGAAGATGCTCTCGTTCCCAAGCAGACGGGCCGCATCGCGCGGCGGGACCCCGGCCCTCCCCCTCCTCGTCCTCCTCCGGGGGGCGGCGAGGGGGCTCTCCTCCTCTGGCGCCGGCGCCGTCCTCCCCGACGGCGTCGACAGACGCTCCGACGCCTTCGCCTCCAACTCCGCCGCCGTGGAACGCCTCCTCTCCCAACTCCGCTCCCACGTCCAGAAGGCCTGCCCCTCTCCCTCTTTTACTCTCCTTCCGGTCGCCTTCTTATTCTGGAACGCCGCCTTTGACTCTGATGACGGAGATGGTGTCTGGTTCGCAGGCGCTCGGCGGGGGCGGGACCGAGGCAGTGCGGAGGAACAGGAGCCGGAACAAGCTGTTGCCCAGAGAGCGCATCGACCGCCTGCTCGATCCCGGCTCCTCCTTTCTTGAGCTCTCTCAGGTTGGATTTTCCGATTCTTCTTTTCCTTCTTCTCTGTTTTTTCTGTTTTCAAATCGATTACTTCGTCGGAAGAGCTCTCAAGCACTTGGTTTTCGTCATACCTCGGAGATTTGCTGTTCTTATAGGTGTCGTTTGGGAAATGCGTTAAAATAGAGGATGATTCATAAATAGTCATATCGGATTTCTAGGATCATGTCTTCGGAGTTAATGCAAACTGGATTCTTAAATGATGACTATATGCTTATATATTCTCAATGCCTTTGATGCGAAATTAGAGTTTGAGCACAGTAATGTAGGCCATGTTGGAAAGCCCCCTTCAGAATCACCTCGGGCCTTTCCAAAAGCTTAGCCTTGGCTGCTTTTGGAACAAAAAGGAGAGGGTGTCGGACACTATAGTCTTACTTCTCTCCTATGTTCCAAAAGCAGATAGATATGAAGACGTTGAATTTCGTTTGAAGAGGCTTTTGAAAAATAAGCGACTCCAATTATTGTTCTGTTTGAAGAGTTATTTTCAAACGACACCTTAGTTCCTCGGGTGTAACTTCTTTTTGCTCATTGGAATGACCTTGTTTCACTTTTATGAAACATGTTTATGTGGCAGTGGTTTGTGGTTATCCGGGCTATCTGAAGACACATATATTGTGGAGTTTTTCAAGAAAATGAAAATGCATGAGCACGAAGTGCTCCCTGTAATGCGCATAATCGAAGATGCCATGCTTACAACTGATCGGGATGAGCGAAAGAGTCCTTGATGATAGTTGAAATGCCCTTTTTATTTTATTTACAGTTAAATTTGTCTAGTAATGCAATGCATTTATTATTATTGCATCAGAGGAATATGCTTTTGGCATCATAAGGATATGTTTTCGGCAAGCAAGTTGGTGCGCCTGTGGTTGCAATGGTTAAAACTCTGATTACCCATAGAGTGACCTTTATTTACGTCCTAAACAATCTTTCTTAATATTTTATTTTATGAGTTATACCATATGGTATCCATGTCCGACAAGTACTTTTCGTGAGATTCCTGGCTTGACCATAAGATTTGATTATTGTACTCGGTAGACGGGACCGGGGGGCAATACCTTGTCTTGGAATGGTAATTCTTCTCATGTGCAGTTCACAACAGCTTTCTCTAAATTCTGCACACTAGACTACCTATGCTTGTTCTAAACGAATGATCAGGTTGGAAAACTATTTGCACATTTCTCTTATATAGTGTTGTTTGTCTCGGAGACGTATCCCATGTGTTCATGTAAGAGTCATTATGATTCATCTTTGTCAACATCAAGTTTAGATTTCTGCAACTGATTACTTTCTTATCTTTTGTAACATTTCCCTTAGCGTTGTTTGTCTCGGTGACAAGGTTGGAAGTCTCGGTTTCGGACTCGGTTTCGGCCGAGTCCGAAACCGATACAAATCGGTATCGGTTTCGGTTTCGGCCGAAACCGGCCGAAACCCAGTCAAAAACTTTAAAAAAGTTGAAAATGGACTTAAAAATTCATAAACAAAGAGATATAAATAGATATAAAGTTAATAATCACATAAAAATGCTTTCTAATTCATTAGACATGCATTTGATTGTAAGGAAATTTGATTAAATGCAATAAACATGAAGTAGACATTGAAATTCAAACATTGAACATGTTAAACTATTATTCTTGAGTACATGCTAAGCATAAAGTAGGTTCAAGCATTATAATAAACCTAATTAGGCACAATAAATGTTACGGAAATTAAATGATCTTTACCTAAATGAAGAGGCACTAATATGGGTAATAACTAGAACCTTCTCCCTCATCGTCTGGCTTTTCATGTTCATACCCATAAGAAGGATGCATGTATGGTCTATATTCACTATAACCGAACAATGAGGTAGCCAAGTCCTGCATCCCTCTTTGGATCCCTCTTGGAGTGTTTGGTTGACTTGAGCCGAATCCAGTATCAGCATAAGAATCTTGAGGAAGAGAAGAGGAACTGGCCGGATGGAAGTTGAATGATGGTTCATAACCCCACGACCCATAAATCGCTGTCTCCTGTTGGCCACCTCCATAACCTGATGGATGCCCATTTGACTCTGTGACTCATGTCCTCCCTCACCCTGACTGTATCATCTGCCTGTGTCTGCGTGGAAGGAGGAAGGACCACCAGCATCCCCACCGCCAGTAGTAGCACCTGTAGCACCTGGCACATACGAAAATATAGAATTTACCTCCTACCAAAATATTTTCTTATTCGAACTGATAATAAGAATTTAAGTTACTTTCAAAAAAAAAAATCAAAGGATCACGAAACCTGTAGTCTTCAGTCGCCTTTTGGCCTTTGGGGATGCTTTTTCCTGTGCCGGTATGCCTTCTTCTTCCACCCTTGACATGAATCCTGTTCCCCTTGGCGTGTGCCTCAAATAAATCTGCTTTAACTGCTCAATTGCCGGGTCCTCTCGAGCAGCAACATTTGTTCTCTCAGTTTGCCCATGCACTGATGTACTTCTTCTTAAGGATGTAGGTGCCTTGCCCATTCTAAGAGTGACTGGCCTGCTATCTGAGTCGGAGTGTCTAGCTGGCTGAAAATCATGCTACTCCTCAGTGTCCTCAACAACCCTAGACATGTGCACATGAGTATCTCTGGCCCTCTATGATTTTCTTCTGAATTCGGGATCTCTTGGCTCATCTTCATCTAGTATGCCCTCTGCCCATCTTCTATCATCATCATCAAAAACATGCTCATCAACCTGCTCTCGTGTCTCCACCCAAGACTGCAACGGATTCTCATCATCAAATAAGGCATCTACATCAATTTCTACGGCGGCATCCTCGGCGACGCGTTTGTCTCGCAGCTGTTGTCTCAACCTCATATTCTTTATTCTCAACCTCATATTGTAGTGGCAGTACACTAATTTCTCTAACCGTTCAGCCTTTAGCCGATTGCGAACCTTCGAGTGTATAAGGCTGAACGTGCTCCAATTTCTTTCACATTGGCTTGCCGATGTTGTTTGACTGAGCACCCTAACTGCAATGAAAGCCAATGCATTGCTGCCCACATCTCGGTTGTTCACCATTATCCACCAGTCATCTGTTTCACCAACCATAAACAAATGCATTTTAGTTGTAGAAATATATATTCATCAGGTTAAGAAATCCAAAAAATAAAATATACCTGGGCTCACTCTTCCCACAGCGTATTGCAATTGGGAGTCAGCATATGTCCTAGTCCTCATTCTGTAATGGTTCATCTACAAACATAAAGTAATACATTAACATAACTACTTAAATAAATTCTACACATGTTATTGAAAGTATCAAATAAAGGCGAACCTCTACTTCGGCCTCTAGTCTCTTTTCTGGATTCCTCGATAAACGACCAATGACTTTTAAAGTCTCTTGAAGCACCTCGCCATCAACATGTGCATTGGCACCGTACATAAATCGAGGGTTGAGGAAATAACCTGCATTTGTGTATAATTAACTAAATGAAATTTATAAAATAACATAAAGGCATTACCCCAATTTCAGTACAATTAATCACTCACCAGCTGTATGCAAGTCGTGGTGTAATGTGTTGTCCCATCTCTGGTCAATAATTTTCCACCATTTTGCATAATGTCTGAGAAGGGAATGCTGCAACTCCAATTTGGCATGGTCCATGGCCTCGTACAGATAGCCCATATCATTCTTCTCTTCGCCATCTACCATTCTTAGGACCTTCACGAGGGGTGTGACTACTTTCAAGTACCGTGACACCCTGTCCCAGAATTTGTTGTCGTCCACGACGTGGCAGATATCCAGATAATCCATCTGTGCATCAACTGTGCCCTTGTCGATGTAGTCCCGCAAGGCATTGTGGTACATGAAAGCTTTCAGCTCATTCTTGTACCTGTGCAGATAAACGAAATTTGAAGCTGCATCAACTGTTACATATCAGTAAGGATAAAGTATCAAGAATTGAGATCAATCTTATACCTGTGTAAAGACTCCAAAGAAATAAAATTGGAAGCAAATCTGGTTGGGCCTGCACGGATGATATCTCGCCCTCCACTAGCATGCGCCCTGAACATAGTTAGTATCCTAGGATGGTCATAGATATACTGTGTGACTTTTTTGTGCCTTGTCAATTGTCTTCTTCACATACTTTTCCTTCCCTATGTCTTCAAGCATCAGATCCAAACAATGTGCTGCACATGGGAGCCAATATAAATGACTGCGCTTCTGCATCAATTTCTTCCCTGCAGCCTTGTAACTGGCTTCATTATCAGTCACCACCTGCACAACATTCTCCTCTCCAATTTGTTCTACTATGTCATCCATCAAATGAAACAAATAATTTGCATTCTTTTCATAATCTGATGCATCAACTGATTTCACAAATACTGTACCTTCGATGCAATAGACCAAAAAGTTTATCATGGACTTCTTCGTGGTACCAGTCCAACCATCACACATGATGGTGCATCCTCTCTCCACCCATGTATGCTTGAAGCTTTCAACCCAATCATGGAGCTCCTCAACCTCTTTCTCAAGGCCACGCCCGTATATGTCTCGATGTGAGGGGGCCTTCAAGTCAGGGCCAGCATCTGCTATGGCATCTATCATAGGTTGGAAATATTCACTTGAAGCTGCATGTGCAGGGACACCTGCATGAAAAAACCATTTGCAGATATATTTAAATGCATGCCCTGTAACTTCTGCTGATTTTTTGACCCCTCTCAATGCTTGCTTGATTTTAGGTTGTGTAGCTTGGGGCCTTCTGTGCAGATAGCTGTCCATGGGACCTGTTCCCTGTGTATGTGGGGCAGCATCAGCGTCAGGACGTCGTGCAGCTGTACTCTCATAGGTCCCTGAACCCATGGGTCCCTTCCCTTTCCTTCGAGCTGCTTGTTCACGCTCCCTTGCTTCAGTCAGCTCTGGATCAGAATCGTCAGTGCCTCCTCATCATCATCCCTCCTAACCCTTCTGCCAGAAATCTCCTCAACAATTTCAGCCTCATCCTCAGCCCCTTGTTGCACCTTCTCCCTTTTCCCCAGAAGGCACTGGCACATCTCTTATCGCATCTCTCGGGGACAGTTGTCACATTGTCTCACCTCTCCTCTTACCCAACCAAAATAACACAACAAAACAATCAAACCCTAAATTAACCCAATGAAATTAACCTCAAACAAAACAATCAAACCCTTGATGTTGTGTTGGCCCCCGGTGTGCGCAGCAAGGCTCCCTCTCGGCCTCTCCCTGTCCACCTCCAGCAGGCGCAGCAGCAGGCTCGCAGCACTGCAACAGCCTTGGCCCTTGGTCGCACGGCAGCAGGCAGCAGGTGGCAGCAGCAGCTTGTAGGGTTTCGGCCGTGGGATGGGGTTTCGGGGGGGGAGAAGAATGGGTTTCGGCCGAAATCGGGGGGGTTCACGGGTTTCGGGCCGAAACCGTCCGGTTTCGGACCGAAACCGATATCTCCTTTAAGTTTCGGACCTGCATAGTAAACATGTGGGTTTTCGTTTCGGTTTCGGCCGAAACTGCCAACAATGCTCGGTGACATATCCCATGTGTTAAGAGTGACTATGATTCAACTTTATCAACAACAATTTTAGATTTTGGCAACCGATTAGTTTTTTATCTTGTATTTATATGAGTATTTAATTATTGTATGAAACTTTCACAAAAATGTTGTTAGAACATGGACTACAATCACACGGTTGTCTACTTGCCATTGTGGGTTTGCTTCATTGACTTATCATTTGAACCATTTTTTTTTAAAGAAAAGGGAACGTATGATCAGTTGGGTCAAAACCAATCTAGCCATGCCTGACCTTGGATGGACCTTGGCCAACTCCGACTTACTCTAAGGGCTCTCTAGGCTGAGGCCAGTCATTAAGCCTTAAGATTTTTTTTTAAAGAGGCTTTAGTAGACCGTGGTTGACAGGAGATGTGGTTGGCAGCAAATGGTGGGATCAGGTGGGCAACTAACAGGTGGGTGGGTATGGGCACGTCTCTGTGTGTGTGGGGGGGGGGAGGATATAGGTGGTGGGCAAATGATGAACAATATGTAAAGGAGAGGCACAACCATGATGAATATGTAGCCAAGTGTTTGGGGAAACAAAAGACAACTAGAGAGGTGATGCGTTGGACATGGTAACTAGTTTTTCTTTTTTTTTCTTTTTTGTAGGTGGGGTGGGGTCTGATATGGTGGCATGGTCAATAGGTTAGGAGGGAGGGACAGGGATGGGAATAAAGTAAAACTACATGTGGCATGTCTAATGGTGCCATGTTTACTAATTTTAAATGTCGCATCTTCCTTAAAAGTCTAACCTATCAACATTTTATACAATATGGGTTATAAGCTTTCTTGTTACCTTATAGAAGAGTTGCAGCTGGGCCATTATTCCCATTTTGTTGAGCCACATGGCCAGTTTTATGCTGAAGTATCCAGGTGCAACCGAGAATTTGTTGATCCAAGTCCTCGGCACTGGTCCTGCATTTGCAGCAGGTCAGACCAGATCAGCAGTGAATAGAAATTTGGCTAATCTTGACGTGCTGATTTTGAAACATTGTATGAATGTACAGTTGATGCCCTCCACTTTTTACTACTTTCCATTGACATTTGTGGACGTGGCATGAAGCTGTCTTTCCTCAGATCCACAATTGTGGTTGTTGGAAATCTGGAGCTATCGCCAAACCCAAGAGAGGGGAGGTGAATTGGTTGGTGGGCGAATTTGGTTTTAAAACAAGAGTTATTTAGATTTTAGCCCAAAAAGAGATCGATATTTGGAAACGGCCCCCTTAATCCACCTATTTAGTTAAAAAACCCCAAATTCTTCAAACTCTTTAGCAAAAAGTCCCTCGGTTCATTTTCTGGAATATTTTATCCCCCACTCCTGTTCACTTTTTTTTTTTCCGTTTTACCCTCCCCACCTCTCTCTCTCTCTCTCTACTTCCAACAAGACCGATCTAGACCCCCACCACTCTCCACCTTGTTCCCCTCTAATGGCGGCGGTGAACTCCATTGCCTGTGTGCGGGCCGGCCTCCGTGACCTCCCCACTTGTGGGGTGGTGGCCCTGCTCTTTTTCAGGTTCTTTTGTGCTGCCATCATTGCCTACGGGTTTGGAGGCCCTAGGACGAGGGGAGGGGCGAGCAGGGATGGCGGGGCAGGCCTTCTCTCTCTCTTTCTCTCTCTCGCCAGGTTCCAGCTGCTGCAGACACTTGTTGCACAGGCAGGGCTCCAGCTGTTGCGTCCCCTCCGCTGCTGGCGAGTCCCAACAAAAGTACACGTTGGCCCCAGGGACCAAGCCGCTGGTCCGGAAGGCCGCTCCCACATCCATGATTCGTTGCTTGGGCAGTGTCGTGTAGACGTAGAAGGGTAGGTCCGGCCGGCACACCAACTGCTTCACTGTCTCCCACGGCCAACACTTGGCCTCCAACACGTACTTGTCGGGGAAGATGACCCTAATCACTGGCATGGGGATCCCCGCCGTGCTGGCCGTCGGGCCACCGTCGCCGGAGCTGCACCACACCCGAGGGTTTAGGAAGACTTGGACGTGGCGCCCAAGAAAAGTGAAGATGGAGGGTTAGAGCCTCCTCGGCCCAAGAAAAGGGAGACAGAGGTTGTGGCGCCCCCCTTGACGTCTGCCCTTGTGAGTTGGACCTCCGAGGGTCTCCTCCACTTCTCTGGGACACTGACGGACATGGCGGTGGTGATCATGGGGTGGGGGTGTGTGTGAGAGAGAGAGATAGAGGGAGAGAGATAAACGACATCAGCAGGCTCCCATTCGGCTGCCCTTACCCTCGCCTCATCACACTTGGAGTGGACACAGTGAAGTCGGCGCCCAGTGACGAGACTGAGATCGGGCCGGGCTCAACGGCATCAGTGGGCTCTCGTCTAGCCCATACTTCTGACCCACTGAGAGAAGCCGCTGCCAAGCAGGGAGGGCGTTGTAGGCTACGCACAGTTGTGAGGAGCCGGTAGCTCCTGACCTTGCATGACAACTATAACATGAGCCAGTCGAGTAGCGCAGCACCGGCGCAGGCCCATCCCTGAGCAATCACGACTGCCACTGCCTTCACCACTGTTTGTCAAATCCTCCGTGGAGGCTATCCCACACACAGACGGTTTGAGTGGGTATTGTTGGAAGCGCGCGCACACACACAGAGAGAGAGAGAGAGAGAGAGAGAGAGAGAGAGAGAGAGAGAGAGGTGGCTTCCCTGCCACCTTGCTCACCCCCCTACTCATCCTGGGGCCTCCGCAGAGGCAGGCTATCAATTCAACGAAGAGGGTACTCGTTAGAAATGTGGAGGCTACGAGGTTGACCAACTCGGTGTTGGAGGGGACATTGGTGATGATGGCTTGGACCACGATCACAACCTCCGTGTCCGGTGGAGGCTTCACCGCATCCACTCCGGAGGTGATGAAGTGGGGGCGAGGGCGGACAGACGGGAGATGCTGAGGGCGGCCGGCGGCTCACGTGGACAGGTCCCATCGCGGCTTTGATAGACTCCTCCTTCGGTAATTATATATATATATATATATATATATATATATATATGAGGGCGGCCGGCGGCTCACGTGGACAGGTCCCATCGCGGCTTTGATAGACTCCTCCTTCGGTAATTATATATATATATATATATATATATGTATATATTTATATATGTGTGTGTGTGTGTGCGTGCGTCGTCGCGAACAGTGCATGACTCATCACCGACGGGGGCTTCTTGGTGGTGGCCGTTCTGGGAAGTGGGTGCTTGGGGAGGAGTGTGACGACATTGTGGAGGGCCTGGGAGGTGTTGCTGCTGCAGCCGAGGGGAAGGAGCTGGGGCCCGGGTTTCCTATTCTTCCAGTGCCGGTGGTGCGGCTACTGTAGGGTAGGGTTGTCAACAGGGCTGGGGGGTGGCGGCTTCAGGTGGTAGATGTCGTCGGTAGTGCTGGATCTACATTGCAGGGACTCCACTCAGGCGTGTGGGTTACTCTCTCTCTCTCTCTCTCTCTCTAGGTAGGGGTTAGAGGGTTTTTTTTTGGTCATTTCATCATCTTGAGTTAAAGTTTAACCGTAGGTAGGTTAAATTCTATAGAGACAACCGAGAACAAGGGTTTTTTTATGTAACGGAGAAGATTTTGGGGGCTTTTAGCTAAATAGGTGGATTAGAGGGGCTGTTTCCTAATATCGATTTTTTTGGGGGCTAAAAACTAAAAAACCTTTAAAACAATGATGCCAAATTAAAAGAAATAGATAGAGAGGAGGAAGAGAGACAATGGCTAGCACGCACACAAAGGACACATATTCTTGTAGTGGTTCAGCCTAACTCTTGGCCTACCTCCACTCCCTCCTCTTTGGGAATTCCACCATTAGATCTCAATCTAGTAGAAAAACATTAGTTGATCTAGTGCCTGACTCACCAAATCTATGTGCTTATTTTGATAAGTACAAGCTAGTTATTACAATGCCTAGCTCATTGATTCCATGTGCTTATAGCTATATGCACAAAAAAGAACACACCAACAATATGATACTCCAAAGGGTCAAAATAAATAGCACAAAGACAATAAGAACAACATTGAAACAATCTTCACTGAGTAAAGGAAAGATAAAAAAAGCAAATGATCGCGCCTGTGGCAATCCCCTAGTGAGCCGATGGAACACAAGGTGATCATTCCTTCAAGAATTGAGCATGTGGAGTTGGGCCATTATTGTAGCTTTGGGGGTGTCTAAGAGCCAAAATCCCCATAGGGCATCTCTATGTATAGTGCCTGCAACACCTCTTAGCCGTTGGAGTTTAAGAAGGATTTCCACAAGTTATAGAAAGCACAACGACTTTTTTCTGCATTCTGCGACTCTGGTGGTGTTGACACCTCTTGGGTGGTGTCAATCTTTATGACAAAATTTCTGCAAGAAACTGCAAAACTGGGTGCTAGGATGGTGTCGACATCTACTGTTACTACACCCATCACAGAGTGTTACCATTGCCCTTTTTTTTTGAAAAGTGGATAGTACCACAATTGTATTAATTGAAAAGAAAGAGGGATATACAAGTGTGAACAATCAGCACCCAAAACAACCCCTATACAAAATGTGCATACCGAAATGGTATGACCCTAGCTATCCCCCAACCGAAAGGAAAAGAGAGGAGTTATGGGACTCTACTTTACGAAGGTGCTTAGCCCACTCTTCACTTTCTCACAAACAAAAGAAACAATCCTGTCCTCTACTGTTACTTTCCTTCTAAAGATTCTTCTTTTTCTTTCGCCCCACAAAACCCATAGAGTGGCATGAAGGATGAGCCACCATATGATTCTATCCCCTTTTAGGTCTTACCTCTTGTGCCATTTGAGGAAGAGATGCTACACACTCTCAAAATGGTCCAAGGGAATGTGGATCCTATCACCAATCCTGCTCCAAACCTCAGAGAAAGGGCATCCCGTTAATAGGTGATTAAGGTCTTCTTCCACCTGTCCACAAAAGCAGCACAAAGAAACAATACCCTGCACAAATGGTGCAATCCTATCACATGTGGGCCATCGGCCATGTGAAATCCTCCAGATCAATAGCTTCACCTTCAGCGGGCTCTTGGGGTCCCATATGTGCGGAGCAAATCGGTGGCACACACACCCGTCTGAAATGAGGGAGCAGGCGGATCTGACTGAAAATCCTTCCTCCTCCTCCCATCTCCACACCCACCTCACAGCGCTGCTGTCCACCAATCTGTAGTCAAGAAGGAACGACAGGAGACTCTCCAGCTGTCCATCTTCTAGTGTGTAACCCCTGTAACTAATGACCAGGTACCATGTTAGAATAGCCAACTTCGGAAAGTAATAAGTTTGTGTAGAAAACTGAGATTGAGGTGATCTTGGGCTTATTAGAAAGATAAGTCCTCTGTAACTTTTATGTTTACCACAGTCTCAAATTCATCCATTAAGAAGCTCAAAAAAATAGCAAGCAATGCAATTCTGTTCAGTGTTCTTCTAATTTGAATATGGAGACATGAGCAATCTTCTCTAAACTTGTCCACAACTAAAGTTGCTTGAACACACAAATTAAGTTTTGTTATCATCAAAATCAATCTAAGAGGTTTAGTAGCGGTTTTCACCAAATTGAATATTATGTCAAATTTCCATCTTTATTGCCACCATTTCAAAGGCAAAGAATGTGTTATATGAATATCTTGAATTACTGATCTAGAGTGAGTCAAGTTTCACTCTGGGCAATGGGCATCAAGTTAGCAAGTTGAAGTGCACATTGGACATCATGAAATCAAGCTTGAGCTTCACCAAATTAGACTTCATCCTTATATTTGATTGTCATCTTGAGACCATCAAAAAAACATGTTTTTTTTTCTTTAAAAGCATGTTATTTTTTCCCCTGAAAGTGATTAACTCTTTTAAGAATATGGAAAATTGAGAAACCTCCATCTATGCAAATGAATACCATAAAGCTTCTTGTACATAAAATTTCGGTTACTAAATTTTCTAGAATATTTTTTGTCTCTCTGTTTTGCTGATCTATGATGTATTTCTTCTTTTTACATCTGGTTCTAAATTAAAAGGTTCAATCACTATATGCTTTTTTTTAGTGGACTTGGATATAGTAAAAGCTGTTGCGTATTTCTGCGAATTTGATTTTCTGGTGCAGATGGTATACAAGAAAAATAAAATGCATCATTTGTTTTGCACATATTGATGCCTTTGTTTACAATTTTGTGTTCCACCTCTAAAGCTTGCAGGCCATGAGCTCTATGATGAATCCTTGCCATCTGGAGGAATTATCACTGGCATAGGACCTGTTCATGGGCGACTATGTATGTTTGTGGCTAATGACCCCACAGTAAAGGGAGGAACATATTATCCTGTCACTGTTAAGAAACATCTGAGGGCTCAGGAGATTGCTGCCCAGTGCAACTTGCCATGCATATACCTTGTGGATAGTGGTGGTGCTAATCTCCCAAGACAGGCTGATGTCTTTCCTGACAGAGATAATTTTGGTAGAATATTTTACAACCAAGCGCAAATGTCTGCTCAAGGCATTCCTCAGATTGCTCTTGTTTTAGGCTCATGCACTGCAGGAGGTGCTTATATACCTGCAATGGCTGATGAAAGTGTTATTGTCAAAGGCAATGGTACTATATTTCTGGCAGGGCCACCTCTTGTGAAGGTTAGTATTAATGCTCAACATTCCCCATGTTCTTCTGGTGATTACATTTTCTTTTGCAGGCATGTATAATGAGTACAGTTTGTGAAACTGTTCTGAAGGGTCAATTTTCGTAGGCTGCTACAGGGGAGGAGGTATCTGCAGAGGATTTGGGGGGTGCCTCCCTGCACTGTAGGATCTCAGGTGTTTCGGACCATTTTGCCAATGGTAACCCCTCAAGATCGTCTCATTTTTATTTTGTATCATATGAGTTAATCTTTAATGCGCTGTTACATCACAAGCTAAATGGTTGCAGATCTCTAACTATAAAGTTCCTGTTCTGCCGCTCAAGCTTCACATGTGCATTCTTGATGTTATATTGCCATGAATACTAAACTTCAACCATGAATGGTTACTGATTTTCTGATTTTTACCATTGTAAAGAACTCCATTAGTGGTTTTATCTGAAGCAATCATTTATGCTTCTATACTTCTCATTCTCTATCAATATTTCTGATTAGTTAGCACAAATGAATAGTGTTTTCTTATTTCTTTGAAACTAGTTATGAATATAATATATTTGACTGTGCCACGGCGTTGGGCTTCCTGTAGCTTTGACAGATTTGTTCATCTTTTGGAATGCTAGCTATATCATATGTGACCTTGTGAAACTCCATGTCACGATCTTTTGGCATCAATCTCTCCAATCCTAAGCAGAGGATTTCTGTATCTATGTCTCAGTATCTGGGGTTTGATCAAACTAGCACTTATGCATGATTTAATCTTTGAGGTCTTTAGTATGTTGTAGAAAGTGCATACTGTGACTCTTTTGCTTTTTAAATCTGTGCTTCATTTTAGTTGTTGAAACATGTTCTGGTTTTAGATGAACTGCATGGCCTGTCTATTGGGAGGAACATTGCCAAGAACCTTCACATGGCTGGCAATCAAATGATGGGAAGGTGTGTCCCTAAATCTTTCACTGACTTTAAAGAGCCACTGTATGACATCAATGAACTGCGGTCAATAGCACCAACAGACCAAAAGCAGCCCTTTGATATTCGATCAGTAATTGCTCGTGTAGTTGACGGCAGTGAGTTCAATGAATTCAAGAAGATCTATGGAACGGTAAGGGTATTTAAAATTGTCAGTAACACCAGCTTCATTTTTTATTTAGACTATTTGGAATGGTGTTTTTTTTAACTTGATGTTTGCAGACACTTGTCACAGGTTTTGCTAGGATCTATGGACAGCCAGTTGGTATAATAGGAAACAATGGCATACTATTCACTGAATCAGCTCTAAAAGGATCTCACTTTATTGAGTTGTGTGCACAACGCAACATTCCTTTGATATTTCTTCAGAACATCACTGGATTTATGGTAAAGATTTTAAATATTGTGTTTAGTTCCTTGGGTTTTATTTTGTGAGGTACCTGTTAAGAACAGCAATGACAGAGACAATAAGTTTTTATTTACATCGACATTTGAGTAGTGCCAAAGAACTAGGAAACTTAGTAATTGCATGCGTGTGAGGCCTTTTGTCATGCATACTCATCAGTCATCCTTCTGCCACCGGATTTGCAGATGAATAAACATGAACTGATGCAGACAAGTTGTATGTGCTTTCTTGCCAATGGATGTTATTCTCACATCATAGTTGATAGGTTTTTGTGACTTCTACATTTGGAGATTCGCCTATAGGCAAGGTTGTTATCCTTTTGTATGACCATTTGCTGTTTTTATAGCCATCATTTATATTGTTATTCTTGGCTTTCACTTGTTGTTCTATTAACTTAATTGTGATTTGTCTTTTTCTCTCTCCAGTCTTTTTGGTTTTCCTTTTTTTTTCTCCCTGAAGAACTTGTTTTCATTATTTTTAGCTACCTTCTGTTCTTATGAGCTCTTTTCTGCAACAAAATATGTCAAGAAGGACCCTCCAATTTTTCTCATTAAGGTAGTCAGCAGAAGCTAACTCTGATTATTTTGGCACATGGCCGAAGATTTTGCTCACTTTTGACAAGGGAAAATCCAGTAAGTCAACCTGTAATCAAGATAGCAAAATTCTAACAATGGTCAAGTATCCTTGTCCTTAGTCAGTTGTTACAAATGTACCTTAGTTTTTATCTTTAGGGAAAATTGCATATATACACCTCTAAAGTTCCCTATTGCCAAATATACCCCTTATTTAGACAGATTATCAAGAATACCCTCAAAATAGCTGAAATGTTGCGGGTATACCCCTGCAGTTTACTATCGTCTATGCCAAGGTTTCCCGGCCCGGTCGTACCGGTTTTCTGCCGGTACTGTATGGTACAGCACCGTACCGGTCCATACCGCAATGTGCCAACATTAAAAAACTATTTAATAAATATATATTATTGTAAAATATAACAAAATATTATGTGTTATTTAGTGGTTAATAGTTGTGTTAGTTGTGTGTGAGATAAAGGGTTCAAATCTCACAAATGTCATGTGTTTTTTGGCTTATTTTTCCTAAAGAACAATGAAAAAAGAAAAAAAATAATGCCATCAGTGTGTTTTGAACCCAAATCCTAACATTTCAAATGAAGACTCTTAACCAAACTACCTATAAAATCACATTTAATATAAAGTAATGTATATAATATTTTAAAAATATACGGTGCGTACCGGTTGCATACCACAGATCGGTCGTACCGGTCTGTGGCTAGTACGGTCCGGTACGGGCGGTACGCCCCGTACTGGACCAGTTTGGCAAACCTTGGTCTACGCTGGGTGAATATTTGAAAGCACATGCGACGGAAAACGTCAGGGTATATGAAATACCCAAAAGACCCCGACTGCTACTATGTGTGTGTGTGTGAGAGAGACAGAGAGAGAGAGCAAAACTGCTCCCCACTCTCGCTGGAGTTTCCCCCTCCCCCCCAAACTCTGCAACCCCCCTCCCCATCGGAGCCCCCCCCCGGAACGCCCTCTCCCTTTCGGAACCCTCACTCCCCACCTGGAACAAGGGAAGCGGCCGGGCCGAGGGAGAAGGCTGTCGTTGCAACGATGGGGTCCATCTCTTCGGTGGCCATGGCGGGGGGGCTTGCGATGGCTGGCCTTGTGGCCGTGTGAGAGAGAGAGAGAGAGAGCAAAACTGCTCCCCACTCTCGCTGGAGTTTCCCCCTCCCCCCCAAACTCTGCAACCCCCCTCCCCACCGAAGCCCCCCCCCGGAACGCCCTCTCCCTTTCGGAACCCTCACTCCCCACCTGGAACAAGGGAAGCGGCCGGGCCGAGGGAGAAGGCGGTCGTTGCAACGATGGGGTCCATCTCTTCGGTGGCCATGGCGGGGGGGCTTGCGATGGCTGGCCTTGTGGCCGTCGAGCGCCTAGTACGACAGGAAGGCCTTGCCGCAGAAGGGGCAGCTGAAGAGGAGCTTCGACGGCACCGCCGGCTGGGGCAGGTGAGGAGAGCCGTGGCGGCGCGGAGGGGAGCGTCCTTCGCTGCTTCGCTGCCCCCATCGCCGCGGGCGAGCATGATGAGGCACAGGGTGAGGTGCTCGAGAAGCCACAGCCGACGACCCCTGATCAGACGGCTACCCTACTCGTAGGACCCCCCTCTCGGCCCCCTCTCCCCCTCCGATGAAGCCCCCCTACTCGCAACCCCCCCTCCCTACTCGAAACCCCCCTCCCAGCCACCCTCATCCCCTCCCGCGAACTTGCAATGCCCCCCTCCCAGCCGCCCCTTTCTCAACTGTTAAGGTTTCCATCGGAGGGGAGAGAGAGAGAGAGAGAACCTGAGATAAGTTAGTAATTCCGCCCTTTAACTCGTGTTAACCCGAGTTAAACCAATGGCAGTTACGGCAAGGGTATAACCACAACATTTTTGCTATTTTGAGGGTATTCTTTATAAGGTCTAATGAGAGGTATATTTGGCAATAGGGAACTTTGGAGGGGTATATATGCAATTTTCTCTTATCTTTACTTGCTTTTCTCTCCTTCATTGTGTGAGGCATGTGCCATATTTTCCCTTTTGCACTGCACTGGTACCCTTATCTTTTTTAAGGGATTATGTAAAAAAAAACTATTTCTAGGATAAAGTACCACAAATATAACTGTATAAGTTACATGTCCAATTCTCATGACCCAATAATTGTACACACGACCCTCTATTAAAGTAAATATTTGTTATTTAACAGCTATTGAGGAAACTGGAAAATAAAAGGTAGAAATCACTGGGGTGGCCACTGGGGGATGATGAGGCGAGTGAGTGGTTTCTCGAGGGTTGTCCCGGGAGCAAATCGTCTCCCTCTGGAGGCACGGGCCGTCGAAACTCCGCTGGAAGTTTCTGGGGGCTAGGTGCTGAGTAGTGGCCTCGCTTGCTTCAGGTGTGGCCGTAGGGTGGTGCACCAGCAAAGGGACTGCAGTGCTCCAATGATGAGTTAGAGCCATATACAGTTGAGGTTGGGTCTCTATGCCTGTGGAATGGCCCATCTCCGGAGGTCCTTTGTTGACGTGGTTAGAGGCTCACCGGTTGCAAAGTTCCCGGTGGGATAGGTCGGAGGTGTATGGAGTCGGATCCCCTGCCGGAAAACCTACTGCAAAGAAGGCTCCTATGGCTGCGAAGGTGTTTGAGGGTGGACTTGGTGGAAGGAGTGGATGCGGCCGCGGTCCAGAGCTTGTTGAGTAGGGGGGAACTACATGGGATGGGAGGTCATTCAAGTAGGAGCTGGCTGGTTTTTAGCGGTGGGTCACACGGAAGAGGAGGTGGAAGACAGTTAAATCCGGCTATGTAGCGGCGGAAGGCGGCCTTCTCCGGTGTCTCATTGGGGTATCCAGGCCGGAACGCACCCAGATCCCAGGAGCTTCAGAGTCTGCCTGCGTTTGGTGGGGGTTTACCTTGTTCTATGCGACGAGGCGGGAGCCTCTCTCCTGGTTTGATCCTTTAGAAGGGTGGATCCTGGCTCTGCGCCAAGGATGGCGGTGTCGGTTTCGGCCGAGTCCGAAATCGGCCGAAACCCAGTCAAAAGATTCAAAAAAATCCAAAATAAATTCGAAAACTCTGAAACAAATCAAAAAATATAAATAATCACATAAAAATCAAAAAAATTATTAGACATGCATTTGACTGTAAAGAAATTGGATTAAGTGCAATAAACATGAAGTAGGCATTGGACATGTTAAACTAATATTTTTGAGTACATATTAAGCACGAAGTAGGTTCAAGCAGTACAATAAACCTAATTAGACACAGTAAATGTTACAGAAATTAAATGATCTTTACCTAAATGATGATGCACTAATATGGATAATAATTAGAAGAACCTTCTCCTTCATCGTCTGGCTTTTGATGTTGATACCCATAAAAAGGTTGCGTGTATTCTGTATATTCACTATAACCAAACAATGAGGTAGCCAAGTCCTGCATCCCTCTTTGGATCCCTCTTGGAGTGTAAGGTGGTTGGTTTGATTGGAATCCAAAATCAGCATAAGAATCTTGAGGATGAGAAGAGGAATTGGATGAAATTGAAATTCTAGTTGACGACCCCACCCATAAATGCCTGCTTCCTGTTGGCCACCTCCATAACCTGATGGATGCTCATATTGACTCTGTGAATCATATTCTCCTTCACTATGACTGTATCCTCTGCCTGTGTCTGCGTGGAAGAGGAAGTAGGTGCATATGTGCCACCGCCAGTAGTAGCACCTGCAGCTGCACTGGGACCATCATCATCATCATCACCATAAGAAACCAGTCGCCTTTTATCCCTTGGGGATGTTTTTTTCTCTTTTGGTGTGATCATTTCATCCATCTTTGACATGAGTCCTTTTCCCCTTGGCGTGTGCCTCACATAAATCTGCTTCAACTGTTCAATTGTCGAGTCCTCTCGAGCAGCAGCACTACTCCTCTCAGTTAGCTCATGCACTGATGTACTTCTTCTTAAGGATGAAGGTGGGTTGACCATTCTAGGAGTGACTGGCCTGCTATCTGATTCTGAGTATCTAGCTGACTCAAACTCAGGCTGTTGCTCAGTGTCATGAACAAACAAAGCTGGGTCCCTTCTTTGCTACGCATGAGTGTCTCTGGCCCTCTTTGTTGGTCTTCTGAATTCTGGATCTCTTGGCTCATCTTCATCTAGTATGCCCTCTACCCATGTTCTATCATCAACATAAAAAACGGGCTCATCAACCTGCTCTCGTATCTCTACCCAAGACTGCAAGGGCTTGTCATCATCAAATAAAGCGTCCACATCAATTTCTGGAGTTCTATCCTCTGCGACGCGTTTGTCCCTCAAATGTTGTCTTAGCTTCATGTTCCTTATTCTTAACCTCATATTGTAGTAGCAGTAAATTAATTTTTCTAACCGTTCAGCCTTTAGCCGATTGCGAACCTTTGAGTGTATAAGGCTTAACGTGCTCCAATTTCTTTCACATTGGCTTGCTGATGTTGTTTGACGGAGCACCCTAATTGCAATGAAAGTCAATGCATTACTGCCCATATCTCGGTTGTTCACCATTATCCACCAGTTAGCTGTTCTACCAACCATAAACAAATAAATGTAAGATGTCAATAAAGATCAATTCTCCATGATGTACTAATACATATTGAGGTTAAGAAAGCACAAAGATACAGTATATCTGGGTTCACTCTTCCCCACAACCTATTACAATTGAGAGTCAGAATACGTCCCAGTCTTCATTCTATAGTAGTTCATCTACAAAGATGAAGTAATAGATTAACATAAGAACTTAAATAAATTCTATATGTCTTATTGATAAAATCAATAAAGACCAATCTCTACTTCGGCCTGAAGTCTCTTTTCTGGTGTCCTCGATAAACGACCAATAACTTTTAAAGTGCCTTGAAGCACCTCGCCATCAACATGTGCATTGACATTGTACATAAATTGAGAGTTGAGAAATAACATGCATTTGTGTATAGTTAACTAAATGTTAGATATAAAATAACATAAAGAACAATGTATCAATACAATTAATCACTCACCAGCTGCATGCAAGTCGTGGTGTAATATGTTGTCTCATCTATAGTCAATAATTTTCCACCACTTTGCATATTCTCTTGGAAGGGAATCCTGCAACTCTAATTTGGCACAGTCCATGGCCTCGTACAGATATCCCATATCATTATTCTCATCGCCATCCACCATTCTTAGGACTTTCACGAGGGGTGTGACTACTTTCATGTACCATGAGACCCTGCCCCAGAATTTGTTGCCTTCCACGATGTGACAGACATCCAAATAATCCATCTGAGCATCAACATTAGACTTGTCTATGTATTCCCGCAGGGTATTGTGGTACATGAAAGCTTTCAGCTCATTCTTATACCTGTGCAGAGACTCCAAAGAAATGAAATTTGAATCAAATACGGATCATATCTATAAGGATAAAGTTAGAAAGAATTGAGCTCAATCTTATACCTGTGCAAAGACTCCGAAGAAATGAAATTCGAAGCAAATCTGGTTGGCCCTACGTGGATGATATCTCGCCCCCCACTTGCATGCTCCCTGAACATATTCAATATCCTAGGATGGCCATAAATATACTGGGTGATTTTTTGTGCCCTGTCAATTGTCTTCTTCACATGATTTTCCTTCCCTATGTCTTCAAGTATCAGATCCAGACAATGTGCTGCACATGGGAGCCAATATAAATGCCTACGCTTCTGCATCAATTTCTTCCCTGTAGCCTTATAACTAGCTTCATTATCAGTCACTACTTGCACAACATTATCCTCTCCAATTTGGTTTACCATCTTATCCATCAAATGAAATAAATAATTGACATTTTTTTCATAATTTGATGCATCTATAGATTTAACAAATATTGTACCTTCGATGCAATATACAAAAAAGTTAATCATAGACTTCTTCGTGGTACTAGTCCAACCATCACACATGATGGTGCATCCTCTCTCCATCCATATATGCTTGAAACTTTCAACCCACTGATGAAGCTCCTCAACCTCTCCCTCAAGGCCATACCCGTATATGTCTCGACGTGACGGGGCCTTCAAGCCAGGGCCAGCATCTGCTATGGCATCTAGCATAGGTTGGAAATATTCGCTTTCAGCTGCATGTGCAGGGACATCTGCATGGAAAAACCGTTTGCAGATATTTTTAAATACATGTCCTGCAACTTCTGCTATTTTTTTTACCCCCCTCCATGCTTGCTTGATTTTAGGTTGTGTAGCACTTTGCCTTCTGTGCATATAGCTGTCCATGGGGCCTCCTCTCTGCGGGGCTGTACCAGTGTTAGGACGTCGTGCAGCTCGTGCTACACCAGCTGTACTGGAGTATGACCCTGAACCTATCGGTGTTTTTCCTTTCCTTCGAGCGGCTTGCTCATGCTCTATTGCTTCAGTCAGCTCTAGATTTGAATCCTCAGTGTCTTACTCATTATCATCCCTCCTTCCCCTTCTACCCGAAATCTCCTCAGTAATTTCAGCCTCATCTTCAGTCCTTTGTTGCATCCTCTCTTTTTTGCCCAGATGCTTTCCATTTAATGGAGGGAAATGGCTCTCTCCTTTGTGGTCAACGACCATATATGCGCCCCCTTCGTAGACCCTCATGACGGCGTAGGGTCCACGCCAATTAAGTTGTAATTTGCTTCTGGACTTTCAAGCCATGACTTCTCTTTCTTTAGCCACAACAAAGTCGCCTCTTTTAAATGCCCTTTGTTTTACAAGTTGTCATAAGCTTGTGTCATTCGGGCTTGATATGCCTGAAGATGTTTGTAGGCTTCCAACCTTTTGCCTTCTAGGTTAGATAGTTCTTTCAACTTCCTTTCTATTTCATCTTGTTCTTGGGTTTGTAAGCCCGTATGCATGGCTATCTAGTAGGATGACATTTCAATTTTGATTGGCACCACAGTTTCTGCCCCGTATACCAAAGAGAAGGGGCTCCATCCGGTGGGAGTCTTGTAGACTGTCTGGTATGCCCTGAGAGCTTCATGTATCTTCTCGCCCCAGCCTCTTTTGTGGCTGCCTACTATTTTAGCTAGGAGGTTGCACAAAGTTTTGTTGAAAGCTTCGGCCAATCCATTGGCTTAGGGATTGTATACCGTTGAAGTTCTCCAGTCGATGTGAAATTTTGCCGCCAACTGGTAGATAGTTCTATTCTTGAACAGAGTGCCGTTATCTGACATAATCCAGCTGGGGGTGCCGAACCTGTGTATAATATAGTGTTTGACAAATTGAGCGACTGCCTCTCCGTGACCTCTCGCAGAGGGATGGCTTCGGCTCACCTGGAGAAGTAATCTGTTGCTGCTAGGATGAACTTGTAGCCTTTTGTGGACGGTGGGAAGGGTCCCACAATATCTATCCCCAATTCTGCAAAGGGCCATGTAGGGGTCGTGGGGTGTAGTGAGTTAGGAGGTCTTCTTGGCATCGGGCCAAAGGCTTGGCACTGATGACATGTGTGGGCGTACCGATTGCAGTTTGCATAATTGGTGCGCCAATAAAAGCCTTTTTAGCTTTATATTAGTTTTCATTTTGTCCCCTGCTTGATGGGTATCACAAAGGCCTGAGTGGACCTCGCGCATAATTACTTTGGCTTCTTTTGGCTAGAGACAACGCAGAAGAACAGACTTGTCTTTTTCGTGGATAAGTCTATACAATTGATCTCCTATTAGCTGATATGACGTTGCCCTCCTAAGCAATTGAACCCTTTGAGCGCGATCTAGAGAGAGGCAACCATTCTTTATCTTGATAAATGGGCTGGCGCCAATCTTGTTCCTCTTCCTCGGAGGATCGCCTTCTTCAATTGCGTTGACCTCGGAAGTCATAGGGGCGGCTTCATCGTCTAAGACACTTGGCATAAGTTTTCTATGTCTAACGGTTATGTCCACTTCTTCTTCTGGTGGAAGCTTTATGGCGGAAGCCAACTTGGCTAGGGCATCTGCCTGTGAATTTCTGCTTCTGAGGACATGACCTATTTCAAACATGTAGAATTTCTCCTTAAGCCTCATCACATTGGCATGGTAAGGAATTAACTCCTACTTGCGGACATCATAGTTGCGTATGACTTGTCGTATAGCGAGTTGCAAGTCTTTATAGACCTTGATGCATTTGATATTTATTTCTAGAGCTAATTGGAGCCCGACAATTAATGGTTCGTTTTTCGCTTCATTGTTTATTAGGGGCTTCATAAGTGCGCAGGAATCGTGTAGGATTCCTCCTTGAAGAGTCACAAAGATAATACCTGCCCCTGATGTGAGGCTTGTAGTGCCGTTAGGCTTCTTGACTGTTTGGGAAGCGCCATCAAAGTAGAGCTCCCAACATGGCATGTCAATTACGAGGGCGTCTTCATGTTTTTGTGGTGGAGCTTCTTGAATTTGATCTTCCGCTCCAGGTTGAGGCAGGCGGGTTTCTTCATCAGGGAGTTCAATGTTGAGTGGAGAGTCTGTTGGGACTGGGTGTGCCGCCAGAAACTCCACCATTCCTTGTCCTTTGATTGCTTTTTGTGGGACAAAGGTTATGCCGAACTCCATAAGGAGTAGTGCCCACTTTCCCAGTCTCCCTGACAGTACGGGCTGTTTAAGGAGGAACTTGAGCGGGTCGTACTTTGAGATTAACTCTAGCCGGTGGGATAGGAGATAATGCCTCAACTTCTTTACGGCGAACGCCGGCGCCAAGCATACTTTCTCCATTTGGAAGCAGTGGTGTTCAAGGTCGATCAACTTCCTACTGAGGTAGTATAGCGTCTGCTCCTTGCCCTTTTCATTTGTTTGTGCCATCAGGGCTCCTAAAGAAGCGTCAATGGCAGCAATGTAGAGTATCAAGGGCTGTCCTTTGACTGGTGCTCCCAACACCGGGGGAGTAAGGAGATACTCTTTGATTTGTTCGAACGCATTCTGGCACTCCTGGTCCCATATAAATGGTGCGCCCTTTTTCATCAATTTTTCAAAGGGTGCATATCTTCCTGAGAAGTTGGATATGAAGCGTCTGATGTAGGCTAGCCTTCCCTGGAGAGACTTTAATTCAGTTATGTTTCTGGGAGGCTACAACTCTTATCAGGGTCTATTTCTTTTTCTCAATATCTGACGATGAAACCGAGAAACTTGCCGCCTGAAAAGCTAAAAGCGCACTTGATTGAGTTCATCTTGAGTTGAAATTGACGGAGCCTTTTAAAAATCCGACGCAGGTTGGTCATGTGATTTTCTCGTCTTTGGGTTTTGACGACCATGTCATCAACATAGCATTCGACCAAGTCGTGAGGTATTTCATCAAAAATCTTGGCCATTGCCCTTTGGTATATGGCATTGGCGTTCTTTAAGTCAAAGGGCATCCTTTTGTAATTAAATATCCCTTTGGGAGATCGGAAGACCGTGTGTTCCTTGTCTTTGATGGCCATACGGATCTAGTTGTATTCTGACGATCCGCCCATAAAGGATAAAGTTTCGTGTCCGGTGGTCATATCGACCATGGTTTCGGTGATCAGGACTGGAAAGTCGTCCTTCGGGCAGGTTTTATTTAAGTTCCTATAGTCAATGCAGACTCAGACTTGGCCATTCTTCTTTTTGACGGGGACTATATTGGCGAGCCAAATTGGATAAATGCAGGGTTCTATGAAGTCCACTTCCACGAGCTTATCAACTTCAACATTTACTTTGAGCTCGAGTTCATGGTGCATACGCCTTTGAGCTTGCTTAATGGGTTTGCCCGCGGGGAGTATTGCCAATTCATGCTCTGCCACAGAGGGTTCCAACCTAGGCATTTCCTTCTTGGTCCGGGCGAAACAATCTTTGTACTCCAATAGGAGTTGTTTGTATGCCTTCCTTTCTTCCTGATTGAGGAGGGCACTAATGAAAATTGGCTGGGACTCGTCAACATCCCCAAGGTTAAGCTCGACTAATTCATCTGCAGTCGCTTGTCCGTTATCTTTAAGTTCTCGCGGAGCTGGCTGCAGATCGATGAAATTCTCATCGTCGTCAGACGTGGCGATGTGGGCGTCATAATATTCTAGGTTGTTGATAATGGACGATTGAAGCTACTGGTCCTGGTCTTCATGTGCCACTTCCTTTTTATGTTCATTTGTTGAGTCACTGGGCTCATCGTCAGAGTCTGACTTACTGGAGGAGGGTGACAACCCTATGGCGGACAGAATAGTAAAGTTTAAAGTCTACTTCCCGGCTATGGGCAAGCCCTGTCGCATTTCTTTTGGAGATAGGAAGCTGTCTCGGGAGTGCTTCCTTTGCCACAAACTTAGGCAGTGCAGGTGCGGCTAAAGCAAAGAGTTGTTTAGCCGAGGACTTTGGCCGATCTCACTGATGAGGTTGCGGGGGATACACCCAATGGTTCTTAACTTGGATGCCCCCTGATTGTATTAAGCTTTCAACTTTGTCCTTGAAGACATAACAATTGTTGGTCACATAATATTTTTTAATAACTGGCGTCTATAATTTCTCACTGAGCCTTTTGAAGAAAAAGGGGAAATTTATAAAGATGCACATATAGGGGCTGTATAAATAGCCTGTGTACGATTTATTCCGTGGATGCGCTTCGTATCAGATGATTTGGATTCGAGTGCTGGATCTTTCCTCACTGACCGCAGTCAGTGTTGATTTACATCGACATAACGTCCGAACATCCTTGATTGACTGTCAAAAAAATCCTAAGATCCTTTACATGGGTTCTGACGCTGAGAGCATGCTCACTTGCACGACTCATAGTTTAAATCTCATTCACCACCGAAAGATTGACAGAACTAGGGTTTTATCAAAGGCCTCATTAGGTTTAGGCAAAAACCTTATAATTTGGAAGCATGAATGTAATTCTGCAGAAGCCACAGACATTTTTGAGGTGTTGGGAGGATTTTTGGACTCCAGGGGTATTTTGGTAATCTTTGGGTTCTAGGGGTATATTGGTAATTTTATCCTGCCAGGGGTTTTTCTGTAATTTCTAAGTTGGAGGGAGATTATGGTGTAATCTCTAACTTCCAAGGGCACTAAGGCAGTTTTCGAAAGATTTTGAAGGCTGTTAGGCCGTTTCTATATCACAAGGGTATTTTGGTAATTTTACCGGACCCAGGGCAGACTTAAGTTTGAGATGACACTTAGGTGCAAGGTTGAGCTGACAAGATCCCTAAGTGAAAGAACAACAATGGACTTCATAGAAGGCGCACATGTGTTGGTTCTTAAAAGAGAAGGGCATATGCACAATTTCCTGAAAGCCGGGGTCTATTTGACACATACATGAGGGAAGACAACTGAGTGCACTCATGATTCATGTGAGTACAAGGGTTGTCGACGAATTGCCGACTATACATAAGAGGTCTCCGCACTGATGCGGGACATGAGGGCATAGCCCCAATTACAGAAAGCCGTAGGGTAGAATTGCAGTTTACAGGATTTTGGGTTTTCTTGTCGTTCTAAGAGGGGCATTTCTATAATTCCTAATTATATGGAGGAATTACATAGCTTGGTCGCACAGAATGCATAGAAAATTACAAACATAGTCTCTGGAGACATAAATGTAAGACCCAGGATATTTATAAAACATACCCTTAACATGCCTTTACAAACAAACACACAAATGATCCGTCTCCTTCGTGCCTTTTCGTCTTCCTCTCCCCTCTCTTCCTCGGACTCAGAGGGTATTTATAGATGGTGGGGGACTCACCTTGACAAAAAGAGGAATTTTTGGACCCCATTATGACATAAAAGGCATTTTTTGACCCCCACCTTGATAGAAAAGACCAATTTTAGATCTTAGGTTGTCAAGGTCGGTCCTCCACCCCTTTTTGTTTTTTTTTTGGTATCTGGGAGAGAAAGAAAGGGCCGCAGGCCCATTCGGGCCCTTTTTTTGGTCCATTTTTCCAAGACCCGGAGGAGACCCACTGGGGCCAAAAGACCTGCACGAGGGTCCTTTAACCCCGCTGGCACCCAGCGGGGTCAAACGACCGTCGGCGAGTTCGTTTGACCCCGATGGTCCCCCCTCCAGGGTCAAATGGGCCCCGCAGGGTCAAATTGACCCCGGTGGGTCTCGTGCGGGGTCCAATGGACTCTGTCGGCCTTCTTCGACCCCGCCGGGGTCTGTTTCTTCCTTCCCCCCCTCCCCGCCCCCCCCCAAAAAAAAAAAAAGAGAAGAAGAAAAGAAAAGAGGTGGAGGATCCACCTTGACAACCTAAGGTCCACAAATTACTTTTTTGGTCAAGGTGGGGTCCAAAAAGTCTCCTTTTTTGTCAAGGTGGGTCCTACTAATTTCTATAAATACCTCCTGAGTTCAAGGAGACACGGATACAGACAAGGAGAAGACATAGACGACTCACGACATGAACGAGGTGATTGTTTATTTGTGAAGGCTATTAAGGGTATATTTTATAAAAATAGCCTTAGCCTTGCATTTATGTCCTCAAAGCTATTTGTTGTGTATTGTCTACACCCCTCGGGCGGCAAATATCTTTAATTTCATGGGTTAATCATAAATTACAGAAATGCCCTTCCCCTGGTGGCAGAAAATATCCAAGACCTGTAAATTGCAGTTATGTTCTGTAACTTTTTGTAATGGTGGTTATGCCCCTATGTTCCGCGTCAGTGCGGAGACCGCTTTGGTACAGTCGACAATTGGCCCGCAACTCTTTGTATTCACACAGATTATGAAAATGTCATCAATGTTTGTGTGTATTTGTGTGATTGCATACAAACCATGGTTGCTGGCAAAATTATGTACATGCCCCTGCTTCGTCAGGGATGATTATGTGTACTTTTTATTTTTGAACCCTAAGCGTGTTCTCACACTCGTGGGTGTTACCTGACTGTGAGTGTACCCAAGTGCCGCTGAAACCTTGCCCCCAGGCCTCTAGAGAGAAAATTACTAAAATAGTCAAAAGTGGCCAAACAACCTCCAAACCTTCCAGAAATTGTCCGAGTGCCCTGGAAGTCAGAGAGAGTGTGTAGTCACTCACCTAACCCAGAAATTGTGCAATGCTCCTGGCCTGGTCTCAAATTACCAAAATACCTTTGGAACCCACAAAATGACCAAAATACTCTTGGGATCCGGAAACCACCAGGACGCTCTAATATGTCTCCGGTCTCCTGTAAATCATACCCGTGCGTTCAAATCATAGGGTTTTGCCAAATTAAACACGGCCTTTGCTGAGACCCTAGTTCCTTCAGTAGTTGTTGTCGATGTATATGGGGAGTGCATTGTGAGCCATGCAAGTGAGTGTGTCCTTGACATCAGGACCTATGTGAGGGATTCTAGAGCTTTCTTTGACAGTTAATCAAGGGTGTTCAGACGTTATGCCGATGTAAATCAACATTGATTGCGGTCAGTGGAGAAAAGTCCCGCACCCGAACCTATATCATCTGATTAAACCAAACCCACGGAATGAACTACGCACGGGTTACTTAAATAGCCTCATACATGCGCCTGTGTAGATTTCTCTTTTCTCCGAAAAGGTCGAGAAGTCTATACCCATCTCTCACCATGTGAGACTAAATTATATTAAAAAATTCCGTGATCAACACTGGTGCATTATAAAATATAAATTGAGTGAAAATTGGATTAATTTACCAGAATTAAATCTGTTAAAGTAATTTTCAGATAAACACAAATAAAAAAGAAGGTTCTAAAATTTTAAAATATCTAGTCATGCTGTCAGTTTTCAAGCCAAATGACAAATGTATTTAAGCCATGTGGTTCATTAAACATAGTTGCTCCCTTTTGTTTACCTCTGAATGGAAAACAATAGAACCTCTACACTATGTAGAACTCGAGCAGAGTGGAAAATGAAACTGCTTGAAGAAAGATGGCAATGAAGTGCAGATGAAAAGACTTGAAGCTAATGCTGAAAGTGGACACACATTGGACAACAATGCCCAAGGCCATGAACCATGCTACTTCAGTATTTCATTCTTTTGTGCAATATGTATTTGTTATTCCTTTTAACTTTTTGAATATTACAATGGTAGAATGCTATTAGATCAAATAGTTGTAGCTTATCTCTGGGACTTGCACATGAGCATTCATTATGAGGAACTGCCATAATTTTTACTGTTTTGTTAATTTTTCAGAAAAATCTTATTTGGTTAGTGGCATTTTTTTTCTAGGTTGGATCAAGATCTGAGGCAAATGGAATTGCTAAAGCTGGAGCAAAGATGGTGATGGCAGTCTCCTGTGCTAAGGTCCTTTGCCCACTTTCTGTTTATTTGATTTCAAATGATTTCTTTATCTAGTTTTTACTTTTGTTGGGTCTTTTATCAGTTGCTCGGTTAAAAACATGACAGAACAGAGTATTTGATAAACCTAAAGGTTATTTAATTATATTGATAAGTCTCAATTGAATATTTCGAATTATACCAAATGGGCTAGTGCCAAAGGTTATCTACTCAGGTCTTGTACTCTTTATGTCATTCCAGTTGACATGGAGTGGTGGTGGTTGTGTGAATATTGAGAGTTTTATATAGAGCTTTATTATCGCTAAATATTAGACATTACTATTACTGTCACCATTTACATTGATGCTTCCTGGGAGTTCCAGGAAGGGAAAGCACACTTGGGAGGTATTAACAAAATCCTCCTAGTCCTCATCCCCGACAAGCATGGAGCACAGTGTCTGTTGGACTTCAAACCTATTAATTTGCTGAATTGTACCTATAAAATCATCTCCAAGCTTCTGGCTATAAGACTAGACAAGGTGGTGGATGGAATGGTTAGTGGTTACCAAGGGACATTTATTAGGGGATGCCATATCCAGGAAAACTTCTTGGTAGTTCATGAAGCTCTGTACGCCATGAAGAATCAGAGGAGAAAAGGGTGGTTCTCAAGCTGGATTTTGAGAAAGCCGATGACCTTGTCAGTTGGCAGTGCCTTTATGATGTTTCGAGGAAGATGGGTTTTGATGAGAGATGGACTGGGTGGATTCGGGCCTGCGTCTCGTTAGCGACTTTTGTTGTCCTTATTAATGGGGGGCCTACCACTTACTTTCACAGTGGTAGAGGTCTTCAACAGGGAGGCCCGATGTCTCCTCTACTTTTTATTTTGGTAGGACATATTTTGAGCAGGATGTGGCTGAGGGCTGAAACCCAGGGGCTGATTAAAGGTTTCTAGTTGGAGGCACAAAATGCTCATACCATGACTTATAGTTTGCTGATGACACCATTTTTTTCTAGCAGAGGATGAGAGGCAGTTTTATGTCACCAGGTTAATGCTGGAGTTGCTGGAGGAGGTCAGTGGCCTCAAGGTGAATTTCAACAAAAGTCAATTTTTTTTAAATTGTGAGGGTCAATATGGAAGATAGGGGCCCTTACAAGAGCTGCTTTCGTCTTGGGATGCTCTATGGGAGTATTTCCCTTCACCTATTTGGGGCTCCCACGGTCCCCAGGGAGTCGGCAGGGACCCTACATTGTAACGATTAGCACAAGATGATGCAAAGATATGAATCAAGGCTGGCAAGATGGAAGCTGAGGTTGCTTTTCTATGGGGGGAGAATGGTACTATGTAAATCAGTTTTAGACAACCTCCCTATTTACTTCATTTCCATCTTCCACACCCGCTAACTATTGCAAATAAGTTAGTCTCTATTCAAGTAAGATTTTTGGCATGAGAGTGGAGACAAATGCAGGGGATGGCATGATATTGCCTGGGGTAGAGTCTATAAGAGCAAGGAGATGGGAGGAGTGGGCATCAAGAGTATTAGAGACTTCAATCTGGCATTATTGTGTAGTGGCTTTGGAAGCTTGGGTCAGAAGAAGACAATTTATGGCTTCAAGTCATTCGGCATAGATACCATGGAAGGGTGAGGGACTGGGATTTGTTACCATCCTCTCAGTACAGCATCTCACCCATTTGGAGAAGGATTTTGCAGTGCACGGACATCATGAGCTCCAGTGTTAGGATACAACTGGGGAATGGACAAAAGTGCCTGTTCTGAAAAGATAGGTGGTGTAACGCTCATACACTTGAGGCCACTTTTCCACAGCTCTTTGTCGCCTCATCTGCACCGGATGCAAAGGTCTCACAAACTTTTGGCACGCATCTTTTAGGGGGGGATCTAGGCTCTGTCCTTCAGGCCTCAGGGTGGAGGAGATCAACCAACTGGAGGGACAACTCCTTTTCCTGTTGGATTATGCCCCGAAGCTCAGCAAGACAGAACAGTGGCAATCGAAATGGGAGAAAGATGGTTGTTTTTCAGTTTGGTCTACAATCTGCGTATAGTTTTATCTCTGACGGAGGTGTGCGTCATCGTTTTGATTGCTTTGCAGATATAGATCACTAAAAGACCACTCAAAGTGAAGCTCCTTATATGGAAGATTTCGCATGGGAGGGCTATCAACTTGTGACAGGCTTGATCCATTCTTCAACAACATCAATAATTTATGCTGTTTGTGCAGACAAGAGGAAGAGACTATGGATCATCTATTCACAGGATGTCCTTTCGCCCAGGAGATATGGTCTCAGGTTATGAGCAGAACCCAATGTGTAGTTAATATGAATGGAAGTGTTCAACGGTTGTTAAGAGACTGGCATAGAAGATGGTGACTGAAGGGTGATAGATTTATCTGGTGGATGATCCTCCATGCTACCCTTTGGGCATTACGGGGAGAAAGGAGTAATGGAATTTTCAAGAGAGAAGCTAGAGTCACGGATAGGGTTGTCTCTTTTTTTTGTGACAGGGTGAGAGAGTGGGCTCGCCTTCTTTGTAATGTGGACTCACAAAACTCCACTATTTTTGTTCTTTTGGGGGATTATTGAGTGCCACACTATCTTGGTGTGAACTTTTTGTATAGATCTTTGGGGTACACTATCATTATACTTGTACATCCCTTTGTCCATTTAATACATTCATGGTACCATCCACTTTCAGAAAAAAGTGTTACGAACTAATAAAATGGCATCACATTGGCACCTGTTGCAATTGCACGCCAATTTTATTTCTTCAAAGGCATATTTGCTCTCGAGCAATGTTACTACTTTGTTCGGCAATCTTCATTATGTATAACTGACTATTTAAATGGTTAAATGCCTTTTCCTAAAGGCAGGACTTATTCATTATACTTTTATTTTGAATGTGATTCACATATTATTTCACTGAAATGTTGCATTTTTCTAAATCGAATATATGTGAAACAAGCAAAAATTGTATATGAGTATTCAAGATGTTTGGTTTCTAACAGCACTACAGCAATGATGTAATCGTTTTAATCAAGATTAGCCTTCGGTCAATTTATGTAATCTTTATCCAATCTGGTTTAGCCAGGTTCTGTCAGCTTCGCTTTGGAAAGGGGTTATACTGTGATTAACCACAGTTTAACCTTGGGTAAGGAGCGCGTCGTGCTTTGATTGCAGGCCAAGGCTAACCCGCTTCCGGAGTCGACTAACCAGGGGATAGTCTCGGGTTTCGAAACCCACCTCGCGAGGTGGGTTCCCTATGTCCCGGCAACGCCTTTCCCTTCCTACCCCTGTCGCCTGTAGCTTCGGGGCGAGCAAAGGTCGTCTTCCTTCCTTCCTTCGAAACCCTTCCTCCGAAGGCGCTGAAACCCTTCCTTTGGAGGACCCCGAGTCAGAGTGCCGCTCCTTCTCCCAGCTGCTGGCGGGGGCCATGGCATCTCCCGTGGGGGGTGTGGCGGGGAGGGCCGCGATGGGGGGTCCTCTGCTGCAGAGGGGCGTGAGGCGTCGGCGATTTTTCTGCTTCTGCTACTGTCGCTTCTTCTACTGCGGTTGCTGCTGCTGCTCCGCAAGAGGGGGCACAGAGGGAAGGGAGGCAGCTGGCGTGAGGCCTCACTGGCCGCTGGGTGTGATGGTGTCGTCGTCTCAATTCTTCACGGTGCCGGCGGGGCAAAGCCCCGCGAGTTTGTTGGAGTCACCTGCCTTTGGTCCGGTGCGTAATTATCTAACAATGCTTTCTTGCTCTTCTGTCTGTCCTCTATTAGCACCGGTTCTAAAAATGGAATGCCTTCGTTTTGTTGGTGGTTCCATTGAACATATCGTGGGCAATTTCAGCAGTTACTATTTAATTTTCATTTGAAACATCTTTACATATTGTATCTGTCAGAATTTTATTGTAAACTAATTTATATATTTTAACTTTTACATATTTATAATATATTTTTAAACTAAACATATTGTCATTTTAATATTTTTTAGAATAATATCTATTATAATACTAATTAGAATATAACTGTGTATAAATTATTTAACATTAAATAATTTGTGTGAGAGAGAGAGAGTCACGTGAGAGAGGGAGGGAGAGAGAGAGAGAGAATGGAAAGATTGATTAAAAAAGTCATAAACAAAGGGTAATTATGATATTTTGGTTGCCATAATTATAGAGTTAACCCAATTGTTACCAAATTACACTAGAATAAAAGTAGGTTAGCCCACTTCTTTATTTCCAAGTTAACTATCCTTTTATCAAACCAAAATCGGGTTAATTAAGGGGTAAGTTAATCGGGTTTACTTAACCCCCCAAAAAGATAACCCCTTTTCAAAGCTAAGCTCATAGATTCACAAGAATTGACAACATTATTAACCCACCTGCACACATGCAACGTGTATACAGCACCTTTCCAGCCCTCTAAGTCTCCAACACACTGGGTGGTGTTGAGATCCACTCGAGTTGTACTTGTATATGTTTAGATGCGTCTTTGCATTGTCTTATTGTTATTATCTTAGTTTAGTTATATTGAATGGCTAAATGCATAAAATTAATTTTTTCCTAAAAAGAACAAGATCATCATCATCTCTTGCCATTATTCTTAATCCTTCGGAGATGGGCTCTAATCTTTTTGAGATCTCTGTCTTTGGCTTTCTGAGATGATGCCAAGATCGAATATGGCATTCCTTGTATGGAATTAGGAAAACACTAATTCATATCACCTGCCATGCTGACTCTCCACCATCAACTAAATTCTTTGTACTTTATCTACAGGTTCCTAAGATAACAGTGCTTGTTGGTGGAAGCTTTGGTGCTGGAAACTACGGAATGTGTGGACGTGCTTATAGTCCGAATTTTCTCTTTCTTTGGCCCACTGCCAAAATTTCTGTTATGGGTGGTAACCAGGTAACTTTGTAGCTCCTTCCCCTTTGGTATTTCTCCCTTTTGATTTCTTCTATCTGGTAGGAGACTTCTTTCATGTTTTCCTTGACGGTGGAAATCTTTTTCTCATGCTGATCAGTTTCCATCATGTAACACTTGAATCAGTATACTAAAACAAGTTTGTATGTGTGCAGTTTCTTTCTCTGATTCCACATGAGTGTTGCTACATATTTGAAATACAAAAATGCATCATTTTGGCAACAATTTTAACATCTAAGATGATTCTTGGTTAGAGGAGTAGAAATAGCAAAATAAACCTCTGCTGGTTTTGATACTCCTGGATAATCCTCAAAATCTAGGTGTCTCTTGGGAAGTTGAAGGATGTGAGATTCTAATGTTTATCCCAATTTACATCTCCATGCATGAGCAACTGTTTAACAAGGGAAAAAATTAAGATGTTCATGTGTTGAACATGAATGCACATTTATTAACTATTTAAATAGCATGCACATTGTTAATTCTGCGGATTGGGTTTATTAGGTGATTTGGGTTCTTCTATTTCCCACCGAATGCAATCGGTGTTTATTTACATCAGCATAAAGTCCGAATACCCTTGATTATTAATCAAGAAAATCTTTTTAGCCTCTACAATATCCGTTATGATATTGTGAGTTTTGTCTAATGTATATGATCTTGATGTTCGCCCATTAGCGATATATACTGTTGCAAAAAATTTGAATGCTTTCTTTTTTTGAACACATGGAGTTTGGGCCACAATTGGTTTTTTTGAGACCTATACATTTGCCCCTGATTATGTAATCTAGTTTTCGAGTTCACATCTGGTCGCCACTGATCATTAAGTAGGCTTCTGCTTACACTTGGATCGACGATCAGATCGTTAATTTGGCTTCGGTCCATGATTGGACTATTGAATTCACTTCTGGTCTTGAGCAGACGGTTGGATTTACTCCCGGCCACGATCGGACTGTTGAATTTGCTTCTGGTCAAGATCTGACCGTTGGATTTGAATTTCATCGAAAGCAGAACTTTTTGGGGTATTTTTGTAATTTCTAACTTTTGCTGGGTGTCTTTGTAGTTTTTGACCCTTCCTAGGTATATTCGCAATTTCTGACTCTCTCGGGGTATTTCTACAATTTTTGACCCTTATTGGGTATTTCTGCATATTCTGACCCTTCTTGGATATTTTTGCATAGGGGTTTTTGCATATTAGTCCCTACAAATATGACGAATTGCTTTTTAGTCCCTACAATCTCTCTATTGTTTAAAAAGTCCTTAAAATCATGTAACTCTTACAGAAAGGTCCGTGTAGTTCATCGACGTTAAAACAATTGGATATTCGATGGAATATTCCATCCTTCCGTTAAAAAAAGTTGAAAATCCTAAACTACCCTTACTCATGACTCTTTCCCAGTGAAACCCTTCACCCCCGCAGACACCCCACCGCCGTTGCAAGCTGCGGACTACCCCCACCGGCAGCTGCAGACGCCCCACCGCAAGGCCCCAGCCGTAGAAGCCCCACCGGTCGACGCTGACGGCCTACCGCCGACGGCTCACCGACCACCGCCGGCCCTTGCCATCACGCCCAACACGACAAATCGACCCTTGTTATTCTCCCCATGTCTGAAATGGTATGCTATTTTGATGGCTAGATTATTCTCCACATCTATGTTTACAGTGATAATAACTTGTTCGTGTCGTATGCAGTCATCAAATGTTAGTGGAATGCAGTTGTCTCGAGGAGCTGTCGTCTCATCTCGTGTGCCGCCGATGGAATGCAACTGTAGAAGGGGTAATTGTCGGGTTTACGTCTCAAATCGTGAGAGGTCGAAAGGCAAGCGTTTCTATTGTTGTCCGTATGCAAATACTGACGGGGATTGCGGTTTCTTTGAGTGGGTTGATGATACTACATATAATGTTGTGGATGTCAAATATCAACTGAAGGCGATGGAAGAATGCATGAACTGTGACTGTAGAGGGAGTAGAGGGAATATCAGAGCTGGAGCCGGCTGGATGCTGGGAACTAAGCTGCGAGGAGATGTGAACTGTTAGAGTGTGGAGTCAGAACTCTTTCACTCGTGCGCCTCTGCACGGGATCACACTCTGCCTCAGGAGCGCATCCATTGCTTCAGGGGAGCATTCACAGCATCAGGGAAGCATGGCGAGCATTCGCTGCTTCAGGGGAGCAATCGCTGCCCCAGGGGAGCATCCACTGCTCCAGGGGAGCTTCCTCAGCTCAGGGGAGCATGGCGAGCATATCGCATCTCCAGGGGAGCATTCGCTGCTCCAAGGGAGCATCCTTCAGTCGCTGGAGAGCAATCGCTGCTCCAGGGGAGCATCCTTTCAGTACCAGGGAAGCATTCGTTACTCCAGGGGAGCATATGCTGTCCGGGTCTAGCAGGGAAGCACATGCTGTCTCTGGAGGGCATTCATTGTCCCAGGAGAGCATCACTGGCGACAAGGAAGCATGTATTGCGGGCTCAAGGCATTTCGATGTCACTTGGAGCAGGCCGACCTGCATGAAGAAGTGTCGACTCTTGTCTTGGTAATGCATGAAGAGATGTCGACACTTGTCTTGGCAATGCATTAACCTGACTGGTGGTGGGGGAGCATCTGCAGTCGCTGGAGGGCATACTCGGTCCCAGGAGAGCATCCGGGGGGGTAGACGAGCATGCACGACTGATGTATCTCGGAAGAGGGTTTCTGTTTAACCGGGGTATTATTGTCTTTAATACCCTGACTAATGACGCCCTAATCTCCTAGTATAAAAGGATGAGCTCTCTCATTGTATTGGAACAACAATAAGTCTGTGATTATCTAGTGGAATCCTGTTGCGGCCGTGGACGTAGGAAGGCATCTTGCCTCCGAACCACGTAAAAATCCCTGTGTGTTCTTGTGTGATTGGTTTTTTCTCTTCTTCCTCCTCTGCTGTTTGTCCTCCTGTTCTGGGTACTCCGGTTCTATCCCCCAACAGTGAACTACTGCATCCTGGAACTGTGAATGTTGAACAGAAAGCTCTTGAATTTGTTGTTGAAGTTCAGTGTTTTTTATCTGAGTGTCTGCACGGAATTCCTTAAGTTCATTCATAATAGGAAGCAGCTGTGCACTGACATATACTAGTTGGGTATGAATAAGCTCTTGATTGGAGTTCAGCTTAAAAATTTCACTTTTCATGACAGTAAATTGCTCCTGCATATATTTCATCATATGGGAATGAAGAGAATGATTGGAGCTTGTGCCGGCTTGATCTGGTGCAGATGTTTGTGTATGGAACTCTGGAGGTGCATCTGACTCTCTGAACATCTGAGGAGGTGAAGAGGGTGGAGAAGTTCCAAAAGGAACTATAGCTCCAATGTGTGTGTCTGGAGTAGCCTGAGGTTCGGTTGAGGGAACTGTTGGACCTTGTAATGTCTCATAGCCTGGAAGATCTCTTACTATCATGTTTCCTTTCTTCTTGTAATGCATAAACGTGCCAATGAATTTCTGACAGTAGACATTGGTCCTTGGAATTATCTGAACAGGTTCATCTTCCAATGGAATTCCAACCTTGATGAACACAGCAGTCAAGGCACCAGCATAGGGTAGAGTTCTCTTTTTCGCAAAGCATCCAGACATCACATGCATAACTATTTTGGGGAGGCATACTTTCACATGTTTTAACATACAATAAAGTAAAAACCTCTTGAAGTGTCGACCTCTCTTCCTTGAAGTGTTGACCTCTTGACATGTAACAGAAGCTTTGTTACATTGGCTAGCTGCACAAACACTAAGTCTACACATTGTTGCATGCACGCACACACAAGTCTGTACATCGTTATGCATGCACACTCACTCTAAGTCTATACACAAAAGTCTATACATTTCTTGCTGAACTGAGCAAGTCTATACATCGGTGAAGTCTGTACATCGGTCAAGTCTGTACATCGGACCAAGTCTGTACATCGGTCAAGTCTGTACATCAGACAAAGTCTATACATCGGTGAAGTCTGTGCTTCATAACGCCAAGTCTATACATTGGCAAAGTCTATACATTGTAAAGTCATTATTTTCATCATTCCAAAAGATGCAGGACATCTTCATTGAAAATGCATTATTTTCATCATTCCAAAAGTCTATACATTTCTTGCTGAACTGAGCAAAGTCTATACATTGCAAAGTCTGTACATAGGAAGTGTCTGTTAGAGTGTGGAGTCAGAACTCATGCGCCCTTGCACGGGATCACACTCTGACTCAGGAGCGCACCCACTGCTCCAGGGGAGCATTCTCAGCATCAGGGGAGCATGGCGTGCACATGCTGTCTCCAGGGGAGCAATCGCTGCCTCAGGGGAGCATTCTCAGCGTCAAGGGAGCAATCGCTACTTCAGGAGAGCATGTAGTCATGTCTTTGTGCGTTCTCGCCTGGGAGCATATGAAGTCTCAGGGGAGCATCTATGGCCTCTGGGCAGCATCACCAGCGTCATAGGAGCATGGCGAGCACATGCGCTATCTCTGAGGAGCAATCGCTGCTCCAGGGGAGCATCCTTCAGTGCCAGGGGAGCAACCGCTGCTCCAGGGGAGCATATGCTGTCTGGGTTGGATGCGTCGACCTTGTCTTGGCAATGCGTCGACCCTGTCTTGGCAATGCATTGTTCTGACTGATGGTGAGGGAGCATCTGCAGTCGCTGAAGGGCATACTCGGTCCCAGGAGAGCATCCGGGGGGACAGGCGAGCATGCGCGTCTGATGTATCCCGGAAGAGGTTTTCTGTTTATCAGGGATATTATTGTCCTTAATGTCCCGACTAATGACGCCCTAATCTCCTAGTATAAAAGGGTGGGTTGTCTCTTTGCATTGTAACAAGTCTCTTGCTTGAAGTGTCGACCTCTCATGGAGGGTTTGGATTTTGGCATGACACCAGCTGTTGTCAATAGCATTATTTGCAGATCACATAATTATTTCTTGGCTAATTCTCATTAGGGATTTTTGCATATAAATCATCACAACCCATGTATCATTCATTTCAAACCAACACAAACCATCTATCATTCAAACCTGGTTTAAGCCCAGTACAAAACTACAAATATCATTCATATCACCAACAAATAAATAGATACTTGTATCAGTTACATCAAAACTTCACAATCCATAAGAGTTTACATTGAGGACAACAACACATAAAACGGATATGAAATATTGTTCTTCAATATCATTCTTCACATCCGGTCGGCAACAACATTCTTCACATCAGCCAATGTCCTGTAGGTGTGACAAAGAGAGGATGTTAACTATTAGAAATAACATAATCTTTACCTACAAGTTAAAAAGTATATTTTAAACTCACAATTTGGCGGGAGTTATTGGAAGTTGAACATGGAGGAATGCTGATCAAAGTTAATAGATGCTTGACTGTCCATATTTATCACCGTGTGCACACGAATGTCTCCTCCGCTAGTGCTGTTGGAGCCCGGTGCCTCCACCGAAATTGTGCGACCTACATGAGTTATACTTGTATTAATATCAGTCTAATTCTTATTTCAATTTAGAAATTTAACATGTGTGCTAACTTACCTCTCCCCCGACTGCTTCCTTCAGTGCTGCCCCTGCTGGTACCTCTCCTAGCCCTCCCGTGGGTCTGACCTGGACCAACCGAAGTTGTAACTTGTGGCCCTTCACCACCATCACTAGTTTGAGCCTGAGTAGCCCTACCACTTACGAACCTGGGTGGTCTTCTTGGGCCTTGCCTACAACATAACTTTCAATATTATGCACAAAGTAAATCAAATAGACAAAATACAAATCATAATTGCAATACAAATTTACTTCCGTGCCACAGTTGTGGAAGTAGTGGCAATGTCTGTAACTGCAGATTCTGGTCCTGGGAGGGGTTCTTTGCAAGTATTTTTATGGTGGCCCCATTGTCCACATCTTTTGCATTTATGGGATCTCCTAAGTGCCTTTTGATTTTCATCAGCATCTCTAATCCTCTTCTTCCGAGGGCGACCTCGGGGTCTTTGGCAGCGAGGAGGAAGCACCTCAACAGATTCTACAGTCTGCCACATGCTCTTACCTGGCAATGGTTGTATTGACTTTGCATATGTGGCTTTATATGTCTCAATTGACTAACATCTATCAACAAAATTATTAATTTGGAGGCCCCTACGTGCATCAACAGCAGCAGCAACATGTTGGCAAGGCAGCCCACTGACTTGCCATTGACGACAAGAACAATACATCTCGTCCAATTTAACAACACACCTCTCATACGGACCTTCCACCTCAGCCATAAAATCAGTGGAAAATCTGACTGCATATTTTCCCAACTTCCTAACAATTGTATTTAAATAGGCAACAGCCCGTGGCACAAACTTTTCTTTGATCCTACGTGCATGTCTCCTCCTGTGATCCATTTTCACCATAATTTTCTGCCTAATTCCATCTAACATGTCTACAAGTGGTAGGCCTCTCGTATCACCAACAACTGAATTGAATGACTCTGCTACGTTGTTAGTGATGTAGTTTAGCTTACCATTGTCATTAAAATGACATCTTGACCAGGCACAACGCAAACTTTCTAAATAGGAAGCAGCTTGTGGATCTAGTTTCTTCATCTCAAATATAGCTGCTTTATATTCTTGAACAGTGTAAGATTTTGCTGCTGCCCATGCAGCATTCTTGAAACCTGGGCCTGGCCATTTCTTCTTAAAATTCCTGTAAAGGTGCCGCATACAAAACCTACAAGCAATTCGAAATTACAATCTCATCATTAATATAAAACCTATAGTCAATGTCATTAAAATACATAGTCACTCAATTCATACATTATGGAAAATAAAACTAGCAGTAGATCAAACATTGTAAAAGGAGAAACTTAATTACCTATGCTCGGCACCTGGAAAGATATCTGGGACAGCTACCTCAATGCCCTTTTCCATATCAGAAATGAATGTAATCCCTGTCGGATTTCCAATAGCGTCTTTCAACTTGTGCAAAAACTATGTCCACGAGTCTATACTCTCCCCCTCAACAACACCATAGGCAACTGGGAACAAACCATGATTCCCATCAAGAGCAACTGCAGTCACCAAGATCCCAGTGTAATACCCTTTCAAGTGGCATCCATCTATGCCCAGCACTGGACGGCAGCCATCTTTGAAACCACTAATACATGCCCCTAAGGCAATGAACACCCTCTGGAAACAACCATCCAATCCAATCTTGTACTGTACAACTGAAGAAGGGTCGCTCTGCTTTAATTCATTCAGTAGCTGTGGCAAATGCTTGTACGTTTCCTCAACCTTCCCAAACAAGGATGGCAGTGTCGGTTTCGGACTCGGTTTCGGCCGGGTCCGAAATCGATACGACTCGGTTTCGGTTTCGGTTTCGGCCGAAACCGGATGAAACCAGTTAAAAAATTAAAAAAAGTAATAATCCTGACCAGTTTCGGTCGAAATTCTTAATGGTTTCGTCCGAAACTATTTAAATAATATTTTTTTAATTGTTTCGGACCTGCTACAGTGTTTTGGTCCGGTTTCGGATCGGTACCGGCCGAAACGTATCGGTTTCGGCCGAAACTGCCAACAATGTTCCCAAACACCTTCTCCTTTGCCGACTCTCGTGCACGCCAAATGCGGTGATAAGGGATTGAAATATTGTAAGCCTTCAATAAATCAGCTTGCAACTTTCTTGGAGGTATGTCAGGATTCTCCTTCACTGCTTCCAATACCCTGGCTGAAATCCAAGATTTGGATGCCATCCTGCTATCACACCTAGATGTGGCTGAACATGTGTGCTTTTCCTGCATTGTTTTGACTGCAAAAGTAACTCCATCTTGCAGTCTTGAGACATGCACTCTCCATTTGCAATTAACATTTGCACATACAACAGTAATTCTCATGATGTCATTTTTCACTTGCTTGAACTCAAATTGATTTTTAATAGCATGCTGACGTAGAGCAATCCTGTACTCCTGACTATTTGCAAATAGAGAACCAACTGATATATCTGGAGTCTCTTCATCAGCCTCCAACAAATCTCCATCATCATCTGAAACTCCTCCATCAATATCAGATTCATCTGAGGGACATGGCCTTGAATGATAGCTGTCCTCAGTGTGTACCTCATCAGAATCAGCCACACTCTCGTCAGATTCGCTGTACTCATCTTCATATGCAACATATTCTGAGTCACTGTGCTCAGCTTCAGAACATATCCTCTTCTTTAAAATATGATAACCCCCATCAACTACAGGGGCAGGGGCAGGGGCAGGGGCAGGGACATCATGAATAACCTCGTCACGATGAACAACTGCAGCATCATGAACAAACTCAGGATGTTGACTAACCTCAGCATCATCATCCATCTCATCAATGTCAACAAATGTCTGGGAATGGGCCTGAGTAGACTGGCTGGCCATACCTTTCTGTGGAATATTGGTTGGCTGTAAGTCTAATGGCCGACTGTCCAATGTGCTAACATATATGGTCATCTTCCCTACGGGCAAATGGGCTTTCATCACCTCATATAATTGAGCATCTGAAACAATTTCCTCGTACTGAACAGGTCTGCTATTAGGTAATTCATAATGAAATTCTAAACAATGTGTACTTGCCCACTTAGATAGATGTCCCATATCCTCAATTAATATGCATCTACTGTAGTAATCAGGATATGCCACGACTGTCTTGCTCTGACCTAGTGCATATGCCCTCCTCCCAGACTGAAGAGTTTTCCAATAACCACCAAACTTATATGTCAACTTTAATGATGGCTCTCGTTCCCCCATTTTCACAATCTAACAATCTGAAGACAGAAATAAACTCTCTAGAACAGTTATCCACATTACAAAATCAGCACGCATACCCAATAATCTGAGTACAATAATAACATTCTTAACTAATATGAATTGAGTGACTGAAAAACATTAAAGCAAAAATTTTTGACAGAACCATAAAGAAACTGCACCCGTGAATTCAGACATGTACAATTAATAACAAAACTTTTTAGAGCATTAAATAATCTAACAACATTATAGCAAAAAATGACATAACAACAATCTTATCCCTAAACCATATAGAAAGAAAATAAAAATTGATGTCCTTAATATTTCGACTCTGTAAACATATAAAATGTATGAGTAAACATTTATATTTGCAGCTCATACTGAGTGTGAGGTGACAGGAGCGCCTGACGCGTACCGGAGTGGAGACGGAGGTGTGTGGCCCAGACCTGGACGTGGGGTGGTGACTCCGGTGATGCGGCGTCTGAACGAGGGCGGTCGTACGTCTGCGGCGGCAGATGGGGTGCCGTGAAGCGCCGCGGTTGTTACGTGCAGGTTTGGGCAATGGCGATGGTGCCTAATCGACCTTGGCAGTGGCCGGCGATCGTTGTTGTCACGACGACCAAAGAGTGAAATCGATGGCAATGACGACTGTGTACGGGGGGAAGGGAAAGAGGAGGGTGGCGATTGTGTACGGGGGGAACCCTAAACAGGAGGGTGGCGCGGCAGAAGGGTTACTACGGCCATGAACCTCGATTAATCGAGGGTGGGTTGGTCTTTTCACCAACTACGGTCAAGTTAACTCACCTTGCGTTTAATATCTTCGACAGTAAAAAACGATAGGGACTTTTTAGTTTAACGGTAAGATTTCCAAGGACTTTTTAAACAATAGAGAGATTGTAGGGATTAAAAAGCAATTCATCATATTTGTAGGGACTAATATGCAAAAAACCCTTTTGCATATTGTGACACTTCTTGGATATATTTGCAATTGTTCACCTTTCTTGGGTACTTTTACATTTTTTGACCTTTCTAGGTATTCCTGTAACTTTTGATCCTTTTTGGGTATTTTTTTAATTTTTCGTTTCTCCTGAACTTATCTGTCATTTCTTGACATTCCAAGGTATATCTGTAATTTTTTGATTTCCTGGACATTGCTGTCATTTCTTGACTGTGATGTATGTTTATGTCATTTCTTGACTTTTTAGGATATTTCCGTCATTTCTCGACCTTTATGGGCATTTCTGTCATTTCTTGACTTGCAATTTGGGGGTTTCCTGGACATCGTTGTCGTTTCTTGACTGTCCTAGATGCTTCCAGTATTTCTCGACTTTTCAGGATATTTTTGTCATTTCTTGACCTTTCGAGTGTGTGTCATTTCTTGACTTTCTGAGGGTGTATATGCAATTTCTTTAATTTTTAGATATTTCTATCATTTCTTGACTTTACAAGGTATTTGTATGGTATCTCAATTTTTCTGGGCTTTTTTTTATTTCTTGACTTTCCAGGGTATAGTTGTAATTTCCTGACTTTCCTCGGCTTTTTGTTGTTTCTTGACTTCTTAGAGTATGTCTGTAATTTTCTAAGTTTTCCTGGAGTTGTTTGTCATTTCTTGACTTTCTAGGGTTTAATTTCAATTTTTGGATTTCCTTGGGCTTGTCTACCATTTCTCGACTTTCTAAGGTTTGCTTGCAATTTCACCATCCTTTTTGAGAATATTTGCAATTTCATCCCTTTTTCGAGTGTATTTGCAATTTCATCCCTTTTTGGGTATATTTGTAATTTTTAACCCTTTCTAGATAGATTTGTACTTTTTTGACCTTTCCTTGGTATATTTGTAAATTTTGGATATTTCAGGATATTTTGGGTCATGTCAACCTTAAGCAGAGTTCAGGACAACGTACACTGCTCAGGGACGTGGCTTGGTCCCGTGCCACCGAATTGTGTTTGGTCACATGTTGAAATGGGGCCCATGGGACCTATTTATAGGCTTAAAGAGCGGTTACACCCCATGGAGGACCTACCGGACCGGATAGGTTACTGGGGAGACCTATCCGGTCCGGATAGGTTCCTTGGGGAGCCTACCCGGTCCGGGTAGGTCTTCCCCCTTATTTTCTTTTTTTTTTTATATAGAGAGGGAGAAAAAGATGAGAGAGAGAGAGAGAGGGGGGTGAATGGGACCTATGTGATCCGGATAGGTCTCCCCCCACCTTCTTCCTCTTTTTTTTTTTAATTAAAAGAGAGAGGGAGGGAAGTGGGACCGGATAGACCTATCCGGCTGGATAGGCCTCCCCTCTTCTATTTTTTTTAACTTCTCTTTTTTTAATTAAGGGAAGGGAGAGGGGACTGACCCTAAACCCTAAACCCCACCTACTCGGACAAGATTGGTCCTTTTTTCCTTTGTTTTGTTTATTTAAAAGAGGGAGAGTGGTGTCTTGGCTTGTCCGGATAGGTCCCAACCTACTCGGACTAGATTGGGTCTTCTCCTTTTCCTCCTCCTTTCCTTGTTTTTAATTTGAAGTTAGAGAGAGGAAGCAAGAGTCTGGTCCGGATAGGTCCCAGCCTATCTGGATTAGGTCTTGGAAATTTGAGGGGGGTGGTTGGGTCCGGATAGGTCTCAGTCTATCCGGACTATATTGGCTTTCACTCATTTTTTTATTTTTCTCTCTATTTTTTTAGGGTTCAACAATTGCCCCCCACGGGTTGCCTGTTGGAGCTGAAGGTGACGGCGGATTGCCTGTGCATTTTGTAACTTTCTTCATTCCCCTAAGTCTTGATGACATGACAGAGAATGTGGTAAAAGGCGTTGGCGGACATCCGTGCACTTTGATAGCGCTACATTTTCACCCGAGCCTTGATGACATGGCGGGGACTACCGTCGAAGGCGATTGCAATCCACCCGTGCATTTTAGTAATTCTTGAGCCCTACAATAGTCATGCCATAAGTTTCTGATTAAATTTCAGAACTAAGAAATTTAAACAAATTCAATTCTCTTGACGGCACGAAGTGATGTTTATCACGGCTGTCGCACATAGATCAAGTTCAAATGCCCTTTGTATCTCGCGAGGCAACGTTTGATACAAAAGGACTGCATGTTTTGACACAGTCATTTCATCAAACAACTGAAGTCAACTTCGCTAAATGACGGCATCAAGCGATTTAAATCGCAGCCGTTATGGTGGGTTTAAGTTCAAGCGCCTTCGGCATCTTATTGGGTGAAGTTTTACATAAAAATCAACGTGTTTATACACGCAGAAATTTCATCGAACACATGCAGGCGTGTTAAAATTACGCCTCTATGCAGCAAGAAGACAAGTTAATGGCAGTCCCTGATGTCCGAGAAGCGTTTTTCAACGTGTCACAAAGGTGTATCTTCACCCCGGCACCAGTGACAGCAAGACAGGGGTCTAACAAGCCAAGAAAAGATCAAACAAAAAATATTGGGCCGTCCCTCTAAGTCAGCAAAAAAAAAGTTCCACGCAAGTGTTAGAAAAGGACAGCAAGGGCAGGTTTTTATCATTTTTTAAGTTGGCTGGACTGAGGACCAGGGCCGCCCCTTTTTCTTCTTCTCTTGAGCAGACCCGGAAGGCCCACCTCCGGGTTTCCCTCTCTCAGTTGCTGCGATTTTGACAGAACAGCAAAAAAAAAAAAACACAAAAAAGAAGGAAGCTGAAGACCCGGAGGTGGTACCTCCGGGTCTACAAACCCGGAGGTGGCACCTCCGGGTTTCCCTCTCTCAGTTGCTGCGGTTTGGACAGAACAGCAAAAAAAAAACACAAAAAAAAGGAAGCAGAAGACCCGGAAGTGGCGAACCTTTATGGTAGGAGCCCATAGAGCTTTAAGATTTTGAATTTTGGACAGGTGAACCTTTGTGGTACGAGACCATGGATTTTGGAAACTTTTGGATTTTGGACTAGCGAATCGTTGTGGCATGAGGCCATGGAATTTCGAGAATTTGAATTTTGGACTGGCAAACCTTTGTGGTATGAGGCTAGAGATTTTAGAAACTTTTGGATTTAGGTTTGGGTGACTTTTGTCTCTGAAAGGGGTTTCGAACTAAGTTGTGGTATTTGGGTCTTGGTGATTTCTGTGGTGTGTTTGCCATGTGGATGAAAGAGCCATCGGACGAGAGATGTCCAGAGTGGCGGCTCCTGATGATGGTTTTTTTTTCCATCTTACTAACTCCACCGTCCTTTCGGTTTTCGTGAAGTTGGCCCCCTTTTATTTTTTCCGGTGTACCCTTTCGGGTTTTCACACTAAGACGTTACCCATTTTTGCTTGAAGTGCCTTCTCAAGTTTTCACCTCAGCCAGGTTTATGGCATTTTTACCCTTAGACACCCCCTTTTACAGGAGTGGCTAAGTCCGCTGGGACCCCTCTATTTTAAGCCCCTCCCCTTTTTTGTTGTTGTTGCTGTTGCTGTTGCGACTGCTGTTGCCGTTGTTGTTGCTGATGTTGTTGTTGTTTGCTGCTTTTTGCTCATTGCTGCTTGCGGGTTGCTTGCTGCTTGTTGCTGTAGCTGCTTATTGCTGTTGGGACAGAGTGTTTGGATTTCCATTGACCCTCCATCATAAGGAAGATGGGGGGCCAATGGCTTGTAAGCACGTGACCTTCCAGCTTGAAAATGAGGTTTAGGTTTTGGAATGGCAACTAACCCATGGTTTAGGAACCTTGAATTTGGGTTTTTATGGTTGCTGACTCAAAAAGAGTTTGGGCAACAGAGACTTAGTTTTGCTTTATGGTTACTGACCGGGAAGAGGTTTTGAATCAAGGATTTAGGTTTTGTTTTGTTTTTTGTTTTAGTTGGTGATCCAAGAAAGGTTTGGAGAATCAAAGAGTTGGTTTTGATAGTTGCTGACCCGGAGGGGATTTTGAACCAAGGATTTGAGTTTTATTTTGGTGGTTGTTGACCTAGAAAGGGTTTTAAACCGAGGATTTGAGTTTTAGTTTGGTAGTTGCTGACCCGAAAGGGGTTTTGAACCTAGGATTTGAGTTTTCTCCCTCTTCTTCCTTTTTTGAGTGAGTGGTTGCTTCCCCCTTTTACGCCACGGCCCACGGTGGGACGGGACTTTTGAATGGAGGGTGACCACGATGCTGGTGATGACGACGTTTTATTATTATTGTTTTTTTTTTCATCTTACCAACCCATGTGCCCTTTCTGATTTTCGCCAAAGTTGGTCGCTTTTAGCCTTTGCTAGTGCGCCCTTGCGGGTTTTCACACCTACTGGTTACCCATTTTTGCTTGAGACACCCTTTCAGGTTTTCACCTCAGTCGGGTTTGAGGCCTTTTTACCCTTAGCCTTTTCTTTGATGGAAATGGCTAAGTCCGCCATAGCACCTCTATTTTAAGGCCCACTTTTTTTTCAAGATCAACGGGCTTCGATAAAGGTGAACTTGCCACAACGGGTAGAGTATGATAAATCGAGTTGTTGCTTTTGTTTAACCATGAAGGTGGCGTGGGACTGTGGATGTATGGGGTTGAAAGTCATGGAACCAAAGACGGTATGTTCATCGATGGTTTTTGACCCTGAGAGGTATGAGACCCTGGGATTGTTTTGTGGTTACTAACCCGAAAGGGCTTTAGAACCATGAATTATGTTTTTTTTTTTTTTTTGGTGGTTGCAAGCCTTAGAGGGCATGGAGCCAAAGGATTGAATTTTAATAGTTGCGAACCCGAAAGGGATTTGGAATCAAGGTTTGATTTTTTGTGGTTGTGAGCCTTTGAGGACATGGAACCAAAGGATTGAATTTTCACGGTTGTGAACCCGGAAGGGGTTTGGAACTAAGATTTGATTTTTTGTGGTTGCGAGTCTTTGAGGACATGGAACTAAAGGATTGAATTTTCACGGTTGCGAACCCGGAAGGAAAAGTTTGAATTTTTGTGGTTGCGTGCCTTTAAGGGCATGGAACCAAAAGATTGAATTTTCACAGTTGTGAACCCTAAGGGATTTGAAACCAAACTTTGATTTTTGTAGTTGCGAGCCTTCGGAACTAATAGTATAAGGTATATGAGGTTTCTTTTTTGTGGGTAGACTTGGTGTCTTTTTAGCCATGGAGGATACTAAGGCTAAGGTTGTGGATTTGGGTAGTTATCGACCGTGAAGGGTATGTAGCTAGCCAATGTATGGCCTTTTGAGGTATGGAGGTAACAAAGAGTGGTCTTTTTATGGACCCCTGGAAAGACATGTGGCCAGGGAGCTTGGTGCTGACTTTTTTTTTTTTTTTACACATTACTAGCTTCATCGCCCTTTCGGGTTTTCGTTGAAGCTGCCCCCCTTCTAACCTTTTCCGGTGTGCCCTTGCGGGTTTTCACACTGAGGGGTGAATCATTTTTGTCTGAGACGTCCTTTCGAGTTTTCACCTCAACTAGTTATAATGTCTTTTTACCCTTAGGCATCCTCCTAATGGGAATGACTAAGTCCGTCGGGACACTGTTATTTTAAATTCTATTTTTTTCTTTTTAAACTCTGGACTTGAGCTTTGACCAAGTGGTGATCCAGATGAGGTAGATCATGTAAGAGATGCGACTTCAGCTTCACATGTTTTTCATGGAATAGAGAGAAAAGTGTTCCCCCTTTTGCAATTCTTCACAGATGACGTTCCCCTCTTGGGGTCTTTCATGACACCTGCCTATTCAGCTTTGTTTCTTCGAGCTTCTTCTTTAAGCCTTTCATTCCTTGTTCTTCTCCTCCTTAGCTCACGCTTCATTTCAAGAGGAATGAATGTTCAACGACGGGGCTGGTTGGGACATGACCCCAAAGTTGAAATTCTCGCTTTGGGCTTTTGCGTTGAAGGGCTTCGATTGGCGGCTCTTCTTCGGAGCAACTTGGACATAATCATCTTCGTCTTGCTTTCTTTTTTTTTTTAATGTGGCATTGATTGCCTGCTTGATTACTTCGGGCGGTAACTCTTGATATTCGGCTACGCTAAGGCCGAAGTCATGGGATGTTTAAACTACCTTACACTTTCCATTAGCTGGCTGCCTACTTGATTTATAGTTTAACTTGAGGTTGGTCTTACGACCCTCCTTAGCTTTGCCTTGCTGGCCTTCTTAGGGGACTTCTTCCTTGGACTTGCCTTTTTGGCTTTGCTTAGGGTTTTGCTCAGAGCGATCTTGTTTGACTTTGCCTTTCTGACTTCTTGCCAAAATCACTTGAACTCCCTCTTCTTCTCTCTCTCTCTCTCTCTCTCTTTTTTGAGGATGTTCTTTCTATCCTTCTACTTCTTGACTCGCACCGCAACTTGTGGAGGAAGAGTAGTCGGCTTCGGAGTTGCATGGAACATTTCCCCTTCAACCTTTAAGGTGTCGCAAAGACTATGACGGCCTCCCCTGATTTGCCTCTTTCTTTTTCGCTTTTTTTTTGATAAACTTTAGTAGGGAATTTTACAGTTTCCATATGGGCAGTGGGAGAATAGATTGATGCCTGAAATTGGTTTAATACCAAAGGCACATGTTGAAGCTCAAAGCCTGCTTTGGGTATCAAGTCAATGAATTTAGTTGAAAAGGTTGTCTTAGAGCTCAAAGTGGGTCAAAATTCCGGAATTGGCTGATCAAGGGATTAGTTGATGCTCAAAGTGGGTTTGGTGCCCAAGCATGAGTTGGAGCCCAAATATAATTCGGATATGAAGAGATGAGTTGAAACTTGAGTATGCATATGTCAAGGAATGGGTTGGAGCCCAAATGTGAGTCAAAGACCAGAAAAGGCTTAAGCTTGTGCTTAAGGCAAGTTTGGTACCAAAAGATAGGTTAGAGCCCATGTATGGATAGGTTGATGCCGTAAAGGCATGTTTAGAGCCATGAAAGGTTTGAAACCATAAGGATTTAGGATGAACTCCACTGAGGGAGTGTTGAAATTGGAAAAGGAAGGACAGAGGTCCTCCTTGGATTTGTCTTCTTGTCTTTCCTTGAGATTTTGCTTGAAACCTACTTCCGTGGACTTACCTTGCTGGCTTTTGCCTTGAGTTTTGGCTTGAAGCCTTCTTCCTTGGGGTTGCCTTGCTGACTTTGCCTGGAGTTTTTTGTGAAGCCTTCTTCCTTGGGCTTACCTTATTGGCTTTTGCGTGAAGTCTTCTTCCAGTTTTTGCTTTGGATCTTACTTGTCGGAGTTACTCTGCTTGTGGTTTTACCCGAGACTTTGTTTGGAGCTTTGCTTGATGCTTTACCCCTGGCTTTTCCCTTAGAGTTTTCTTCGCCAGATATGCCCTTTTGACTTTCTAAGCTAGCAGTCTGCTTCTTTAATATCTCATTTTCTTCTTATTTTTCTCATTATTTTTTATTCCTCTCCCTTTTCTCGCCTCGTGCCATGTCTTGAGGGAAAGGAGTATTTAGTTTGGGGCTGATTGGAACATGCCCCCAAGGTTGAAGTTCTTGCCTTTAGTTTTTACTTTAGAAGGCTTGGACAGATGAAGTTTTTTCAAGGTCGCTTTAACTTAGTCGGCCTCTTGTTGCTGCACTTGTAAGGTGGCGTTAATTTCTTGCTTAATTATTTCAGGAGTCAATTCTTGGTATTTAGTTGCATGCACGCCAAGGCTATGGAATACTTGTATAGCCTATACCACTTCATTAATTTGTCGTTGATTTTTCTTGACATTTTTTTTACTGGGAGTGGCCTTCTGTATTTTTGGACCAACATCCCCCCTTTTTTGCTTAATGGCTTTGTTACTTCATGGAGTGACGTACCCCGGTATGGTGTTTATAGAGTAAGGAATGCCCCATGTCTACTTCTGTGAATGGTTTTGGGGTGTGCTTTATGCATTTGCCTTTGTGTATCCTTTTCGTCTGAGGCTCTGAACTCAGACGAGTGGGCGCCACTAGCCGGTTAAAACCCAAACTTAGGATGAGGAAATCTCAAGATCACCAGTCTTCTTGATTTGGATTGGTTTCGAAGACCGAAGGACTTTATCAGACTTCTTATAGATCCCTTCTCCCCCCCGGGATGAAAGGTTCGGGGATCTCGGATAGTGGGCTCCCCGGCTTGCTGTTGGATTGATGGCTAGGTAAGTTGAACTACCCTTGTCCTTTTGTTTGCACGGGCCTCCTTGGTGATCCACATCTGTTTAATTTGGACCTGACGCTCCTCCACGAGATTGCCTCCTCGCTCATGCTTAAAGACTTTAGGGTCTCGTCGGTGCACTTGTCTTTGAGCTGAGGCTTGGGCATCTAGCCTCTTTAATTCCAACTGAATCAGTTGGTGGTGGGTATGGGAGGGACATGGTGATCCCGTGGCATGATCGACTCGTCCTCGTCGAGCCGATTGAGGATGCCATTGACAAGAATTTTCTTGTCAGAATTTGGGATGGCCATTGCAAGTTTTCTACCATTGCAGCTACGGCGCTGCTCCTAGTTGATAGAAACAACTTGAACATGGATGGTGTTGGCGTGAAAGCTTTGAGAGGAAGCCCTGGGCTTGATGCCCTTGGCGATAACAAGAGTGGCCGAGGAGTCAGTTTGGTGCTGGGTTAACGGTTGGGTGGTTGAACTGTCTTCGTCCTTTTGATTGCACGGGCTCCCTTCTTGGTGACCCATATTTACTTGATATGAAGTTGCCAAGGCTCCACTAGAATTGGCCCCTCACTTGGGCTGGAGGACTTTGGCTTTCTGTCGGCATGCTTGCTTCTTATCATGAGATTTGGGTGCCAGCTTCTTTCATTTTTGCCTTCACTTGATGTATGTGGCAATAGGATTGCCCCCTAGCGCAGGTTTTGGCTTCCCGCCAATGCGCACGCTTCTGATTCGAGGCTTAGGTGCCGGCTTCTTTCACCTTTGCCTTAACTTGATGTATATGGCAAAGTAGTTGGAGGTGGACATAGTTGGGACATGGCAGTCCAGTAGTAAGATCGGCCCACCTCTATCGAACCAGATGCTGAGATTCCTCACAAGAAAATTATTGCTGGAGTTTGATATGGTTGCGCCAGGTTTTTTACCGTGGTGGTTGCGACCTTGCCCCCAGTTGACAAAGGTAGCTTGCATAAATGTCGTGTTGGCGTTTAGGCTTCAGAAGGAAACCTTAGCCTCGATGCCCCCGGCAACAGTAGCTATGGTCGGTGCAGTCTCAGTAGTCATGGCCATAGTAGGTTTATTACCATGGCCATAGCGACGTTTCCCTCCCTTTCAACAGGAGATGCTTTGATCATGTTTTGTTTTGGCATTTAGGCTTTGGAGGGAAGCCTTCATTTTGATGCCCCTGGCAGCAAGAATGGTCGGGGCAGCTTCAGCAAGAGGGTCCACCCTCAGAACGAAGTATGACTTGAGGACTGCAGGTAGTTTGCCAAAGAAGCCAGATAGCCACACCTGGCGTGGCTTGTGATGACGAGATTCCCGTAGGTAACAACAACTGTTGTCGCTAAAATCTTTGAGTTTTGTTTGCAAGAGTATGGAGTTATCACAACCTTCATAGAGGAAAGGGTGTTCTTTGACAGAGAGATGAAGGTAGGAAATGTCCCACCGGGCGTGTGAGTCTGTTTAACACGGAAAAAAATTAAGATGTTCAATTGTTGAACATGAATGCACATTTATTAGCTATTTAAATAGCATGCACATTTTTAATTCTGCGGATTGGGTTTATCAGACGATTTGGATTCGCGTATTAGACATTTTCCACCCGCAGTCAGTGTTTATTTACATCGATATAAAGTCCGAATACCCTTGATTATCCGTCAAAGAAATCTTTTTAGCCTCTATAATATCCGTTGATATATTGTGGGTTTTGTCTAATGGATATTATCTTGATGATCGTCCATTAGAGATACATACTCTTGTAAGAAATTTGAAAGCTTTCATTCTTTGAACACATGTAATTTGGGCTACAATTGGTCTTTTTGAGACCTATACATTAGGTCCCGATTATGTAATTGGGTTTTCGAGTTTACATTTGGTCACCATCTAATCATTAAGTAGGTGTTGAACCCTGAAATTTTTGAAAAAAAAAAAAGAAGAGAGAAAAAGAGAGAGAGAGCAGAGCCCCTACGCATATTTATCCGACGAAATGGATATCCAAAAATTTCACGTGTAAACAGTAGGCTTTCGCTTACACTTGGATCGACGATCAGATCGTTAATTTGGCTTCAGTCCATGATCATACTATTGAATTCGCTTCTGGTCTCGAGCGAACGATTAGATTTACTCTCGGCCACGATCGTACTGTCGAATTTGCTTCTTGTCGAGATCTGACTATTAGATTTGAATTTCATCGAGATCATAATTTTAGGGGTATTTTTATAATTTCTACCCCTTCCTAGGTATCTTTGTAATTTCTTACCCTTCTTGAGTATATGTGTAGTTTTTGACCCTTCTTGGGTATTTCTGAGATTCTGACCCCTCTTGAATACTGCCGCAGAATTTGACCCTTCTTGGATATATTTGCAATTACTGACCCTTCTTAGGTACTTTTACTGTTTTAACCTTTTCTAGTTATTTTTGCAGCCTTTGACTCTTTTTGGGTATTTCTACAGTTTTCTGGTTCTCCTAGACTTATCTGTCATTTCTTGACTTTCTACGGTATATCTGTAATTTCTTGATTTCCTGGACATCGCTGTCATTTCTTGATCGTCTTGTATACTTCTGCCATTTCTTGACTTTTTGGGATATTTTTGTCATTTCTTAATCTTTCTGGATATTTATGTGATTTCTTGACTTTCGAGGGTATTTATGCAATTTGCTAGTTTCTTGGACATTGTTGTCATTTCTTAACTGTCCTGAATGCTTCTATCATTTCTTGACTTTTCAGGACATTTTCGTCATTTCTTAACCTTCACGAGTGTTTGTCATTTCTTGACTTTCCGAGGGTGTATTTGTAATTTCGTTAGTTCTTGGACATTTTTGTCATTTCTTAACTTTCCAAGGTATTTGTGTAGTATCTCGGTTTTCCTGAACTTCTCTGTCATTTCTTGACTTTCTTGGGCTTTTCTGTCATTTCTTGACTTCTCAAGATATTTCTACAATTTTCGGAGTTTTCCTGAACTTGCCTGTCATTTCTTGACTTTCTAGGGTTGATTTATAATTTTTGGATTTCCCTGAGCTTATCTAGCATTTCTTGACTTTCTAGGGTTGCAATTTCACCCTCTTTTTGGGTATATTTGTAATTTTTTGGCCCTTTCTAGGTAGATTTGTAATTTTTCGACCCTTTCTACGTATATTTGCAATTTTTGGACATTTCGGGATTTTTTGGATCTGGTATGCGCTAACTAGAGTTCAGGAGAGCGTACACTGCTTCAGAGAAGTGACATGGTCTCGCTCTACCGAATTGTGCAGAAGGCGTGAAGCTGTACAAGGGGCTTTGGTAGTTTTTGGACTGGACAGAGCTTTGTGCAATTTTCAGGTTGAATGGGGGGTTTTATGTAATTTATGGATAGACCAAAGGCATTTTTTGTAATTTTTGAAAAGTTCAGGGGCATTTTGATAATTTCACAAAAGTTTAGGGGGGCTGTTTTGGTAATATCAGGAAAGTCCAGGGACATTTTGTTAACATTTGGACTGAACATTGGTATTTATGCAAACACAAGGACATATATGCAACATGCCTTTGTTGGGTTCAAAAATAACATAAGGCACAAATCCTCCCTTTGTGGAGGACACAAGGCACAAGGCCCACCCTCCTTGATGGCGGCACACAAAGCATAAGGCGCAAATTCGCACTCCAGGGATTTCCTTCCGGTTCTCCATGTGTTCCGTCGTGTGTTGAAATGGGGCCCATGCTATTTATAGGCTTAGGGAGTGGTTACACCCTATGGAGGACCTATCTGGACCAGATAGGTCATTGGGGAGACCTATCCGGTCCGGATAGGTTCCTTGGGGAGCCTACCCGGTCCGGGTAGATCTTCCCCCCTGTTTTCTTCTTTTTAAAAAAAATAGAGAGGGAGAAAAGGACAGGAGAGAGATAGGGTGAATGGGACCAGATAGGTCTCCCCCCACCTTCATCCTTTTTTTATTAAAAGAGAGAGGGAGAGAAGTGGGACCGGATAGGTCCTTTGGGGGACCTATCCGGGCCGGATAGGCCTCCCCTCTTCTCTTTTTTTTCCTTTGTTTTTTATTAAGGGAAAGGAGAGTGGACTGGTCTGCTCCGGGTAGGTCCCCACCTACCTGGACCGGACTGGTCCTCCTTTTTTTGTTTTGTTTATTTAAGAGAGGGAGAGAGGTGTCTTGGCTGGTCCAGCTAGGTCGCAGCCTACCCAGATCAGACCCGGTCTTCTCCTTCTCCTCCTCCTCCTTTCTTTTTTTTTAAATTTGAAGTTAGAGAGAGGGAGCAAGAGTCTGGTCCAGATAGGTCCCAGCCTATCCGGACCAGGTCTTGGAAAATTGAAGGGGGGTTGGCTGGGTCCGGATAGGTCTCAGCCTATCCGGATCAGGTTGGCTTTCCCTTTTTTTTCCTTTCTATTTTTTTTTAGGGTTCAACAGCAACATATATTAAAGTTTTTTGAAATATTATGAATATGCCTCGGGGGAATTAGTTAATTCATCAATGTTCAAGTTTTCTTTTGTAAATATTTCATGTGGTCCTGTGGATTGGTTACTAGGTGGAAGTTGCATAATTTGCCTTGAATTGGTAGTTTTTTAGAAGGTGACATATGCCAAAAATCATTTGTAGACATAAAATAGGCATTGCATGACAAGAATTCCCAATTGGTTGTGTACCTAGAGGGTAAGCAGATGCCCATAAATCAATCACCTTGTGTTTTGCCTAAAAGTTGGGGTGCTAGTGGATTGGATTGACCAAATCTGATTAACAAAATCCAATTCACTTGGTAGATTTGTAGATCGGATTAGTGTTTGGGTTAAAAGATCTCACCTGCCCTTTTGTGGATCAGGTTATGGATTGGCCTCAAATTATATCCACTCTAATTCATAAGTCATTATGAATTGGATTGGATTTTTAACTTCTAAACCCATTCTCATGTGCAAATTTATTTATTTTGATAAGTAAACTATAGCTAAATTATTTAATATTACTATGTGAGACAAGAATTGATTTTTTTGTTCTTAGTAACTTAAGTTTGGTCTAGTAATGGTTTGAATGTTCTTATTGTGAACAGATTTTTGAATGCTATATTTTTAACCTGTTAGCACTTCAGATTTCTATTTGTTGATAGGTTTCTAGTTAAGGATTTATTCGTTACATTTTTATAACACCCCGATATCTGTGAAGTATTGGGACCTCTTGTTCTCATATAGATAGGCTTTAGTCTACGCATAACAAATCTTTTGATAGTGTATTGGTGCCATTTATGGTACCTCATTTGAGAAAGATATGGTCCATCATTTCTTGTGCTTTGCCACAGAATGAACATTTATCTTTCACTGCCGGTGTTCATTACAGCACTTTGTCAATTGTGAGATCCTTCTTAGTGAAATTCTCCCTGCAACATCTTGATTCCTGAGGTTAATGTTTTCACTTTTACTGATTTTCCCCACCACATATGACAGCCACCTCTGTGACACGTTCTCTTTTTTCTTAACGTGATGTGGATGATGCCACAAATTTCATTACATAAAAAGGTGATGTAAAAGTATAAACATCTCTCTATACAAAATACACCGGAATGCATCCTCACAATCTCCTCATGAAAGAACATGGGGAGACTAGCCCTCATTTACATTGCAAAAAGAACCTACTCATTCCCTCACCCTATCACAACAAAAGGGACAATCCTACTCGCTGTTTTGATTTCCCTCCTAAGACCCGTTACATTTATCTCATTTCAGATCGCCTATAGTGGCGCATGAAGAACCAGTCACCTCACACTATGATCCTCTTAAAGAAACCATCTTCTGCACCAAGCAACTAAAGTGTGTCCAGCTGTTCAGGTAGACTGTATACTATCTGCAATCTGTCAAAAAATCAGCTCCTCCTTCTCTCTGCAAAGACAACACATAATGTTGGCATTGTCTAGATTTCAAGATAAATGGTCACATGTAAGGAATCAACTGTGGCAAATCCTGCAAAGGTGCACCTGCACTTTCAAGGGGCCTCCTAGTTGCCCACACTGTTTTAGCAAATAGGAATCGAGTCCTCTGATGCCTGATGAGATTGTAGGCTGGTTTAACTGCCTCCCATTGTTCTCTCACAGCCACAACCCGGTATCCAATCTGTCCTCGTGAATTTACTGCTGCTCGAGGAGGTTGAGAAGGTCTGCCAGCTGAACAATTTCTTCTTCTCTCAAATTTCTTCTAAATAAAGGAGTCCAACATCCACCAATAGTTCTGTCATCAACAAACTGGGCCACAACCGCACAGGGATCCAAGGAGGTTCTAAATAAGGATGGAAATCTCTCTCAATGCTCAAAACGAATGCACCATCTATAAAGGTATGCATGCTGTCCATTCCCAATTGTAACATGAATGCCTGACAAAGACGAACTCCTTTGCTTGCAGAATGCCTCTCCATTATCCCAAGTTTCTTGATCCACTTACCAAAGATTGTCAGGTCGAAGTCTCTGATGTTCTTGATGCCCAGAGCTCCAGCTTCCTTACTCATGCAAATCCTTCCCAAATTTATATCATGCATGCCCCTCATTTCCCATGCTAGAAAAACCTACGTTGAATGGCCTCAAGCAACTTAGATACAGTCTTGGGCATTCTGAAGAGGGAAAAGTAGTATTCCTATAGAGCGCCCATCACTGATTTGCATAGGACCAATCTCCCACCGAAATAGCAGCTTGCTTCTCTGGCCTGCCAGCCTCAGCTCGAACTCCTAAATCATGTTTCTCTGGTCTCTATAGTGCAGTGATTTGGTGGTGAGGGGTATCCCCAAATAGGAAACCGAGAACTCCCCAGTTTTGTTGCCACAATGAAAGCAGCTCTGTTAACTGCCCTTGGGTCCATGTTGATTCCCATTAACCTACTCATCAAAATACAATTTCAAGCCACACACCTCCTCCAGAAGCTTCAACATGGGTCTGATGCAAACAGATGGTCCACCTCATTCCTAACTGAAAGGATGGTGCCATTGGCATGCTATACATGAGAAACCTGTGAACACGAGGCATGAATCTGGGACCCAAAGATCAGTCCAGCTAGTTCGGCCTTGTGCATTCTGCTTATCACATGAACCACCAAGACAGAGGGAATCCCCTGCCAAGGACCCCACCTACCGTGGAAGCACTCTGTTGGCACAATGCTAACTAGCAAAACTAACCTGGCAGAAGTAATGCACGCTCTAATCCCCCTTTGAGTTACATTCTAGTTGCTGATCTGATTTGAAAGTACCCTCCTGTTTCGATCCCAGGGGCTGGCGATGGGAGGCAAAGTTCAGGCACACCCGCCACCATTCCTATCCACCCCCATCCCATCTATTTTCCATCTTTTCTCTTCTCCAAGTAGGTGGATCTTCACCAGCTCCAATGGCTTTGTGAGTTCATCAAAATAACAATTTTCTCTCTTGTCCATATTTTACCCGAATCTTGTATTTGATTAGCATTTCTTTATCTTCGTCGTCAGCCTCAAGTTGATAGCTAATTCTGCATGAAATCTGTCTTCCTCATTGATAACTTTATCTAGACTCTAAATGAGTTGTTCAAGGTTCCATCACTCATTGCCCAATAACTTTCCCATAAAAGAATCATCAAAGCTCTTCTTTTTGTTCTTTCTGGTACCTAGAATTTCATGTATGGTTCGACAGCTGGTCTTGAAAGTTTGCTTAAACCTTTGATCCTGAGCAGATGTTTGACCAATATTGATGGGATGAAGTTGATAGTGCTAAATTGGAATAATGAGTTAAAAAGCATTCACTTAGCTCCTCCAGCTCTACAAATTGCATCATTTATTTACCTTAATGATATGTTGGAGACAGTGGACCACTATGCCCCCACCCCTAAGAAAGGTAGATTCTACTTGTAGGAGAGCTGGGCTATGAAGTCTGACATAGATTACCTCTGGTATTCTGTTTGCCGTTGTTATTATCATTCTTCACAATTGGATCAGATGTTATTTGTAGCCTTAAATGTGAAGTCTACAACCACTTTATTTTGGGGTTCTACACTGTGCAAGGAAATTTACTGTAGAAGGTTGGGTTTCTGAGAGGGTTCTCTCTCTTTTCCTTCCAATTTGACTACTTCTGTGATGTGTGTTTGTCGTCATCATCCATCAAATCCCAACTGGTGTGTTTGTCGTCATCATCCATCAAATCCCAACTGATATGGGGACACAAATCCTATGCCACAATTTAATCTATGTATCACATTCATATTGAGCTGGCTAATTGCATATCACTTTCTCATCACCTCGACCCGAATTATTTCTGGTTTTCCTCTTCTCCTCTTAAGACCACCACCTTTGTGATCGTCGTATGCCTGTGAAACTCAAAGGGAGGTTTTATAGAACGGCTGTGAGACCTGCTCTGTTATATGGTACCGAGTGTTGGGCAGTACGAAAGGAACACATCCACAAAATGTGTGTAGCAGAGATGAGGATGTTGAGATGGATGTGTGACAAGACTAAGAAAGACAAGATTAGGAATGAGCGCATCCGTAAGGACTTAGGGATAGCTCCAATTGATAGTAAAATGAGAGAAAATAGACTCAGGTGGTTTGGACATGTGTTTCGTCGCCCTAACTCAGCGCCGGTTAAAAGATGTGATCAAATCTTAGTGGATGCTAGCAAAAGAGCTCGAGGAAGGCCTAAAATGAGATGGTGCGATGTTATTAGGAAGGACATTAGTTCCTTGAGTTTAAATATGAATATTGCACTTGATAGAAATCTTTGGCGGAACAGGATTCATGTAGCCGACCCCAATTAATTGGGATAAGGCTCTGATGATGATGATGATGATGATGATGATCTTTTGACAAGCTCTCATGTTGGTCTTCTTGCTTTCTAAAATTCATTCTAGTTGTAAAGAATGCAGTTGTCATTGTTTTCTTAGTTGATCCGCAACCAAAGAAGGTAGGATTGGATCGGGCACCTGGATCGGGTATGCCCGATCCCAATCTGGATTGGATAGGATCGGCCAATCCACAAAAAAAGGTTGTCATTGTTTTCTTAGTTGATCCCCAACCAAAGAAGGTAGGATTGGATCGGGCACCTGGATCGGGTATGCCCGATCCCAATCCGGATTGGATAGGATCGGCCAATCCACAGAAAGGCAGAAAAGTATTTACACAAATAAAGAATTTTTTATAAACAAAATGCATATTTATAAATTTAAAAGGTATATCTATAAATTTAAAAAGTATTTACACAAATATAAAATTATGTAAGTCATTTTATAAACTTTAATACTCTTTTTGATCAAACCCTAATCAGCCAAGATCGTCCGATTCATAAAAGAATCAGCCCATGTGTAATATGGCTGAGTTTGGTCTAATTTGGGCCGATTCAAACCGAGTCATACTAATTTTAAAGATTTTTTTAAATATTTTTAAAAAATCTCTAATTGGGATAGGGTTTGAGGACAGAATCAGATCGGCCCCTGCCGATCCTGATCCGAATCGGCTGATCAGGATCGGGATAGGCTGATTCTGCATTCCATGCCCCCAATTGCAGAGGTTTTCATGGCAAGTGGGTATGATGAGGTGGTTCCCTCGTTTTGGCTGTCACCTGCTTCATGTGGTTAGAATGCAATAGTGGAGTTTTAAAGATTGAAGAATATATTTGTAATCAGTGAAATGCAACAGAGTATGCTACTGGCTTCATCCTGAACAGGCAGTAGGGCTAGTTGCCTGAGGTTGCAGGAATTGTAGAGGTTTTATTTTTTTGAGGTTACAAACACATTAATTAGATATTCCTATTGAAAGAAATAAATGGTCTTGCTCATTACCTTGAGAAATGTTGCCTGAAGGATCTGCATTGAATGTTTATGTCCAGCTGCTGCCACATTTTTCAGTTTCATGGATATTTGCTTCACAAAAGTGTAGTCCTCTCCATGCATTTGTCTTATTGCTTCAGGAGAATATAAATGCTTTCGAGGACCTTCAGAAAGGGCCAAGAGTACCTCTAGTAGTAAGGATATTTGACATTCTTTTTTTTTTAAATATGATTCTGTTGCGTCTTACAAGGCACCACTTTATATTTTGTGCCTTTGAAGCCAATTGTTAGTTGGAAACTTGCTGGGAGCCTGGGATGTGATAGCAGATCCAAGTTAGCGGTTATAATCCCTTTGCTGCTCATTGATTTACAGTTTCTGCATATGGAAAATGTGTGGTAGAATCATTTAAATGTACTATTGAAATTTGAAATATTTTCCCGTCTCCTGACACTTCCAGGTCATCTATTTGACCAAAGTAGCATGATAAACAGCCATCTCTTAATAGGATTTTCCAAGACTGGTTCTACTACTTTGACATGTGTGATATTATTCGTAAGTTACATGAAGTTTATTTACTTCGACCCTAACTAAAAAAAGCCTGATGTCAACTTTTGGTTGCATGCTAATAGAAATATTGATGTGAAAGTTGCTAGAAATTAGCTTTTCAGAAAAGCTGATCATTGGCTAATCTTACTGTTACTGTATTGGTCCAAACGTTATTTTTGTCATCTTCAACAGTCAACATTGTCTCAAAGTATGACATGCACTCCATGCAATTCATCACTTTGCAAGCTGCTCTAAGCCTCTAAGAAGCATCCTGTTGGTTATTTTCATTCCCTTTATTTACAGGCCGCTGGTGTTCTTGCACAAATAGAGAGGAGCAACAAGAAAAAGCAAGGGATTGAGGTACGGTTCCTAGTCCTTCACTTCTTGTTTGATTCGTAAATAGAGCGCATTGGTTTGTGTTGCATTCCCGTTTATAGCAATAACCCACTGATACGAATCCTTCTCATTCTATATACAGTGGGCTAAAGAAGAAGAGGAAATGTTCAAAAACAAGGTTGTGGAAGCATATGAGAGAGAAGCAAGCCCTTATTATTCTACTGCTAGGCTTTGGGACGATGGCATCATTGATCCTGCTGACACCAGGAAGGTTTTGGGATTGTGCTTGTCGGCTTCCGTGAAGCATGTGCAGGTGGATACTAAATATGGTGTATTCAGAATGTGAGATGATCAAAACACGGGGCGTGTACAAAGGGGAATGCTGTCCCACCATTCATGTTCATTCCCTCGCCAGCTCCCCACCGCCCCACCCCCATCTGAAAGAAAGAAATAAAGAAGATGGAAGATTGTAATATCTCAGAGCCCTATATTTGCATTATTGTATCATGCTCCCCCACCCTCTCTCTCTCTCTCTCTCTCTCTCTCTCTCTCTCTCTCTCTCTGAGAAAGAAAGAGGCGTTTTAGTTTGACCTTAAATTCTTAGGTAACCCAATAAATTATTGGGTGTTCAAATTGTTTCCACTATAATACGAGCCCTAACACGGGAGGATCTGCAAATTCCTCCTGTAACTCCAGATCTCTCGAAGAGACGCACTGAGCCGAAACACTTTGCTCTCATATTTTTCCAGCTCATTGCAGGGCACTTTGGAATATATAGATAGGGTTGCTTATTATAACTAGCTGACAAGTTCTGTTGGTGTAGCATGTATTGTTACTCTGCTGTTCCTCCTCCAGCCTTCACAGCTATTATGACTCAGGAAAGAGCTCTGCCATTTGTCATCCTCGTTTGAGCTCCTTCAGAATGGTAAGCAATCATCTTTCTTTTTTCTTTCGATCATCATATTGCACTTCATCACCATCAAATATATGAAAATTTCATCTGATTGAAAATTTAATTATTTTTAAACTGCCAACGAGGGTTTATACTTGTAGTGGATTTTTCACATTTTTTTCTAAGGTCCCCTTTAAAAAATATGGTGATTAGAAAAGTGATTCGCAGTCGACTACGGTTATAATAATGGATTAAACGGGGAAGATTTGGTAAGTAGATCCCTCTTCCTGGATGTAATACGAATAGGACATAGAGCTTCACAATATAAAGGGTCAAAAGCTGTCAAGTGATTAGAAGCAGAGTAGCTGGAAAACAATTTATAATTAGTAATCACAATCACTAAAACCTCCACAAGGACCGGTCCGGGTCCTAGAGAAGTTCGCAGCAAAAATAAAGAATAGTGACGGGAACTTTATGGAATAGGAAATCTGGGACATTCGCAAAAATATAAATAATAATATGTGAGATTTTTGTAAAAATAACCCTGTTACATGAATAATTATAAAAAAAGTCACTCTCATATACAGATTATTTAAATAATCTTATCACGTACAAGTGCAGAAATATCCATATGATCAAAAAGAATCCGATGGCGCATAAGTAGTGTATACTAATTTTTGTAAAGTTAACTATCTTAAAAATGTATTTGCCTGTATTTTTCATAGGTGAATTATTAGGTTTCAAATATATCCTTGTACTCAAACATCTGTTTAAGTACGAAGGAACATAGAACATTTTCCCGCAACCTCCAATATATATATGCTTAGACGAACGACACCTGTTTTTTCTCTCCCCTGTCAACATTTTCGAGGTTCCGACTCCGGTTAAGAGGTAAAAAAAGTTCTTATTAAGAGGTTATGACTTACACTATCCACCTAGGAGAGACATGCAGGCAAATGCATTTGTAGGGACAATGATATATATATATATTAGAAAAGGATTATGTGCGGAAAGCTCAAACATTTCAACTTCGCTATGGCTGATTTCTGATACATTTTATATGCTTAATTGTAAATAGAATAAAGATAGAGGAAAAGAGGGCCTGTTGGTGTCTCCCTCTCCCTCTCTCTCTCTTAATTGTTTTTTTCTACCTTCTTAGGGTAATGTAAATACAAACTCTCTCTCTCTCTCTCTCTCTCTCTCTCTCTCTCTCTATATATATATATATATATATATATATATATGACTGAACCCTCTATCTCCTCTTCTCTCTCTCTCTCTCAATTGCCTTTTTGCTACCATCATGGGGTAATGAAAATAGGTCAAAATGTCAAATTTAGTGGATGACAATCAAGTTTGGTGGATGTCCACTGAGCTTTGAGACTTACTCCACGGCCACCAAACTATAGGAATGATCACTAATTATCGGGCCTAAGATAAGGGCACTCGATATGAATGTATGCCCATTTAGTTTACAATGGCGTGTCAGCCTGTCAGGGTTCTGTAACGTGGCGTGACCTGTTTTGTTGCAGTGGTTGGCCTGCGTGGCGGGAGGGGGGTGGGGTCCTTCCCTGCCCTTTCTTGACAGCAGCAAGGGTGCGGCATTGACGGGACACGTGTAGCTCTTGGTTCCCTCGCCTCTCTCTCTCTCTCGACACCGCCGTATCCATCTCCCTCTCTCTCTACGCCGTATTAATCTTTTTACTAGATCTTCCACATTCTCTCTCTCGTATTGGCCTCTCTATCTCTCTCTCTCTCGTATTGGCCTCTCTCTCTCTCTCTAGTCTTGATCTTTTCTTGCTTGGGCTGGAGCAGAACATGAGAAGATTCTCGGTGTAGGTTTAGCTGGCGTTTAAAAGCTCTACAGGGGGCATCGAGAAGATCTAATCCTGTGAGCTTTTAGGAGTGGCCGCTTAGTAGAGATAAGCCCGGGGCATCAAAGTTGTGCTGTGCAGTGGGCTGTATGTGGTTCTACGGGAATAGTAGTACCCAGCCCATGGCGATGAATCTGTGCGAGCATCGGTTCGGACACTGCTGACTGGGGGGCGTACGGAGGCACTTATTAGCCACTTTAAGCACGATTGTCGGGTCCTACCAGCAAAATCGGAATGCATCTGTCTGGAGTCGTGTCGCTGTTCCTGAATGATCGAGATATTTAGATCTCATGTTGGGAATTGAACGATCCAGAACGAAACTTGCCGATGAAAGCACAAGCAGTGGAGCTTCTTCTAATTAATTAAGCAAGATACACACATGGTGATCAAATACTTCGTTGAAATGGCAAAATGTGAAAGCAAGATCCCGGTCAAAGATAATATACTTTTGAACTTTGCATATTGAAAAAGTGAAGCCGTCAGAAAGTTTTGGTAAGATATTGTTATATAATGATCGTGGACACAGATTTGCCTTTAAATAATCCTAGACTAATATCTCTAATTTTAAGAATATTAATTTTCAGATCACGCGTTACAAAATCAACGTTCCTGAAACATCGTCCAGCTCTCTTCATACCTCTGTTGTTAAAAATCAGAATTGTGCTTGATTTCTCCCCTTTGATCTCTTCCCCGAAGGCATTAAATGCAGAACCACACGTTGTCCTTGTCTTCACCTGATACTGGGAGCCCTGTCCGATAACCTCTGTGACTTATACTACGATTCTAAAAATGCTACTGAACCGTAGGATACCCTTAAAGTTAAATATGGCCTCGTGATGTCGAAATTAAACGGTCGAGGGCATTCGACTTTAACAAATTCAAACTTGTGGATAACGAACATAACGATCAAATACATGAATTTGAAAATCTTGTCCATAAATCAAAAGTCATTGGATCCCAATCAGATGATTCCTTTCAAATAGCTTGTCTATTGGATAAGTTACCTCCCTCTTGGTTTGATTTCACCGGGACCCTTAATCATACCCAAAGAACCTTCGCCTTGAACCAATTATTTTGAGCAATTAGAATAGAAGAACAACATAGATTAAGATAAACCACCACACAAACTATAGACCCAAGGTAAATATGGTCGAAATAAATTTTAAAAAAAGATCATAAGAAATCATTTCCTCTAGAGCACAAGAACTTTAAGAAAAATAATCGAACATTCCATAATGACAAACCCCAAAATCTAAATCCTCAAAATAAAAAATCATATGAGAATAATAAGGAGCGCTGCTGCTACGTATGCGGATGGACCAACTATTTCGCATTCCAATACTATTTTCGGAAGAAATCTGCACGAAATACGAAGAGAAACAGTCCTCGTCCTATCGGCCCTCAAGTCAACATGATGACTGTAGGTGCTAATGCATCTGACCCAACATTTAGGTCTGTTCTAAGCCTGAAGTGAACTTTATCAATTTGCCTCTTGACCAGTGGATTGACATCGTAGCTAATATTCACGTATGTGCTGATTGCTCTTGATTTTTCACTTATTAGGACTCAGGTGCATGAGATGTGATGATAGGGAACAATATAGAGGTGCAAGTGTTAGGGACTGGAAGAGTTGATCTCAAGTTAATTTCAAGGAAAATCTTGACCATTCATGACTCTCACCATGTTCCCGACGACAGGTAGAATCTCATTAGTGGGTCCCTTCTAGTGCAGCAAGGATATAATTAATTTTTGAGACAAATAAAGTTGTAATAAATAAAGATCTATGCTTTATTGGAAAATGATTTATGTGTGATGACTTTTTCAAATTGAATGTATGCACACCTTCTTTCAATAAACAATCTGTTGTATTAAATGTTGAATCATCTTCTACGTGACATTCAAAATTGGGCCATGTTAATTATAACTTAATTAAAAAATTAATGTGATTAAACTTAATTCGTAAAATAGATATCAAACATCATGGAAAATGTAAAATTTATGTTGAAACGGAATCATCCAAATAACTATTTAAATTATTAAACAGATACTATGATATGTTAGAGTTAACACATGGTGATGTACGTGACACCGGACAAATATCCAGAGGTGACAATAAATACTTTGTAACCTTTATTCATGATCTATCAAAATAATGCTAACTCTATCTAATAAAAATAAAAGATTAAATATTAATTAAATTTTAAATCTATAAGATTGAAGTGAAAAATTAACAATAAAATAAAATTAAAATATTTAGATCAGATCGAGAATTTACACTAAGCGGGTTAACCCAACCTAGGGCTAACCATTTTTGTGTTTCGATCGGAGATTTACACTAAATGAGTTAAGTGGAGTACTAACCTAAGGCTAACCCGGGATTTCATAATCCATCTCATGATGTGGGTTAGAACTAACCGAACACCATTAATGATGTCTTTCTCCTCTCTCTCTCCCTCTCTCTTTCTCTATCATATTTATTTATGTTTAACAGTAAATTATTATAACTTTTATCATCTTTAAATTTGTAGTTATTAATATTAATGATAGTTTTTATCAAAAGTTTTATTATTATAATGGTATATTTATGATATAAAATATATTTAAAATATTTATAAAAGTTAAAAAATAAAACTTTTAAGATAAATAGTAACTTTTAAAAGATTTTTTTGACTTTAAATTTTAATTTGTAAGATTAATAATGTTATTTATCAAAAAATATAGTTTCATAGTATGTTTATTTTATAGAATATATTAAAATTATTTAAAAATTAAATTTAAATAAAAAATTTAAAATGAATAGTAACCAAAACCCGTCATTAACGACGCATATGTTTTTTAAATTTTAATTAGTGAGACAACGATGTTATTTATCAAAAATTTATTATTTTGTGGTATATTCATTTTATAGAATATATTAAAAATATTCAAAATCTATTTCAAAATAAAAATTAAAGTGAACAGTAATCTAACTCGTAATTAATGTCGATTTTGACCTATAAATTTTAACTATTTATATTAATGATGTTATTTATCAAAGGAAATTTCATTTCCATGGTATATTTATTTATATAATACATTAAAAAATATTTAAAAGTTAAATTCAAATACAAAATTTATAGTGAATAGTATCTTAAAACTCGTAATTAATGATATTTTTGTCTTTCAAATTTTAATTAGTGAGATTAATGATGTTGTTTCTAAAAAAATCATATTTTCATAATATGTTCAATTTATAGAATATATTAATTTTCAAATTTTTTTTAAAACTAAAAATATTAATAGTGAACAGTAATTTAACCCGTCACATGTCTTTTAATTTTTAATTAGTGAAATTAATGATATTATTTATCAAAAAATTTATATTTTCATGATATGTTTAATTTATATAATATATTAAAAATATTTACAAATTAAAATATTTTTTTAAAGATGAACAATAACCTAAACTCATAATTAATGATGTTTCTGTATTTTAAATTTTAATGATTGAGATTAATTACATTATTTATCAAAAATAGTTTAATTATTATATTATATTTAATTTATAATGTATATTAATTTTTTAAAATTCAAAATAAAATAAAAAATGTTAAATTGAACACATGTCTATAGATAAAATATTTAAAAATAGAGAAAAAAGTGTGACATTTTAACTGTCATTAGTAATGAGTTAATCCAATATCCATGCAACCATACCGAATTAAAAATATGTTGGTTCACCTCCTAACTTTAACTTTTAAATTAACTCTCCTCGTATCAAATTAAAAATAAAATAATCCCGTACCATCTTAACTGGGTTAAGTTAACCTAGTCTTAATCTAACTCCTGTCAAACGGGGAGACTTTATCATTTCGTTTGCGAGTTAAGCTAGACCGTGGTTATATTAGTTTAACCAGTTTTTAAGTGGCAGAGGTTTTTTCTGTAACCAAAAAAAGTAAGATTTTTGGTTAAATAGGTAGATTGAGTGGGATTTTTACTAATTTTAAAATATTTTAAGGGCTTAAAATCAAAAAGCCCATATATTTATTAACCACGATACACTGTCCATTCGGATTTGGATCCTTTTACCGACCCGTTCACAACTCTATCCAGCGCCCCTGCGTAACCCCCTCCCCGCCTCCGACCTGCCGAAGGAAGGCCGTCAGAGCCACCGAGCCACGTCTCTCTCTCTCTCTCTCACATATCACCCAGCTGTTCTCTCTTCTTCATTACCGTCGACCCTAACAGTAGCCCTAGTCACTTCCTCGGAGAATTCCGCCACCGCCCGTCGTCGGATTCCTCCGCCGGAGGCCACCATCGCCGTCGCCTCCTCCTCGGAGCCCCGATAGAAGGTGAGAGGAGGAAAAAGAAGAAGGAGCGAAGATGGTGCTCGCACAGTTAGGGGGGAGCATCACCAAGGCGTTGCAGCGGATGAGCAACGCCACCATCATCGACGAGAAGGTGCTGAACGAGTGCCTCAACGAGATCACCCGGGCGCTGCTGCAGGCCGACGTCCAGTTCCGCATGGTCGCCGACATGCAGAAGAACATCAAGAAGGTCGTCAACCTCGACGACCTCGCCGCCGGCCACAACAAGCGCCGGATCATCCAGCAGGTGCGCGATTCTCTCTCTATCTCTGTATGCCTGTTGGTGCTTGTGCGGATAGGGCTACCCTCTGTGTGTGTGTGTATCCGTGGTGTCGAAATTGGATCTGTCGTGGATCCCCCCCAGGAATCTGGATTTATTCTCCAAACAAATCAAAACCCTTGTATAGGGCACTAATGCCTAATTATCTAAGTAGTTGTTTTTCTTTTTTTGGTGACAATTGGGGCATGGATTTGGAATTTCCGCTCCGGTGAATGCAAGTAGGTCGGATGGCCGAAAATTTGAGATTGGAACAAGATGCTAGCCCCTCCGAGGCAACCTACTTGGACACTGTTACGAATGTGTTTGGGATCAATTTTATATTCTCATGTTTTCCCATAAAGTCTCCATGGATATGCCATGGGCTTTTCTCGTTCGGCCTGTTTGTTTATTGACCAATTTTATTTCGTTGTTTTCTGTGCTGTTGTGTGTCGAAGAAAAGTGTGAGGTTTTTAATATACGATAACCCATTAAAGGAAATCCGGATTCAACTATTTTCTTGTGCAGGCTGTATTCAATGAGCTTTGCAAGATGTTGGACCCCGGGAAACCATCATTTACACCGAAAAAGGGGAAGACGAGCGTTATCATGTTCGTTGGTTTACAAGGTGAATTAATCAGTTTTCTTAACTGTATTTATGGTTCTTACTCAATTGTTTACTGTGTAAGCTACTATGGCTCCTCAAAGCTTGCTCAATTTTCTTCTTATGCTTGACTATCTTGTTTAAGTCGAGTGTACAACTATTCATTAATATAGTAATTCCTAATCGACAGATGAATCTTCAGGTCCAAGGAAACTGTACGGATATTATGGGTATTGTATATTAGTCTTCTCACTTTTGTTATATCATTTGATCACATTCCAAAAAATCATTTGATACCATCCATTTTTTTAGCTTGTGGGCTGTCTCACAGGAAATTCTGTTGTAGAAGCTAGGATGTAAGTAAACTATGAAGTTTGAAATAATAAATTACAGCAGAAATCTTAGAAGAGTTTGGGCAAGGAGTTAAATGTTCCATGTGGAAACTGATCATAAATACAATGTTTTCTCATAAGGCCTACAATTGACCACATTCTGAGAAACGAAAGGTGAGTAGGACCCGTGTAAGTTGTTATGGAGGTTGGAGTATAGAGAGGATGGGTTGTGGGCTCAGGTGATTAGGCAGAGGTATTTCGACAGGAGGAGAGCTTGGGACTTGGCTCCTACTCTCCTTCACAAGACTTCTCCTCTTCGGCGGGATATCATCTTTTGCAGGGATGTTCTCGTCTCCGGCGTCGGGTCCGACTGGGAAAAGGCAAGCATTGACTGCTGTTGCTTCTCGCGGGCGAATGATGCAGGGACCATTGCCGTGAGTGCCTGGCACGACACCTCCTCCGAGCTGGGTATAGGGAGGAAGATCCCGGCAGCGGCGGGCCCCCTGTGCAGTGAAAGGCACTGCTACAAAGCTTTTTTTGAAAGGAGGCAGAGGCCAGAGACTCCCTGGACAGTAGTCAGAGGACGTCCGCATACGGCACGTCGGTCATCGGCGATGGGTGCCCCACCACGCTAGGTGGGTCTAGAAGTTGCTGCACAGCTGCCAGAGGGTTAGGGCCCTCCGTCGGGAGTGGAGCAGGAAGTGGGTGTGGGAGAAGAGCCCTCTTCGGCCTAGCCGGTCCGACATGAAAGCCCAGCCGGTCCTGATGCACGTCTGCCTGCAAGGACTGGCCTGCTGCTCGGCCTCTACCAGCGCCCTGATACGCAACTCGCCATCGGCTTGGCCGATTGGCTCTTGAAGCGGAATCGGGCGAGGAAGAACCCTAGAGCGGGTCATCACGTGGCCAGTGACACATAGATGGCAGTTTCGGCCGAAACCGAAACGTTTCGGTTTCGGACCGAACCGAAACGATACCGAAGTCCCAGTTTCGGCCGAAACCAAATGTAGGCTGTTAAGAAAAAATAGTTATTTAATTGGTTTCGGACCCCTCCGAAACCGAAACCGAAACCGTGACTACCATCCATGCAGTGACAAGCCGCTCACAGCGGGTAAGTTGCGGGTCCGTGCCCAATCGCCCGATGACTCGGATCCAGGCCAGGCTCCAGCCGCTCCACCCGCCACCTGTCCAGACTCGCCTGCGGCCCACCGAAGCTCCGCACTGCCTGAAAACCTGGATCTGATCCTTTGACCAGCCGGCGGGGGATTCGAAATTTGAAATCCTAGGTACTGTACATCGTCCCCCTTTGGGTGGTTCGCCTGAAACCCCAATCTACTAGCCGCCACTCGTTCCTTCGGCAAAACGTGGACTCAGACAACATAACTCTCCTCGCGGATGGCAAAGGAGATCACCTCCGGCATCTCCACCCTACCACGTACAGTGACTAACGCATCTACCATCACCCAAGACCCCAGCGACGCGAAATGCAGGCTCCCTTCCACCACCCTGCTGGAGCCTTTGAGCTAGAAGGAAATACCCACCTCGTCGCACATGATGAGAGGTAACCTTTCGATTCTGATGCATTTGGTGGAGTCAATAGGGTTGGGGAAGCCGCCCCTTCCCCTTGTCGGACTCCGTTCTCTGCAACGTAATCCACCTCCGTTGTCGCCACTGCGTCCTCTTCTTGTTGGCCAACTACCAGGAAGCCAGACCCAGCCACCTTCCGGACCTCCCACTTGCTCCTTCATGCTCCCCTCGCTTCCAGAAGGGCGTACATCTTCACCTCATCCACTGCCTCGTCGATAGGAGCGACATAAATGCACTGGTGCAACCAAGCCGTCCTCTCATGGAGAAGCTCCGGGGGAAGTCCCCCGCCTCCCAGCACCCCCTTCCTCCCTTATGGCCTTGTGTAGGTGTTAAGACTTTGCAGACAGCTTCCACATAGGAGAGGCCTGGTGTCACTGCGCTTGCGAGCTCCGGCCCCCTTCAAGGATGGCAGTACCGGTTTCGGTTTCGGCCGAAACTGGTTCAAAATATTCAAAAAATGCAAAAGTTACACTGAGCAGGTCCGGTTTCGGTCGGTTTCGGTCGGTTTCGGTCCGGTTTCGGTTGGTTTCGGTCTGAAACCATTATTATTATTATTATTTTAGTTTTGGACCTGTTACAATGAGCAGGTCCGAAACGGTTTCGGTATGGGCTGAAACCGATACGTTTCGGCCGAAACGTATCGGTTTCGGCCGATACTGCCATCTATGGCCCCCTTGATCGGCAAAACTGCTGGATGCGGCCAAACATCCGACGTCGGAGGCACTTCCTTTCCCCTCTTGATGCACCAACAGCCCCCCACTGTGGAGCTTCTCTGTGCCCCATGTTCAGCTGATAGCGGGTGGCTCCGGAGATGACCTCTGGAGGACGCCCTCTTACCTTAGTCAATTATCAGGTATCAAATTTCAAGATACCAAGATCCATTAAGAAAAGAATTGAATCTATTAGGAGTTGCTTTCTCTGTTGAGGGATCAATAAGGAAAGGAGAGGGGTCCATTTTTGGTTCAATCCACTACAACTTTCAAGAAGTAACAAGGAAAGGAGAGGGCTGCATCTCATCAATTGGAAGGGGTGTGCAAAAGCAAGGATCAAGGAGGTGTTGTTTTCATGACGATCAAGGACTGGGGAATTGGATCAGGTCCTAGGATCGGTTGAGCCCAATCCAATCAAGGTCGGGATATCTTCCGGATCCCAAAGACGGATGCCAAAAAGTTTGAGTTCATTTCAGACGAGATTCTTCTGGCATGGTAGTAGTGAGAGATGCAGGGCAGGCATGATATATCTTGGGGCAGGGTATGTAAAAGTAAGAACATGGGAGGTGTTGGTTTTAAAAATATTAGAGATTTTAATCTAGCTCTTTTGTGCAAGTGGATGTGGAGACGGTGGTTTGTGGGCTCAAATCATCAGACAGAGGTATTTTGGCAGAGCAAGGATTTGGGACATGTTACCGGCATCTCAGCATACTATTTCACCCATCTGGAGAGGTATTTTGACAGGCAGGGACTTTATGATTTCTAGTGTCCGGGTCCGTCGGGGGACAAATGTTTATTTTGGAGAGACAAGTGGAGTGGTGATTTCACCTTAGAGGCGTCCTACCCGAGGCTCTTTGCTATTGTTGCAGCTCCTTTGGCCCTAGTGTTCCAGTCTTTTGACTTTCAGCTATTAGGAGGGACGTACTCACTGACATGCAGAAGGAATCTCAAGCTAGAGGAGATAGATCAACTAGAGAGTTTGCTTACCTTTCTTCTCGATTTTGTTCTAGAGGCAGATAGAGGACCAGTGATGTTGGAGGTGTGAGAAGGAGGGATGCTTCTCAGTTAGGTCAGCTTACTCATGCATATTCGATGGAGGGTTGCGTCATACCCTTGCTCCACAAATTTGGGCTCCCAAGAGTCCTTTGAAGGTGAATGTTCTCATCTGAAGGATTTCTCATGGTAGGCTGCATACCTGTGACAAGATTGCTCTATTTCTTTAGGATCTACCCACGACGTGTTGCTTGTGTGGAGAAGAGGATGAGATGCTGAATCATCTCTTCATAGTCTGTTCTTTCTTACGGGAGGTGTGGACTAAAGTCACAAGGAGGATTCACTCTAGCATCGGTATGCAAGGGAGTGCCCATCTTTTGATTGGTCTCTAGCACAGGAGGTGGAATCTCGAGGGAGATAGGGTGTTTGGTGGCTGATCCTTCATGCTACTTTATAGGCTTTATGGATGGATCCTTCAGAGGAGAAGCTGGAGCTGTGGATAGAGTTGTTTCTTTTATTTGTGAGAGTGAGAGAGTGGGCGGAGATCTTTTGTAATGTGAATTCTCACAATTCTTCCATTTTTTGTTTTTTTGGGAGGTTAGGACCTACCACTTTGGCTTGGTGTGGAAGGCCTCTTTTGTATAGGGATTTTTTGAAATCTCATTGACTATACTTGTATATCCTTTTTTTTTCTTTTAAAACAATAGTGGTACTACTCACTTTCAAAAAAAAAAATCAAGGTCGGGATCAGGATAGGCTAATTTTAGACCAATTCTGACCAATCCAAGCTGACTGGTCTGTTCTTCTTTCATTTTTCTAGATAAAATATGGATTGTATTTCTCTCATTGAAATTGGATCAGCATTGCCCATTCCCAATCTGGATTGGCTGATTATGGTTACGATTGATTCAATTGTTAAAGCTATTTTAATAAAACGGTTGTGAAGGTGGTGAAAGGAGGAGAATTTTTGGGCCAAACTTGCAATTTTACGAGATTTTTTGGAAGATCATGGTTCTCAGGGGCACCGTTCGCTGATCTTTCTGAGCATCTTTGTGAGTTAGATATTGATAAAGGCCAGTCCAGCGTTACAGAATGACAGTAAAGTTGGCCAATGGAGCATCTACCTACGAAGGTATCTTATCTATATGAACGTTTCTGAAGCCTATGCAAATGCTTAAGGTATACATATTTTGAATGATGTGGATGATAGAGGTTATCAAGAGTGTGATATGAAGGGCTGTTATCCTGTTTGGTTCTTTAGTAGTTTACTGTTTCATCATTTTATACAATCTTTGAATGAAATCTAACCCATTAACACTTGTGAACCCCTAAGAATTTAGGAAAAAAGATTTTATGATATCAAATAATATTTAAGTTTAATTAATAATTTATGATATTAAAAATCACTCCTTGGGCAAGCTATTTAGGTAGTTAGAATACATAAAATATATACATCAATCTTATAAATTGGCAGTCAAGTTTTTGATTTAAAACTATTTTTAATTTTTTAATAGGTCGTATTGTACTGAGTCGGGGGGGGGGTACCACGGATTGGATTTCTCCTGGTACAGTACGAGTCGGCCTACTTGTACCAATATGGTATGGTACGTCAAACCGTGTATTTGATACTCTCAGAAGAGTGCTTCAATGCGCTGAAGACTGGGCTAGAGGAGGTGAGTTAGAAGTTGCAGATGATTCCTTGATCTGGAAGGCTAAACATTGGAGTAGGATCATTCACTTGGTAACTGTTAAGTTCTTCTGTATGAAGGGCTTTGAGCCCTTCCCTACTTGCGATTGGTCTGCTTTAATCTTCTTGCTGGAGCAGTGTTCTGTTGTATCATCCCTTGTGTCTGTGTAGGGATCTGGTGAGGTGTAAGGGAATATCCTCCCCTCATAGAGAGGTGCACTTGTGTTGGTTATATTCTTTTTTTTTCCAAGGAACAATGACTAATCATTAGTTCCTCCATTTGATGCATCTTTGATTCCCTATGTCGTGTCTCTTTGTTTGCGAAAGAGTGTAGTAAGGCAAAGTAGACAAAAGGGAATCCAACTTTGCTCTAATATGACTAGATAGTTTCTCATGTTTGAAGTCTTCCTTCTCTGCTAGATTATTTTGCTAAATTCTTAAGAATATGATCCATATGCACATTATCATTCTAGTACTTCTAGAGGCTGTATTTTGTCTTTTGTTGATTGCTTCTCTGTGATGAGTCACTTGATAGAGATTGTATCCGATTTTTCCTTTGTAATTTATGATTTAATTTTTGCTTTTCTTCCAGACTGACCCTTCTGTGCTGGCTGGTTCTGTTTGAAACATCTAGGTTCTGGGAAAACTACGACATGTACAAAATATGCATACTATCATCAAAAGAAAGGCTGGAAGCCTGCGCTAGTGTGTGCGGATACGTTTAGAGCTGGTGCCTTTGATCAACTGAAGCAGAATGCTACTAAAGCTAAAATTCCTTTTTATGGAAGGTACTGAACCAAATATTTCTTTTGATTTTGTAGTTTGTCTGAAGGGAACTATGCAAAGTGCCGAGTGCATGACCTCCAATTGTTGAAATAGACTGACCAAAAACCCAATTTTGTGTCTGGTATTTTTTTGACTGATTAACTGATCATGACTTCTTTTTGCTAGAATAAGTGAAAAAGCACCCTTTGCTTAGAGCATGATGCTTTGTACATAAAGCAGTCATAACTTGCTATTTACAGTAAGAGCCTGTGCTAGTTGACTTTGCTTTAATATATACTATATTTCTTCAGATAAAATTGCCATCATCGCAATCCGACGATCTATATGGATGCAGTCCTTATGTGCACACTATTTCTATTGAATGGTGCATTGATGCCACACTAACACAAAAATTAGAATGAATGCAAAACTAACTAAAAAAGAGTAAATGGTGCATTGGTGCCCTACTAACAAAATTTAGAATGAATGCAAAACTAACTAAAAAAGAGTAACGGTTATTTAAATTGTTCCACTTTTAAAAAACAATTATTTAAATTGTTGCTAATAGATCACTACTATAAATAAAGTTGATAAAATGTCTGGCTTCAAATATGGCATGATCTCCATGTGATTCATGTCCATTGAACACTTGTATCACGTACTACATGATCTTCATGATCATCCATCAAACATGGTGTTTTCTTCCTACATCACTTTTACAATAACCGATAATATCATATGCCTTGAAATCTTGATTTATAATGGGTACCCTCATCCATTGCCATTAGCCTATCGAAGAAAGATCTTGATTATTTCGCCTAATAGGCTATGCACTCCATTCCCTAAGGCTTTCCTAGAGAGAGAAGCTCTGGTGCGTTTTGGGTTGGGAGTGAGTCCCATGACATCCCGAGGGGCAGACACGGGGGTGAAAGGTTCCCATCGGTAGCATTGGGTGTCGTTGTCCTGTGACCGGTATGGCAGGGGGGAGTAGGGAGTTTCACGGAGCCTTTGGGGCGAACAAGACCTCTCTGATCTGCTTCAGATGTTGCCGAGCAAGACACACAGAGATATTGCAAGGGGTGAGTAGAGAGGGCCAGTGTGTTCCTATGCCTAGGTGGTCCAACAGAAGGCATCTGGCACACGCGTGCTGGGTGGGGGATGGGAATGTATGGATTTAGGCCCACTACTCAGGACCTCCTACACGGCCGCATGCAGTGGCTTCAACGGTGTCTATGGATCGCACTGGTGGAAGGACTGGCCGATCTGGCAACTATAAGGGACTACCTAGACGCATGCACAGTGGGGCATCATCGGTGGGAGGTGTGCCAAGTGTCTAGGGCGGGTTTCTTGGCAGTCGGTAGTAGCAGTGAAGCGGCGGTGTTGAAAGTGGCGGAGGAAGGCTTTCCTAGTGACCAACGGGGGTGTGCTTCAAGTGCAGAGATGGTCAATGGCGAGCGGAACCTTTCCCTACCCTAGGGAACTTGTTCTCTCTTTAAGCCTCCAAGGGATCCCTTTGATCCTTTGCGACAAGGAAGGGATCTCCTCTTTGGTGAATTTGTTTGCAACGTGGAGGCTGGATCCCTACATTTTGCCACGGAAGGGGCTCTTATGGTGGTGCAGTTCGCGGCTAGGGTCTCAAGCCTTGCTTTAGGATCGCCGGTGATCATCGTTGATGTCGGAGGGACCACCTTTGTGTTTTAGAATGCGCCGCTTAGTCGCCGCTAGGGTCTAGGTCAACACTCTAGCAGGAGCCAGGAGGAAGAAGAACAGGGGCTAGGGGTACGTGGCATCGCCCCAGCTTTCCCTTCAAATTTCAAAAGGCCCGCCCACGTTCTTGGGTCAACTGAGTTGGGCTGGGTAGGCACGCCCCAAGGGCCGTTTGGGCTGCTTGGCTAGTCCACCACGGGTCAGCCCACATTGCACATTGGGCTGTCACCTGTGCGAGGATCAGGTCCGAGTATAGTTAGTTGTCATGGACCCTGGAACTTACTTGGATCCGACCTTCTTGCGTGTGTCGGGCCTGCGAGACCCACTAAGGGTCACCTACAACGGCCGCTGTTCACCTGCAAGGAGATAGCAGCAGGCGGCCAAGCCGACATCGGCCGACGAATGTAGCGGTGCCCTCACCGCCGGCGGACCCCCTTGGGCGATCGGTCACGCCGCCTTTGATCATCAGGCATTAGGAAGGAGGGTTCGTAGGCGGCCACAGTTGGGAGTTGCCCCAATGCCTGCTGAAGGTGGCCTCGGGAGGATCCCAGGTCACAGGTTGCTCCAGCTCGCAGATGGCCCTAGTGCCCCCACCGTCGGCGGACGTCTTCCGACGATTGGTTGCGTCGACTTGTGCGACCATCCTGCATTTGGTGGTTCTTGCTGGCGGCTTTGCCACAACCTCGGTTGAAGGAGGGTTCATGAGGAGCCTTGCTCGCAGGCGGCCCAAGCTCGTAGGTAGATCCAATGCCCTCACCATCGACGAACTTGCTCCGATGACATGATCGTGCCGACCGGCTGCCTGCATCGATAGAGGAGCTCAACTCACAGGTGGCTCTGGCGGAATGCATCTCGTACCAGCCGCTGTGCCAGGTGGCCTATGCTCTTGACCGACTGGACAAGGACGCGGACGAGGAGCCGAACAACCCACTCTCAGCAGGCGGCTGCTACTGGAATATGTGATCCTTGGAGGACCGGCAACGGCCAGCATGGATGCTCAGTATTGGACAGAGGCAGCGAGGCTTAGGGAGGAGGAGGAGACCGATCTCTTGAGGCAGGCAGTGGGGGTGATGCTTCCACCTGAGGATGAGGAGACTGCCTTGGAAACTCCCGGAGAAGTGACAGGGTCGGAGAGGAGTAACTTAGATGGCAAGAGAGTGGAAGGCATGGGCAGGCTTGGAAGGGAGGAGGTGAGGGAGTTGAAGGGGGTGGTGGAGAAGATGACAGAGGGGCATATGAGGCAGTTGGCAGACAAGATAGGGGTCTCTTTTGAGGGGGTGGAGAGAGACATGAGGGGTTTTTCATCATCTAGAAGTTGCTCAACTTGGCTAGGGAAGCGAGGGTGGGTACTGGGTAAATCACAGAAAAGGCATCTAGGGGGACCGAGGAGGGAGAGGTGAGGGGGCATGAGTCGGAGGAGGGAGGGAGGAACACATCCTTGTTCTCATGAGGATTGTCTCATGGAATGTGAGGGGGATTGGGGGGTAGAGAAGAGGAGAGTCGTGAAAGAGTTGGTAAGAATATGTGAGGCTGACATCTTGTGCCTACAAGAGACTAAGTGTGATGGGGACGGGGAGACAATCATGAGGGAGATTGGGGGAGCCAGGCTTACTAAGGGGGTGGCGTCCCCAATAGAAGGGAGGGCAGCAGGTATCATGATTCTATGGAACTAGTTCGAGGTGGAAGAGGTGGTGGAAGATAGACAGGTCAGTCGAGGGGTTCTCTCTCTTCATTACCGCAACATGAGGGATGGCTTCTCAGGGAACTTCTCGGGGATCTATGGCTCACAATCCAGGGAGGGCAAAAGATCTCTATGGAACGAGCTACTTCTTTACCATCATAGCTCAGGCCGGCCTTAGTGTGTGGCTGGTGATTTTAATGCAATTACAATGGCTTGAGAGAGGATGGGGGTTAGCCCCCATACGGGAGAAATGGAGGACTTCTGTGACTTCATAGAGGAGGTGGATTTGATCAATATTGGCTTGGTGGATGCTCAGTATACCTGGTCCAATATAAGGGCCACACCTCCTTGCTCCAGACTGGATAGGATCTTGGTATTGGTGGATTGGGAGGATCGCTTCCCCCATGTGCAACCATTCTGTTTGGCTAGGCTGATATCAGATCACAAGCGTATCCTCTTGAAGGCCAGCCACCACCAGGAGAGGAGATAGGGTTTCAGATTTGAAATGTTTTGACTCAGAGAGCTAGATTTCATGGAGACAGTCAGGAGGGCTTGGAGTGTGCAGAGGCAGGGGCACTCTTCCATGGCGACTTTGGTGGGGAACTAAACCACTTGGTCTAGGTGCTTAAAGGCTGGGGAGTTAGCAAAACCCTATCTGGCAGATTGGCTAAGGGGAGGATTCTGCAACAATGGGAGGGCTTGGATTGCTTAGAGGAGGCAGGGATGCTGGGCAACTCTGACAGGTTGCACGGGACATACTTAGGGCCGAGTTTGAAGAAATCTTACTCATGAAGAGATCTATTGGAAGCAGAGATCAAGAGAGAAATGGCTCAAGGAAGGTCGTAGTAACACTGCTTATTTTCAGAGGATAGCCTCAAGGAGAAGGAGAATCAATCATATAGCCTCCATCAAGGTTGGGGACTAGATTTTCACTAGGGAGGAGGAGATTAGGGGGTGTGCCAAGGATTTCTATTTTAGATCTTCATTGAAGATCAAATGTGCAGACTTGGCATTACAGATGACCTTCTTCCATCGCTCTCTACAACAGATTATGAAGCTCTGTCCAGCCCCTTTATGGAGGAGTAGATCAGACATGCAATCTTTTCTCTTGCAAGTGATAAAGCACCTTCCAGAAGTGCCAGAATATTATCAAGAAGGGCCTGATTTAGGCCCTAGAGGAGTTTCAGGAGAGTAGGGCTTACTTGAGGGGTATTAGCAAAATCCTCTTGGTCCTCGTCTCAAAGTAACAAGGTGCACAAAGCTTCTTGGACTTTAGACCCATCAGTCTGCTAAACAGTACATGCAAGATTATCACTAAATTGCTGGCCATGAGATTAGACAAAGTGATTGGCAGTGTGGTTAGTGGTCGCCAAGGGGCTTTCATCAGAGGAAGACATGTACAAGAAAATTTTCTAGTTGCTCATGAATGCTTGTATGTCATAAAGACTCAGAGGATGAAGGGGGTGATGTTGAAGCCGGATTTTGAAAAGGCATATGATAGTGTTTTTCTTTGAAGTGGGTGGTACCACTGATGTATAAATGTAGAGAAATTTACAAGTATAAACTGTCTCAAACCAAAAAGCAACCCCAAAACCTATACAAAAGAGCTCCACACGGATTGTGGATCCACCTAACCCCCCAAATAGCCAGAAAGATAAGTAAGGGAATCTACATTACAAAGAGTGACCGCCCATTCCTTTACTCTATTACAAATAACAGAAACAACAATATCCTCTATCCCAAGACATATGGTGGTGTTAATTGGCATTGCCTACTATAGACCTTGGCTAAGATGTGTTTTGATCATAAATGGAGTGACTGGGTCTGAGCATGTATTTCTTCAGTATCTTTTTCGGTCTTGGTTGATAGGCGACCAACTTCATCTTTCCACAGTGGCAGAGGGCTCTGCCAGGGGAGACCTTATGTCTCCCCTTCTGTTTGTCCTAGCAGCATAGATTTTGAGCAAGATGTGGATGGGAGTTGAAAGGGTAGGTTTGATTAGAGGTTTTTAGGCAGGACACCACAATGTTGGCATTAGCCATCTACAGTATGCTGATGACACTATTCTCTTCCTAGCAGATGAGGGGGGCTAGCTATATACTGCCAAGTGAATATTGGAGATGCTACAGGAAATTAGTGGATTGAAGGTGAATTTCAACAATAGTTGTATAGCTGTGATCAACATGGAGGCGAGGGCACTTAGGAGGCTACATTCATATTGGGTTGTCAGATAAGATATTTTCTTTTCTCCTACTTGGGCCTACCATTGTCCTCCGGAGTCCTACATTACAGTGATTGGAAGCTAGTAGTGCAGAGGCTTGAGTCTAGAGTAGTAGGGTGGAAGGCGAGATTTCTCTCATATGAGAGGAGAATGGTGTTATGCAAAACGGTGCTCGACAGTCTTCCTATTTACTATCTCTCCATTTAGGATCCTGAAAATGGTGGCCAAGAAATCGGAGTCCATTTAAATTAGATTCTTTTGGCATGGCAGTGGTGGCAATGGTAGGGGCCGACATGACATTTCATGGGATAGAGTGTGCAAGAGCAAGGAAGTTGGAGGCGTGGGCATCAAGAATTTCAAAGACTTCAACCTGACACTCCTTTGTAAATGGTTGTGGAGGACAACGGACTGTGGCTACAACTTGTCAGGCATAGATACTATAGCAGGGTCAGAGATTGGGATTTGACACCGGCATCTCTACACAATGTCTCGCCGATATGGAGAGGCATCCTCCAGTGTGGGGATATCATCAAATCGAGTGTTAGGGTCAGTCTGGGCAATGGACAATGGTGTTTGTTCTGGAAGGACAGGTGATGCGAAGACTTCACACTAGCAGAATCCTTCTCGAAGCTCTATCTTATTTTTGCTGCATCCATGGCATCAACAGCTCATACTTTTGATACACGGTTATTTGGGGGTACATGGGCACTCACCTTCAGGAGGAACCTGATGCATGAGGAGATGGATCAGCTGGAGGGTCTCCTGTCATTCCTCCTAGGTTTTAATCTGGTGGAGCGTAGGGCTGATAGGTGGTGGTGGAGATGGGAGAAGGAGGGGTCTGCATACTTACTCATATCAGATGGAAGATTGCGCTACCGTTTTGTGCCACATATTTGGGCCCCCAAGAGCCTGCTGAGCATGAAGCTGTTGTCCTGTTGATATGGAGGATTTCACATGGCCGGCTGCCTACTTGTGACATGATTGCCTTTTTTCTTCAAGACATACCTACCCTTTGCTGTTTATGTGGGGAGAGAAAATCTTAACCACCTCTTCACATGATGCTCTTTCTCTAGGGAGGTTTGGGCTAAAGATCGGTGATAGGTTAAACCATACCTTTGGTCCATTTGAGAGTGTGCAGCATCTCCTCAGATGGCAAGGGGGATAGGATTATTTGGTGGCTTATGCTTCAATGTACAGTTTAGGCACTGTGGGGAGAAAGAAACAACATAATCCTCAAAGGCGAAGCAAGAATTGAGGATATACTTGTCTCTTTTGTTTGTGAGAGAGTGAGCGTGGGCAAACCGCTTATGTAAAGTGTAGTCTCACAACTCCTCTTTTTTTCTTTTGTTGGGGGGATAGCAAGGGGCACACTGACTCGGTGTGTTTTTTTTTGTAAAGGGATTTTTGGGTGCTGACTGACTATACTTGTACTTTCTTTTACTATTAATACATGTGGTACCATCCACTTCTCCAAAAAAAAAAGCACTCCATTCCCTAGCGGTATGTCAGGAAAACTTCATCCTCTTGCTCTCTTCAGAGAGAAGATATTTGTCAAAACTCCAATTGGTGGAATTTCTTTTGAGGTGTCTTTATCTGATCCATTTAATGAAATAGATCAATTGTGCCATTGTGTAACCAACGCATGATAATATTGGTTGCTGGTTTTGCATTGTCTTTCTTCTGTTGGTACCTGGATTCCATTTCATAATCACCTCAACTTTGCCATTATATGCTCTTATACAACTCTTGGGCTCCATTTCATAATTGCTTCAGCGTTGCTATTTGTCCACTCTTGTACAAGTATATCCATAGCAACCGTGAATGTTGATGATGCTCAGTTATTTTAGACTACTTCAGGTTGGGAATGCATTCTCTCATAGCTGCAAGATTGCAACATCATTTTCTTTTGTTCTGATAAATTATCTGGCATATTAATCACTGCATTGTTGCTTGTTTGCTTGACATTCTTTCTGCAGCCACATGGAGTCAGACCCTGTGAAGATTGCAGTGGAAGGTGTTGAAAGATTTAAGAAAGAGAATTGTGATCTTATAATTGTTGATACAAGTGGGCGCCACAAACAAGAAGCTGCTCTCTTCGAAGAAATGCGTCAAGTTTCTGAAGCAACAGTATGTTTACTTTACTATAATTTTGGTTTTCCATATCTTTAGATGTAGTAGTGTTGCTGAGTTTGTTTGTTTTGATATTCTAGAAACCAGATCTTATCATATTTGTGATGGATAGCAGTATTGGACAAGCTGCCTATGATCAAGCACAAGCATTTAAGCAAAGTGTTTCAGTGGGTGCTGTGATTGTGACCAAGATGGATGGTCATGCAAAAGGAGGCGGAGCACTTAGTGCGTAAGTGTGCTTATCCATTTTAACTTCCAGTTGGCTAGGAAGACCTTACCTGATGACCCATATTTCCTTTATCCCTGTTTACCACAAGCTACTTACTCTCCTGGGTACTATGCTTTTGTTTGTGAATTTGTGGATGCCTTGAAAGCTTTACCAGTTTGGACATTGTCTAGCAATGATTATATTCATTGTTAATTTCAGAATTAGGGTAGCTACTAGTTGCTCAATCTTGATCCATGAGCTATGCTGCAGATTTTACTGTATCTAGTGTAACCTATGCCTTCTTTCTGTTGTCTGGAAAACTGCCAGATTGATAAAACTTGAATAGAACTAAAGTAATGTCTGCAAACAACAAGAACTGATATTATGAATTAGGATGACAAATTATCTGGATGGGTGCTAGAGGAAATAAACGTATTACTAGGTGCTAGCAGGTGCAATATGTGGGGTTGAAATCTTTTTTTTCCTGAAAGTGGTTAGTACCACTGTTGTATTAAAAGAAAAAGGGATGCACAAGTATAGTCAGTAAGCTCCAAAAAATCCCTGTACATGCTAGGGCCACACCAAGCTAGTGTTGCCCTCTCTAACCCCCCAACAAAGCAAAAATAGGTGAGTTTTGGGAGTTCAGATTACATAAGAGTTCCGCCCACTCCTTCACTCTTTCACAAATGAACAAAACCACATACTCCTCCGCTCTAGTTTCCCTTCTGAACACCCTTTTGTTCCGTTCCCCCCACAAAGAGCACAAGGTGGCATGGAGGATCAACCACCATGCAATTCTGTCCCCCACACCAACCTAGTGTTGCCCATTCTAACCCCCCAACGGGGTTGAAATCTTAGTGCTCTGAGTGGCAAAGTATTGATAACATCCACTAATTGTAATGTTTTTTTTGAAAGTGGATAATATCACCTTGTATTAAATGTAAAAAGAAGGGATGTACAAATATGGTCAATAAGTTTCCCAAAAATCCCTGTATAAAGAGGTGCTTCCGCCACGACAGTGTGGCTGCTACTATCCCCCCAACAAAAAAAAAACATGGAAGAATTTTGTGATTCCACACTGTAGAGAAGGCTTGCCCATTTTCTTACTCTCACAAATAAAGGAGACTACCCTATTTGATACCCTTGCTTCCCTCTTGAATATCCTAATGTTCCTTTCTCCCGGCAGGGCCCAGAGGGTGGCATGAAGGATAAGCCACCAAATGAGTCTATCACCCTTGAGCATCCATGTTCTGTGCCAATTCCCTAAGAGCTGCTACACGCTTTCATATTGGTTGATTGCACCCTGGGCCCTTCTTGAACATCTATGACCAAACCTCAATGGAGAAAGAACACACTATGAATAGGTGTCCAGTGTCTCTTCTCTAGTCCACACAAACAATAGAGGGGATTGATATTCGTGAGGAAAGGCGCGACCCTATCACAGGTTGACAGTCTCTCATGTGAGATCCTCCACATCAGCAGCTTCACTTTAGGAGGTTTTTAGTGGTCCAGATCTGCGAAGCAAATCGATGCCTCATACCTCTATCAGAGATAATTCTGTATGTTGACCTGACTGAGAAAGATCCATCCTTCTCCCATCTCCGCCACCACTGATCCTTTTTGGAAGGATCGGGAGCATAGTCAATCAAGAAGAGTAGTAGTCCCTCCAGCTGGTCCATCTTCTCCATCCTGAGATTTCTCCTGAAAGGAGGGATCCATACCCCACCTGAAAGAGAAGAGTCAAAGCTCTGGGATACCAAGACCATAGGTGCACATGTGATGGCGTAGAGCGGCAGAAAGGATTCCCGAAGGGTAGGGTCTCCGCACCATCTATCCTTCCAAAACATGCATTTCTGATCGCTCCCCAGCCGAATCCGGACGCCAGAAATGATGATGTCCCTGCACCGCAATATACCTCTCTAGATTGGTGAAATGCTATGCTGAGAGGATGTTAACAAATCCCAGGCCGGGGACCATTATCTTTTGTCCTCTTCTTCCAATGTTTTATGTATCTTGAGTTGGTGGGAAATCTTAAGAAGAGAATAATTTTGCTACTTTCTTTCAATGCTTATTTAACAGATTGAGCCTCCAAAAAATCCAAATGATTGAAAGACATTAATAGAACTGTGGTATAATTACATGAAGGGCAACTGGCAACCCTAGTATTCTTTCTCATATAAATTCATATAATCAAGTGGATATACATTCTATGTGCATTAGGGGAAAGCTGGGAACATAACTTTCTTCCCTTTCGCCTCTCTGCACCCTCAATCCCCATCTCAATCCAATCGTCTATTTCACTTCCTGTAATGGCTTGCATGTTGTCTCCAATTTTACCTTTGTCAATGCCAAAAACAGCAGGGATGTGGACGCCAATGTTGATAATGCCAACAGTTGTTGCTGAATGTGGATTCTTAGACAAGGAATTAAACCACCAGAATCTGGAAAAGATGTGGCAATGACCACTTTTGGATCCAGTTGTGGTTACAGCTGGCTTTGGCCATGTGAGGCTGATTCGAGCTGTTTTCATGTGGGAAGTGGAAGAGGAGGGAGGAGGATGGGGTGATCAGTGATCTCCTCAGTGGCCAGTGGTCAGTTCAAGTCCAAATTTTATTTCCTTCCCCTTAGGTAAATCTTCTAGTTCTCTGCAGCCTCATGTTCTTCTCCCTTTCATTAGGTCAGTTCTGTTCTCTTCTTCAAATGCTTCTGGTAATTATTTTACAGCTGTCATTGGATAAATGAAAAGGTGAGAACTCTTTGTGCCTTTCCAATTTTTTTCAAGGTGTGTGTAACACTGGCCACTACAAGGTTCTTCCCTGTCATTGTAGCTGGTGATCTCCCTCTTACATTAACTCTCGTCCCTTACTCTCTCTTGCTGTTGCTCCTTTTTTTTCGTTTACTTTTTTGTTAAATCATGAACTGTGAGTGGATCCAGCCAGGTGGAGAAGTGTTTCCAACAAGAGGGGCTCATGATCCCAGACAAACCCACATCTGATTGACTAATTTGCACTGCAGTTTGGAATTAGAGCACGTAATGGGTGAATCCTGCATCTAAAACTTAGTCAGCTCTCGCTCTGGTTCAAGCGGCTCCTCTCGACGGCACGCTGCGGCTGATGGGGAATGGAGCTGATGGTGGGGGGTTTATGTGCTGCAGGAGGGGGATGTGGCTCGTGGGCGTGCCAGGTTGGGGGTCGAGGAAGTGAGAGAGTTGCTCGGCTAGGGGGGTGGTAGACGAGGTCAGGATTTCCTTCGAGGCGGCGGAGAAGGACTTGAGGGGAGTCTTTTCAAAGATCAACAAACGCTGGAGTGCGAGTATCCAGAGTAGGGCATGTTCCCGCTCGAGGGCTGGTAGGAGAGGTGACGAGGGAGAAGGAAGGGGGGAGGGTCCTCTATCTAACCATCAATGAGGATTGTCTCGTGGAATGTGAGAGGGTTGGGGGGGGTGGAGAAGAGGAAGGCTGTGAGGGAGCTGATTAGGAGGTGCAAAGTTGACATCTTTTGCTCATAGGAGGCGAAGTGTGAAGGGGATGGTAGTGCTCTTCTTAGGGAGCTAGGTGGGCCCTGCCTCTCCTAGGGGGTCGCCTCTCCAGTAGTGGGGAGATCCCGAGGGATTATGGTCCTCTGGAACCTGTTCGAGGTGGAGGAGGTGGTGCAGGACAGGGTGATTAGTAGACGGGCCATCTCTTTGCATTTTAGGAGCGTCAGGGGCGGATTTTCTTGGGACTTCAGCGGGGTTTTTGGTCTCTAGCCTAGGGATGATAAGTGGTAGCTTTGGGATGAGTTGATCCATTTTCACCTTGCTTCTGGTCGTCCGTGGTGCGTTGGAGTGGACTTCAATGCAGTAATAGCGCAATGGGAGAGGTCAGGAGGTGCTTCTTTTGCTGATGAGATGTAAGACTTTTTTGACTTTATCCAGGAGGCAACTTTGGTGGACTTAGGCATGTCACAAGGTTGCTTTACGTGGTTCAATGGGAGATCTGATGCTTCTTGCTCCAGGTTGGATAGGTTTCTGGTCTCCATTGATTGGGAGGATTACTTTCTCCACGTTCAGGTGGCTGGGTTGGCTAGGTCTATCTCGGACCACAAGCCCATTCTTCTGAAGACATGCAGGGTTTTTGGCAGGACTCATAGGTTCAGGTTTGAGCAAGTCTGACTTAGGGAGGTTGATTTCTTGGAGACTGTCACTGGAGCTTGGAACGCTCTAGAGGCAAGTCCCTCTGCTATGGGTACTTTGGTGAGGAAATTGAAGCATACTGCGCATGTACTCCACTCTTGGGGTGCTGATAAAACCCTCCTTGGGAGGGTGGCCAAGGATAGGATTCTTCAGCTTCTCGCGGGTTTGGACAGCTTGGAGGAGGCATGCCTTATGGATGAGGAGGACAGGGCTTTGAGGGATTCCTTGAGGGGTCAATTTGATGACTTTTTGGTTAGAGATGAGATTTACTGGAGGCAGAGATCAAGGGATAGATGGATTAAAGAAGGTGACATGAACGCAACCTATTTCTAGCGGATTGCATCATGGAGGAGGAGGGTCAACTCCATCTTTTGCATCAAGGTGGGAGATCTTTCCTTCTCTTCAGAGACGGAGATCAGAGAGCAAACGAGAGACTTCTACTTCTTTTTATTTGCTGAGGATTTGTTCTACAGGTCGAGGATTGCTGTTGACCTTCTACCTGGCCTTTCCCCTGAGGAGAGGGCGGCCATCTCACAGCCCTTCTCAGAGGAGGAGGTCCACCAGGCCGTTTTTTCTCTAGCTGGGGATAGAGTCCCAGGCCCCGATGAGTTCTCCTTAATCTTCTTTCAGAAGTGTTGAGGGATTATCAAGGAGGATCTTATTGCAACAATGAGGGACTTTCAAGAAGGGAGAGTTCACTTGGGGGGGGGGCATCAATAAGACCCTCTTGGTGCTCATCCCTAAGAAGGCGGGTGCTCAAGATTTTCGGTACTTCAGACCTATCAGCTTGTTCAATGGTACTTACAAGATTATCACCAAGGTGTTAGCAGAGAGGCTAGTCATTGTTGTGGACTCTTTGGTCAGTCACTTTCAAGGTGCCTTCATCAGAGGGAGGCATATTTTGGATAACTTCTTGGTAGCGCATGAGTGTCTTTATGCTTTGAAGCAACAAAGAAGGAAAGGGGTGGTCTTGAAACTGGACTTTGAGAAGGCCTATGACAGGGTGAGTTGGCAATGTCTCTTCGATGTTCTGGACAAGATGGGTTTTGGGGACAGTTGGATTGATTGGGTCAGAGTTTGTGTCACTTCAGCTTCATTCGATGTTCTTATTAATGGCAAGTTGACCTCTTGGTTCCACAGCGGTCGGGGGCTACGTCAAGGGTACCCTTTGTCTCCCCTCCTTTTTGTGCTTGTAGCTAGTGTTGTGAGCAAAGTGTGGCAGAAGGTTGACGCTGCTGGACTGATCAAAGGCTTCCAGTTGGTTAGAGATGGTCCCTCTCTTATTCACTTGCAGTATGCGGATGATATTATTTTGTTCCTTGATGAGGACAGGCAACACCTTGTTATGGCTAGGCTCTTGTTGGAACTTTTGGAGGAAGTCACCGGCCTAAAGGTAAATTTTAGTAAAAGTCTTCTGGTTGGGGTGAATATAGAGGAAAGACCTCTTTTGAGGGTGGCCGCTTTGCTGGGCTGTACCATTGGGGAGTTCCCCTTCTCTTACCTGGGCCTTCCTCTTTCCCCGACTCCCATCAAATGTGTAGATTGTCTTCCCATTATTCAGAGACATGAGGCTAGGATTGCTAGATGGAAGGCTAGGTTATTATCTTATGGGGGTTGCTTGATTCTGTGCAGCTCGGTGTTGGACAACCTCCCTACATATTTCCTCTCTATGTTCCATATTCCCGGCACGGTGGCTAGGAAGCTCGACTCTATTCAATCTAGATTCTTTTGGCATTGCAGTGGGGCTCGGTGCAGGGGTTGACATGATATTTTTTGGGACAAAGTTACCATTAGCAAGGATCAAGGAGGTCTGGGGCTGAAGAATGTTAGATACTTCAATTTGGCGCTCCTATGCAAATGGCTGTGGAGGTTGGGTTGTGGAGGGGAGGGGCTGTGGTCCCAGGTGATTAGGCAATGCTATTTTCCGTCGAGGAGGGTTTGGGACTTGGCTCTTTCTCCACGCCATAGGACGTCTCCTCTCTGGCGAGATATCTTCTCTTGCAGGGACTTTCTCGTCGCCGGCGTCTGGAGATGGGCATAAGTGCCTCTTTTGGAAGGACAAGTGGTGTGGGGACTCCCCCTTGGAGTCTTTGTTTCCTAGCCTCTTCGCGATTGCTGGGACGCCACAAGTCACTGTGGCTCAGGCTTTTGATCATCTCATTCCGGGTGGTTACTGGGCACCGACCTTCAGGCATGACTTCAGTTAGGAGGAGGTCGAGCATTTCCAGGGCCTTCTTTCTTTTCTCCTCTTCTTCCAGGTTCGGGCAGGAGTGGATGAGTGGACCTGGAGGTGGGAAAAGAAAGGCTCCTTCACTGTCAAGTCGGCATATGCTATTATCTCCGATGGAGGTATACGCCACGGCCTCCATGATCAGGTGTGGAGACCAAAGAGCCCTTTCAAAGTCAAACTTTTGATTTGGAGAATCTCTCTTGGGAGGCTCCCCACTCGAGATAGACTCACGTTTTCTACCGGATGTGGATCCTACCTGCTATCTTTGTGGCGCCGAAGATGAGTTCTTCGACCACCTTTTTGTTCGCTGCCCCTACTCTCAAGGGGTGTGGATGGGGATTGCTCAGAGGACCAATTGCATCATCATCCTATGGAGTGAGGTTCGCCGCTTGATTCGGGAGTGGGATAGGCCTTAGCCCCTCAAGTCGGATAGGACGGTGTGGTGGCTTATCCTTCACGCCACGTTATGGGCGTTGTGGGGAGAGCAGAATCACCGTATTTTCAAGAGGGAGTCACGCGCCGAGGAATCTCTTGTTGATTTTGTATGGGCTAGAGTTAAAGGATAGGCGGTTTCTCTTTCAAATGTGAATTTTGATGTATCCACTCTTTTTGGTTGTTTGGGGGGCTAGTTGTTTCACACTCTCTTGGTGTGTATTTTGTTGTATAGATGTTGGGGGGGTCATTTTTTTGGGTTTTGGCCCAACTATACATGTTCATTCTCCCTTTTCCTTTAATATATTGGTGGTACTACCCACTTTCAACAAAAAATGTTAGGTCCTCTTAGTCATCAGTTTATGGATGTTTAAATGCTGGTTTTGTGAAATTCTAGTTTCATCTTTTACATAGAAACTATTGAAAACGGGATATTGAAGAAAATTGGAAGCCTTAGATTCAAGATGTTGACCATTTGGTACCTTAGTTGATCATAATTGGCGGTACAAACCACTTTTTCTCTAAAAAGAACCTTAGTTGAGCATAATTTGTTCCAAAAATGATATCTATGTAACTTTTTATATTTGAATTCAACTTATGTATAATGGCATGCTTTTTAATGTTCAACTTTTGACTCAGACAACTTTTTTTTTCACCTGGCTTGAACTGTTGTCAGCCAACAATTATTTTTTGCTGTAGTATATGCATGTTATCAAACTGTTTTGAATGGTGTATGTGAGGCATATGAGTTCCATAGTGTTGTATAATACCCTCCATTGCTGTTTTTTGTTTTTATGCAACTGCAAATTTTTGCTTGTCTTGTTTAATCTCTCATCCAATATTCTATCATGCGACCTCTGTATCACACAGTTGTGCTTACAGGTCCACATGTTATATTGATGATGCATATCTCTTGGAGATAATGTATATATCATATCACTTTTCAAGACAATGTATATACCATGTGGAAACAAAATGAAGTAGAAATGCTGGGAATATATTTGGAACTACTGCTTATTCAATATTATTATTCCACGGATTTGTTATACGTAAGTTAACTATCTGCGAACCATGATTATAATTATAATTTTCTATATTATATTGATATCCACATTCATGAGAATATTTTGCAACATTCATGGTTCTGAAGTATATGCAAGGAATGCCATACTGACTTTGAAGGACAGAGAGAAGAGTTGGAGGGATAGGGACCAATGACTAGAGGTCACGATAATCTTATACTTCTTGTAAAATGGTTTTTAATTTTATGCTTTTATCATTGACACAATAATAATAAAAATGTATTACTAATAAATGATGATTACTTTCTTGGATCTCAATGCCATTTACCATGTGAGAGAGCACATCCTCCTTTATCAGCATCCTCATCTTCTCCTCTCCCTTCTTGTCCTTTATCCTACTTCTTTGCCTCCCACATATTCTTGATATTGGTACCTCGGGACCCTTGGAGAGACAAAGATCTTGGAGATATTTTGTAAGAGATGGCAAATGATGTGTATATGTGTGCCTATTGACATAAAACCAGCATGCTTTGTTATTTTCTTTAGGCTCAACTTCATGAGTCCTTATTTTGTTTCCGGCATGGTTTTTGGGGGAAAAAAGGGCATAAAGGCAACCATCTTAGAAGAGCTCAAGAGTTCATTTTCCTTGGCGTTGCCTTTACTTTGCTTCAGCAAGCTCATCCTATCTTATCTCCCATTTGGTACCTTTATGTCTAGGCTAACTAGTTCAGCATTGTTCATTTTTCATGTCACATTCACCTATATGCTCGACCTTATTACTGGCTGTTACCATTCTGTCCATGCATGCTATTATTTGGAGATAGTTTTCTTATTAGTTGTATATATTAATTGTATACATGTTGACATGGGGGACCTGCTGTTTCTAGGCAAGTGAACTGTGGTGAGGCAAACAGTTCATAATGCAGCATCTCTTATGCATTTATATTTACATTTAAATATTTCTTTGGCTGTACTTCAACTGGAGGAGGGAGAAAGGAGGAGAAGGGGAAGGGTGGGTATCGGATGGAAAGATGGAGGGAAGGAAAACTATTCTTTGACCTTGAACCCATCATTCAAGCTCACATATTGTATGGAATCAAATACACAAACAAGTTTTTATGAATGCACTTGAAGCTCACAATATCTATCTTATGGACAGGATAATGCATGTGTGCATGTCTTAGTGACTTGCAAACTTCACCTCCCTTGTCCTCGATAAGATGATTACCTGCCTCCTGATGGCGATGCCACTTGCCTCTTGATGATGGCTACTCAACTTCTGACATTGTTGTCAAGGCACCCAGGCAGGCTCACATGGCCCAGGTGCCTGGGTGCCTTTCCAGTGCACGAAGAAGGCGTGCTGAGTGGGCGCCTAAGTGGCTTAGGCAGCCCAAGGTGCATGCCTGGGCGCCATGGGTCAGCTGGGCCTGGCCCAGATAAATAGGATTCAAATAGGATCCTGTTTAACTTAAGTCCCAAACCCATCTCCCTGATCCCCCTTGACCCTACTACCCCTCAATTCCCCCATGACCCCCTCAAGTGAAACCCTACTGGAGTGTGGTTGCCATGTCTGCTGCCCAAGGCCGCCACTGCTGCTGACTGCCGTTGGACGACGTCATCACCTCCACCTTCATTGACTGTCTTTGGATGACACAATCACCTCCACTGTGATTGACCACTGCTGGACAGTTGCGTATTCAACTGGCACCAACTGCCACCACCTCTGTCTTTTGCATATTGAGGCAAATCTAGTTGAGATTGTTCCTCCATTATTCTGTCTGTACTCTCTCCGTCCTATTGCCTTATTTACTTTATGATGTTCTCTAAGAGCTATGATGTTCTCCAAGATGGGAGGGGGAAAAGGAGTCTTGGAATGAGAAAAATGTGAGACAATATCCAAATGGCCTTTCCAACCTAGTGAATCTGGATTTTTCCCTTTTCTTGCTCTGGTGGGTGGTCTCTCTCTGCTATTCTCCCTCCTCAAGGAGGCTTTATTTCTCTTGTTGTCATCCCTCTCCAAGGAGGAAGCGATGGAATTTACTGCCTTGATCCCACTGTTTGCAGCTGCTCCCAGGCCTTCCCCCCATATGCAATGTATACAACCTGGCATCATTGACATAACATGCTAGGATACGTGAAAAATAAAAATCAAAAGTCTGTCTGAAGGAAATACAAGACAGCAGTGGTGGGTGTACAGCCAATATTATTTATTATAAAGAGAGGTCTTATGACCATTCATCAAGGGAGAGGTCACTCTAGTACATCCCCTTCATTCAAGTACAATAATCCCTCATATTGTTGCATATTCTGATCTGATTACAAGTGTCTGATCCAATCTTTGTGAGGTATTATTTTCTTTGGACCAAGTTTGCATGGTTTTATTCCCAAGAGACACCTTACAAGTTATAGATCCAGGCCTTACATTACATATATAGCCCAGTAACTTTTTCCCACTTTTTGATATGGGACTAGTCCGGTTCATCCTTGCTCCAGCTCACATACATAGTGGTGGTTCCACGCCATAGAAGCTCCACACCGGCACACACACCATGCCCCACGGCTGGGCCGCCCTTTCCTACAGATACCCTCTCTTACATGGCTCGTGATTTTTTTTTTTTTGAAGTGGGTGGTGCCATTGAATATATGTTAAAAATGAATATGGGGATTTACAAGTGTATACTGTCTGCTTAAAACATCCCTGTACAAAAGCCACATCAAGGAGATGTGTCACACACTAGCTCCCCAACAAACCCCCGAAAATGAGAACTATGTGTATGTACATTACAAAGACATTTAGCCCACTCTTTGACTTTCTCCACAAGTCCCTGATCCTCCCAGGGGCCATAGCCTCTTTTCTGAAAAGGGTTTATTAGGAATAATCCCCTATAAAAAATCTAAATTAGGAATAAGTGCTTCCAATCCCACTATTTATAAATAGGCCACCAAATTCTTCTCGGTTATAGGAAAAAACCCTTACCGTCCATCTCTATCATAAAAGGTCGGGTTAACTTAACCCAACCATGGTCTAACCTAACCTAAGAGAAGGAAAAGACTAAAAAGCCCTTGGTTATCCCTGAGCGTCCAGAGAGAGAGAGAGGAGAAGAGGGGGTGCTAGAGGGGGCCTCCCCCTCTGGCGGCGGCAACCCCACCCAATGGGGTGGGATGCGCAGTGTGTGCGTAGAGAGAGAGAGAGAGAGAGAGAGAGAGAGACTGCAAAGATTAGGAAATTGTGTCTGTCTACAATCTGGCGAATCTGAGATGCAAAGTCCGGTGTGAAATCAGGCAAATATCCATGAGTTTTCAACAGATAGATCTCCGGCCCAACCTTATCGTCAAGGCTGAGGAGCTCCTTAGGTGTGGCCACGTCTGCCGCCAGGCAGAGGTTGCTCTGCTTTGCCTCCATCACCTCTCTGCCATTGCCGCTCTCTCCCCATAAGGTACTCTAACCATAGTATTCCCCTTGCCACCAGCAGGCTCTGACGCGGCATCTTGACACTGTGGTTCGTTTCCAGAAACGGCAACACCTGCCTCTGCGTTTCCTCCGGAACCTTCCCTTGCCTCACCAGTACCGGTACCATGTCCGTCAGCTGCAGCATCGAGTGGAGCCGTATCCCCTGCTCTGCCAGGTTCTTCCTCCCCCCTTGATGTCGGTCGATCAGCACCATGGCATCCGTCACCTCCAGCCCCTCAGCCCGCAGCGGCACCGCCATCTCAGCACAGAGGCCCCGGAGGTGATGAGGTCCTCGACCACGAGGCTGCTACTGCCCTTTCTTGTACACCCCCTCGATAGACTTTCTATGCCGTAGGCCTTGAACTCCTTGCGGCGCATGAGCATGGGGACAACGTGCTCAATAGAGACGACAGTGGTGATGGGGAGCGTCGTGTACGGGACGCTGCAGACGAGGTCGTAGCGGGGCGGCAGCGAGGCAGGAGAAGGGGAGGTCGACGACTCGGCGGAGGAGCGTGGGGAAGGAGGTGATGAGGCGGAGGTTGATGTAGATGGGGAAGGTGATGCCGGACTTGAGCTCGAAGGAGCCGAACATGACGGCCTCGATCTTGTGGAGCTCTAGGACTAGGGTCTCCATGGATGCGGCGGCGGTGGCCACACCCCTTCCCCTCTCGGCGTTGCTACTGCCGCTCGCCGCAAAGGAGGACGAGGAGTGGGGTGCTGATAGAGAGAGAGAGAGAGAGAGAGAGAGAGGAGTGCGGGGAAGGAGGCGATGGGGCGGAGGTCAATGTAGATGGGGAAGGTGATGCTGGACTTGAGCTTGAAGGAGCCGAACATGACGGCCTTGATCTCGTGGAGCTCCAGGACCAGGGTCTCCATGGATGCGGCTGCGGCTGCGGCGGCCACGCCCCTTCCCCTCTCGGCGCTCTTACAGAGAGAGAGGGAGAGAGAGAGAGAGAGAGAGACTTGTAGTAGGGGAGCTTATTCCTAATATAGGGCAGGTTACAGGGGTCGAAAACTAAATAACTCTGAAAATCCTATTATTTCTCTTCCTCCAGATTGCTCACAATGTGGCATGAAGGATAAGCCACCAGACATGCCTGTGTGTGTGTGTGTGAGAGAGAGAGAGAGAGAGAGAGATACTTGTATTAGGGGGGCTTATTCCTAATATAGGGCAGATTACAGGGGTCGAAAACTAAATAACTCTGAAAATCTTATTAGTTCTCTTCCTCCAGATTGCTTACAATGTGGCATGAAGAATAAGCCACCAGACACGCCTGTCTCCCTTAAGGGGCCACCCCCTTTGTCACTCCCTGAACAACTATTGAACACTCTAGTCTCTGCAGGTTGGAAGCCACAGTGAACTTGTTGAAGACATAGCCAAACCTCGCAAGAACTTGACAGCCAGTACACAAGTGGTCAATGTTTTCCTCCTCCCCACACAGACAGCAAATTGTTTGGATACCTACCATTAGGGTTCCAAGTCTGTCACAGGTTGGCAGCCTCCCATGAGAAATCCTCCACATTGTAACCCTGACCTTAAGAGGGCTTTAGTCTCCCAAACTTGCTTGACCAACGGGTGTCACACACCGCCATCTGCAATGATCTAGTAAGTTGATCTGACTGAGAAACAGCCATCTTTGCCCAACATCTGCCTTACTTGCATCTATCGTGTGGTCTTGTAGCAGAGAGAGCAAGCCCCCAAGCAGTTCAATCTCCTCCTGTGATTGGGCCATCTACATCCAATCTGTGTTTTAGGTTGTGGGATAAGCTTTAACCATTGTTGTCTCTTGTCAATATCTGCAAATGTCCTGACATGTGATCGGAGATGTACAACCTATCATGCCAGTTGCTCTTACTGGTATCATATGATCCACAACTTGATAGAAATCCAATTTTGTTTAACTACTTGAATGAGTGATTATCTACTGTGATCTTGACAACATCGGCACTTGCCATCCTATTTTTATTTATGTGATTGTTTTGTTATTCATTCAGTTTTGGATTATTTTTATGAGAGATGTAGTCCAATGGAAGGGTGTTGATTGGGGTTTGGGGGGGGATTTTGTTTTGTTGGCATTTCTTTTTGTTCTGGTGAGATGCTGAGAGACTTGGGTTTCCTGAACCTTTTTTTCTTATTCAATTGTTTTTTCTCTTAATTTTTCTTTTTACAATCTCACCACTTTCTCTATGCAGTAGTATTACTAGGCTGCACAATTCAAGAAGAAAGGTGCCCCATGTGTGCATTACCTGAGACTGAGACTGGCATCGAGTTGTTTGTTTTTGATGTTTCTTGTTTGTCAATAAACATGCAGGAATTTGAAATGGATACACCTTGGCATACCTTACAGTTATCTCAGTACCCAAAAAAAAATGGTTGCCTGTTTTGAATGGCAAGGGTAATAGATATATATGGATGATAAAGGGAAATAGGATTGTGAAGCACACTACTAGTTTGTCCAAATATCTTTTACTGGGAATTGGGTGATATTATCCTTTTTCCCCTTCTCCATTTTTCTTGTTTTTATTCATCTGGACATAGTAAATCATGTAACTGTCGTCCTTCATCAGAAAGTAATCACTTAACTGTCATTATTCATCATGAGTGAATCACTTAACTGTCGTTGTTCATCAGAAAGTAATCACTAACTGTCATTATTCATCATGCCTTACTACAACCTGCATGTTTACTCTATTAATGCCGAAGTTTAATGTGGTACACCTTTTGCATCCAGTGTTGCAGCTACAAAGAGTCCAGTCATATTCATTGGAACTGGAGAACATATGGATGAGTTTGAAGTTTTTGATGTCAAACCATTTGTCAGCCGTCTTTTAGGTGAACTTTAACTGGAATCTTTTGTCTAATATGTTTTAATGATGTTGTTGATCTTGCTCCCATGTTTGCTATTTCTAGGTATGGGTGACTGGTCTGGATTTATGGATAAAATTCATGAGGTTGTACCTACGGATCAGCAACCTGAACTTCTGCAGAAACTTACTGAGGGGAGCTTTACTCTTCGGATAATGTATGAACAATTTCAAAACATTATGAAAATGGGACCTATTGGACAGGTTTGTCTTTCATCAATTACCCAAGAATTCCACATGCTGATCTTTCAACACCCACTCACCCACACACAAGGATAGTAGTACCGGTTTCGGTATCAGTTTCGGTCAGGACCGAAACCGAAACGTACCGGTTTTGGTTTCGGCTGAAACCGGTTCAAAACATTCAAAAAATGTAAAAATTACACTGAGCAGGTCCGGTTTCGGTCCGGTTTCGGTCGGTTCGGTCAGTTTCGGTCCCGGTTTCGGTCCGAAACCATTAATTTTTTTTAGTTTCGGACCTGCTACAGTGAGCAGGTCCGAAACGGTTTCGGTATGGGCCGAAACCGATACGTTTCGACGTTTCGACTGAAACGTATCGGTTTCGGCCGATACTACCATCTATGCCCACACATGCACGCACAGAAGATATACATACATGCATCTTCTTCCTTTTCAAAAAAAACATGCATGCATCCTCTACAACCTCTTAGACTGCCTTTTCTCATTGTACACCCTGCTACATTTCGTGATGTAGCTTCCTCTGGCTGCAAACTGATCCAGAGTCAGAATTGAAGAGGCAGAACATGTTTCAGAAGACATTGCACCAGGTTGACAGCCAACAATTTTTTGTTAGAAGCTCATACTGAGATTGATATATGGATTCATATTGATTATACATAAGGAGCATTTTTTTCCTTTCCTCAAAAAACCCCAGCTTTAATGGCTTTAGTGGTGGCAATTACCAAGGATATCTTTGATACGGTCATACTCCAACTAGAAAATGCTGGAGATTATGCACCTACAATCTATGCCATCAGAAGCGATCACCCCATTTAAGGGCCGAGGGGATGTCTAGTCTCACGTTCATGTGTGTGTGTGAGAGAGAGAGGCTCCCCCCACCCAAACAAAACAGAACCGCGCAAAAACAAAGCCACACAAAACACAGGCGCGAAAGGACGGCAACAATATATGACCTTTCTTGGATTACATGCAACTGTGACCTGTTGTTTTCCTTTTCCTATTACATGTTTCTGCTTTTATTTATTATATTGATATTGTTGAATACGGCCTTCTATTGGTCACAAATTGCTAATACTGCTAGACCGTTTTACAATAAATGTCATACATGCTGCTACTGTGTAATTCTTGTTTTCTGTAAGTTTTGAGCTCCTGTTATTGTATTCTTGTTGTTGCTGTTTCTGCTGCTTTTAATATAGTGTTAACTTTTCTTGTTGAAAATTTCATTGTTATGGTTAAGTATAACATTGGTTAATGCATTTTTGCAAAGATGCCCTTGCTTTTTCCTATTTACATGAGCTGCTTTTTTAAAATGATTTCTTCATGGTCAATTCCTCGTTTAATGATGTCTACGCCTTTGTTTTTTTTTTTTTCAATAAATGCCAGTATCTTTTGTGTTCTTCATGATTCTTATAGCACGCCACTTGAATGGGTGCTTTCTACAGACTGCTTTTTGTGCATTGGGGATATTCGTGGTTCTTATAACCTTATATATTGCTGTCTTGGATATCTTTGTTTTCCTCCTATTATCGGCCCCCCTTCACTTATTTCCTTTCCTTTCTTTTCCTTTTTTGGGGTGGGGTATCATGCCGAATGCTTTGGCAGTTGCCTAGCCACTTGAGCCTTATGCGAATTCTTGATCACGTTGCTATTCATTAGTAAGTAACCTAGCTCTGTGAAATGGAACATAACTGAGGTGTATTTTACTGCATCTTGAGGGTTCCACTTGTGAAACTTTGGCTGCTCTTAGTGGAGATAGAATTGCATTCTATGTCTTGTGGCCACATTATCCCCTTTGGATAACTTCTCATATTGCCGTCTCCAACTGAATGAATTTTATTGCTTTCAGGTATTTTCCATGATTCCTGGTTTTAGCTCGGAGTTGATGCCGAAAGGTCGTGAACAGGAAAGCCAGGCAAAAATCAAGCGATACATGTATCTGATGGATTCTATGACCAATGAAGGTACTCATGGTGTTTTCTTCTTCCATATTGTCCATTATACATGTGAATATCAATATACTCATTCTGCTGTTTATATTTGACATAGCTTTTATTTCTCATGCTGACACTTCACTTTTCATGCTTTCCTTCAAGGGGTCAGCAATATTACTTTGCACCAGCTAATTTAACAAACAAATTCGTGCATTCTTTGATTTGGATTTGTTGTTTCTACCACTCAGCCTCATCTTTTCTGTTTTCTGATTTTTTTTTGACAGAGTTGGACAGTACAAACCTGAAACTGATGAATGACTCTCGGATCATGCGTATTGCACGAGGTTCCGGACGGCCTGTTGTGGAAGTCATGGAAATGCTAGAGGAATATAAACGGCTTGCCAAGGTTTGGAGCAAGATGAAGGGGCTCAAGATTCCGAAGAAAGGGGAAATGAGTGCTTTATCTCGGAATATAAATGCACAGCACATGAGCAAGGTTCTTCCGCCACAGATAATGAAACAATTGGGTGGCATGGGTGGTTTACAAAATCTGATGAAGCAGATGGGTAACATGGGCTCAGCAAAAGACATGATGAATGGTTTGGGAATGTAAGGGTGAAGCACATTGTGATGCTTAAGTTAGCGTATCAACTGAATGTTTCTGTGGAAACTGACCAGTCAAGAGGGAATGATTGGGCGTTACGTTGGTGATTTTGGTGGACGATGACTGGAACATACTCAGACGGCTTCTAGATTTCCGAGTGCAGAGGAAATTTCTCGGCCGTTCAGGCTTTTGGATACGGATGAAAATCATGAACAAAATGTAACATTTCACATGTGGAGGTGAGTTATTAAACACAAGTGACCATGTTGAGGGAAACTGACGTGCTTGGATGCATAAACAAAAGATCTTGTAATGAAGGCTGCTTTTTTTAAGTGTATATTGGTATACAATAACTTATTCCTTCATATGTAGGCTTTCCAATTTTTAAAATTGTCTTGAATATTGCCATGGGCGTAAAGATGGGATAGTGGGATAATAATTGAGAGAGGGATGCATGCTCCCACCCCCTCTCCCCAACCTAATTATGTTCCTTTTCATTTTACCTGGAGCTTCTATGAGCAGGTGGAATTTTATATGTATACGAATTATTGTTGTTCCAGTCACTCCTCACTTGGTACATCTGTTCGTTAGAACTGCATCATGTCGCCGGACTCATGACTTGGGTTTCAATTTGGAGGAACGCTTCTATTTTACACTCTTAGCAGCGCTTTGTTAGGACGTTACCCCAGAGTTAACTTCAATTTAGCTCGGTGTTAGACCGGACAACAGTTTGATGGTCGGATTTAGTTAATCGTGACAAGTAAAAGGCTAATTGAGATTTAGTTCACCATGGGGGTTACGTGTTCCATTCAATTCTATTCGACTCTCTTTCTTCTTCTTTTTCTTCTTTGTGAATCCCAGTCATCTCGTCCCACCCTGATCCGCAGGGCAGTTTGATAGTTGGATTTAGTTAATCAGGACATGCAAAGGGTTAATTGGGATTTAGTTAATCAGGATAGTCAAAGGGTTAATTGGGGGTTACGTGTTCTACCTTTGGAGCTTAGTCAAGTTAACCCGACCATTCAATTCTATTCGACTCTCTTTCTCTCTTTCTTCTTCTTGTTCTTCTTCTTTGTGAATCCCAATCACCTTGCCCCACCCTGATTTGTTGCTCTAGACTTGAGTCCGATATTGATGACAACCCCCCCCCCCCCATGCCATTGCCGGCAAGCCCCGCCTTGTCCTTTGAATTTGGCTCGGTATTTGCCCGCAGAGTAGTTTGATAGTCAGATTTAATTAATCAGGACAGGCAAAGGGTTAATTGGAGGTAACGTGTTCCACCTCTAGAGTTTCGTCAAGTTAACCGGAACATTCAATTCTATTCGACTCTCTTTCTTCCTTTTCTTCTTCTTCTTCTTCTCTGTGAATCCCAATCACCTTGTCTCACCCTCATCTGTTGCTCTAGATTTGAGTCCGACGTTGATGACAACTCCCCTGCGGCCGACGATGCCATTGTCGGCAAGCTCCGCCCTGCCCCTTGCCTCACCTTGCCCGGCCCCTGCCCTGCCCTAATTGCTAAACCAGTCCTCCCCCTCCCCCCCATCGTCGACGGTGTTGTTGGCAGCCATCGCCTTGCCCCCTGCCATGCCCTTTCCCCGCATCGATTGCTAAACTAATCTGTCTGACGACGACCACAATGACGACGTCAACGACGATACGACGATGTCTCTCCCTCTGCCTCCCCCCCCCCTCTCTCTCTCACTCTCACTTACTCACTCCGGAAGAGATGACACCGTAGCGCCACACTGTTCACGGTGAGGGGATACCCATATTGCAAAACAACGTGCAAGACCAGTAATATATGGAATTTATGTAATTTTGTAAGAATGAGTTGCCTTTAAAATAACCTCCCTATGTCAAAGTAAATATGCGTTAACCCGGGATAAGCTGTCTCAAATATTCTCAATTTAGTTAACCCGGTTTTAGCCCACTACGCTATCAAAGTGACGCTTAAGGTACTGTACAAACTGCCTGTACACTTCACGCTGGTCGATATGTTCATCAGATAGTGTCTCCATCTTAACATGTTTGCAACTCAACCAGATTCTCAAGCATTTAGTATCTACCATATATTTTGGAAAGCTGATGGTACTGTAATTTATTTTTATCTTTTTGCAAACTATGAAAATAGGTTAGAGAATTCTGCAAATATGCCTGTAAGGAGGATTTTTTTTCAAAAAATCCTTTATTTTTCATGGTTGACAAATTAATTCCAATACACTCGTAACATTCATATAGTATCCACTCATAAGTACCACATGGGAACAATTATTTTTTTATGGGCCCAGTCTCAGTCCGGAATCATATTTTGAATGAGCTGAACTTGGATAGCTTTTGAGACCCGTATCCTTTATGGGTTACAGCTGGGAAGCATAGGTCCCATCCCATCCCGACTCTCTTGCAACCCTATGCCTAAGAGAGAGAGAGAGAGAGAGAGAGAGAGAGAGGAAAAGAATCTCAGTGAACATATCCTCGTGGAAAAAGAGTACAAATAATCCTACATTATGCAAAAAAATCATAATAATATTTGCACAGATTTCTAGATCGATACTGATCTCTCCATATAGTCATGGAGGATTTCCCTACATGTACAATTAAATATGTCATCCTCCAAGTGAAGAAAAAGCACCATGTCAAACTTCTACAAACTTATGATATGCCACGATTATATATGTTTGGGAGTCTCGAGGTAATTCAATCTAAGAGTGGAGGGGAATTGGGTCAAAATAAAGCATGCCGGTAACAACATTCACACGCTTTAACCATACAACATATAAATAACGGGGAAAGAGATAGAGGGTCAATAACGCAAGGAGACATATCAATTTTATATTGATTCAGGGCAACCCCTCAGTGCCCTGCATCCACTCCCCAAAAATATGTTAGGGCATCTTTGACTATCGATTAGGATAGGTTAACCGACGAGAGAGAGAGAGAAAGCAGTGGGCAGCGGCGGGTCTCACCTTTCCCTCACATATAATCCCGTTAATCGGGATCGGTCAACGTACTCGACCCTTCGGAGTCGAGTGCGCTAATCGAGAGCAGTTAACAAAGATGCCCTTAAAGATTCATTATAACCCGCTATGCATTGAGGTGCTTGCTCACGTTACAATCCGCTTAACATCGGAGAGCAACCTCACCTATTCACGCTATACATCTAGGTGTTTGCTCACCTGAAACATCGCTTGACATCAAGGTTAATGGGGTGTTTGGGAGCATTTTTTTCTTTAAGACTATTTCTGTCTAAAAAATTATGATAAGGTGATTTTTAATCTAACTTTTAAAATTGATGAAAATCACACTGGACTGTTTGTCAAAAATATCACAATTTTTAAATTTTAGATAGACCTGTTTGGAAGCAGGCCGCATGGGGGAGCCGTCGCCGGGAAGGGGGGGGGGAACCGGAGAGAGGGGGGGAGGAGCCGGCGCCGGGGAAGGGGGGGCCGCAGGGGGCCTGCGCGGGGGGGGGGGGGGGGGGCACCGCACGGGGGTGAAGAACCGGAGAGAGGGGGGGGGGAACCGGCGCCGGGGAAGGGGGGCCGCAGGGGGGCCTGCGCACGGGGGGGGGGGGGGAGCCGGTGCCGGGGAAGGGGGGGCCGCAGGGGGCCTGCGCGGGGGGGGGGGGGGGGGTGGGGACCGGAGAGAGGGGGGGCACCGCACGGGGAAGGGGGGGGGGACCGGAGAGAGGGGGGAGGAGCCGGCGCCGGGGAAGGGGGGGACCGGAGAGAGGGGGGGGCACCGCACGGGGGGGAAGAACCAGAGAGAGGGGGGGGAGCCGGCGCCGGGGAAGGGGGGCTGCAGGGGGGCCTGCGCACGGGGGGGGGGGGGGGGAACCGGAGAGAGGGGGGGAGCCGGCGCCGGGGAAGGGGGGGCCGCAGGGGGCCTGCGCGGGGGGGGGGGGGGGACCGGAGAGAGGGGGGGGGGAGCCGGCGCCGGGGAAGGGGGGGAGCTGCCGAGGGAGGGGAGGGGGAAGCCGTCGGGGGGAGGGGAGGGGGCCGCAGGGGGCGCCAGGGAGGGAGGGGGCCGTCGTCGGGAGGAGGGGAGGGGGCCGCAGGGGGGGGAGCCGGTGCCGGAGGGGGAGCCGGAGGGGGCTGCGCAAGGGGAGAAGCCCGAGGGAAGGAGAGACGCGGGAGAGGGGAGAGATCGCGAGTGGGAGAGAATTTTTTAAAAAAAAATTGGTCCGATGTTGTTTTTTTTTTGAGGAAGATTTACACGGGAGTAAAGTATCTCCCTAAAAGTTAGGAGAGGCATACCAAACAGGGTTATAAGTCCTCTTCCTCTCTTTTTTAAAATTGAGAGAAAAAAGAGGTAAAAAAGAGCAACCAAACACCCTATAAATCTCACCTATCAACCGCTAGATATATACGAGGGTGTTACCTCATCACAAAACACTAGACATAAAATGTTAGTTCACATTTCAAACAAGAGTGCACTATACATGAATTTGTTACTCTCGGAGAAATAATCTAATGAAATCCGAGGACGACTAACTCAAATACAATAAAAGAATGGAGATAAAAAAGGTTTTTTCAAGACCAATCTTATTGGAGACGAGTTGCAGTGGTTCCTCGAGTCGATTTTGCAATAGATGGCGTACATGAACACCTAGGGCTTGTAAAATCGTCTTTCAAGAGAGCCGTGACTATTTTTCATGATTTGATGTGTTTTAGGACGCCTTTTGTACGTCAAAATATCATGCAGATCCTCTATATTAATTATATAGGAAACCTCTCACGAGCGTCTCGATGCGATCCGTTAAGGATTCGAGTAAAATAGAGCAAGCTCTTATTGTCACGCACACCCCGTCTCACGGAAAAAGATTTATAAGGTATTTGGTTACTCTTTTTTTCTTCTTTTTTCTCTAAATTTTAAAAAAGAGAACAAGAGCTCACCTAATCCCGTTTGGTAAGACCTATCTTATTTTTGAGAGAGAAATCTTACACTTTGTAAATCTTCCTCAACAAAAAAATAACCGTCGAGTAATTTTTTTTTTTTAGAAAACGCCAATACGGGACTCTCCTCCCTCCCATGCGCGACCTCCCTCCCCTGCGGCTCCCCCTCCCCTCCCACGCGGCCGACGCCCCTGCGGCCCCCCTGCTCCCTCCCTCTCTTTCTCTCTCCCCTGCATTCTGCCCCCCCTCTCTCCCGGCCCCCTCCCGACGTGCTCCCTCCCTCTTTCGGATCATCCCCTACGAACTCCAGCATCCTTGTGCTCATCTTCTGGGTCCTCGTCGGCTACCGCATGGCGTTCGGTGACAAACTCCTGGGGATGTTACGCCGTAATCTCGCAGTCTAAGGTTCTTCCGAGATGAACCTGTTCTTCAGAAGGAACCCCAAAAGCCTAGCAACAAGCGCCTGTCTGGGCATCTCCTCCATCGCCCCTTTCCGTCATCATGCCTCAAATCCGCTACACGCCGCAGATTCCACTCGGATTCCCCTGGACCCATTTACCGAATCCCCTGAAATTCTTCTCACCGAGTATCAAAATCCAACATTGTTGCAAGGTTCAGTGAGGAATTCTGTCTCCCGCTGTGTGAATGGGTGTGCACTAGTTCCTCCCCTCCCGGGTCCATTCTTCATTTTTCGAGGCGTGAATGGCCTCCAGAATCGGATGTTCTCTTCCCAATCCAGCAATCTCCCCGAGTATGAGATGCCGTCGGTGACGTGGGGGTTGATCCAAGGGCGCAAGGAGAAGCTCGTCTCCCGGGTCATTATCGCAGACTACCTCAAGTCGTTGGGGATCATCCTTGACGAACTTGAGGACCTGGAACTGCCCTCTCCACCGTGGAGGTGATGAGGGAAAGGGTGGAGTTTCTACAAAGGCTTGGGCTCACTATAGACGACATGAACGAGTATCCTTTGATGCTGGGCTGCATCGTTCGGAAGAATACGACACATGTCTTGGGTTACTTGGAGAAGATTGGGATCTAGAGGTCCAAACTGGAGAATTCATGAAGAATTATCCTCGGGTGCTCCATGCCAGTGTGGTTGTAGAGCTTGTTCCCGTGGTGAAGTTCTTGACGGCCTTCTCATCTGGATCTGTCTGGATGTGGCCTTCTTCCGAAAACCCTCTCTGCCAAATATGTAAATATAGATTTTAAATATTATAACATTTATGCCAAACAAGTAGCATCAATTTTTATCAATTTTAAAATTTAAATTAAAAATTGATACGATATAATTTTTAAAATAGAAATAGTTTCAAAAAAAAATGTTCCCAAACACCCTATTAATGGAAAAAAGTTATTTACATAGGATTGACATCAAGTTGGACACTGCCCTATTTGCCAACTTTAAACCTTTATAACTTTTTATAGGAATGTCATGTCGTCGTGATCTTGAGCTAAAAAAATAAAAGAGCTCACTGAGAGCTCTGCAACTTTGTCGAAGAAAATTGTTAGTAGAATCACAAGAATATCTATTAAAAATTGGTATTTTTTTTCATATTTTATTCTTCCTTTTAACTTAAAGTATGAACACACTTGAGTCACCCATTAAAAAGTATCGACGAAGGATTTTATTATCACCAAAAATCAAATACAGAGGTCTCGACAATATCTGATAATTTAACTTCACTTAAACATAAAAGTAAGAAATAAAAATATCTTTTTAAAATAAAAAGAAGAGGATACTATTATTATTACTTGATCGAACACGTAACCCTTTGGAGCCCTAGCAAATTGATGCTTTAAATATTCATTGCCCCTGTAAGGACAATACACACGACGTACGGACCACTTATTTAAGGGGGAAGCCGGGCATGGCAGAGGCTTCCCTACATATATACATACATTACATACTAGGATATCCAGGGACAGGGTTTAAGTGCCCACTCCAAACACACAACCTCCAAACCACTAACGCGTCGCCCAAATCCTTCAAGATTTCATTCAGCAAACTGCTGCTGAGCCGCAATGTTGGTGGTCGCGGTGGAGGCGGGGATGAAGGCGAAGTCGCCGACGGCGAAAAAGTGGCACACCGAGGCCTCACCAGGCTTCGTACCGAGTGCCTTCAAGGCGTAATGGTTTGGATCCCAATCCGATGTGTCTCGGTGACATGCGGCACCCGCCTCCACCGTGCTTCCATCCGACTGTCTCACCAGCTTGATGACGTACGGCTTGGTCCCATGCGTCTTATGGCAGTGGTAGACCGTGTATGGGTACACAACCAGGTGGCACGCCACGGATGTGTCGGCCACCGTCGGCACGGGCGAGATGGACGCCACGGTGTGCAGCTGCAGCGACGCCGTCTCCTTCTGATCTGTTGTTGATGACAGGGTCCGGACGTTCATGTTGGGCGCACTGCCATTGAGGGAGGACGCGATGAAGTGGACCATGGACTCGAGTGAGGTGGCGCAGTGCATCGACTCCCCCGGGGCAGGGGGCAGTTCGCAGAAGTAGTGCACCCGCTTCATCTCCTTAGCCTCGAAGGAGTCCGGGGGGATAGAGAAGCGGTCAAGGATTTCCGGGAGCTTGCTGGAGGAGAAGGGAATGGAACCTGCCACCCGAGGGGCCAAGAAATGGTCTCCATCTAGGGGTCTCTTGAACATCACCTCCACCTCCGCACCCACATGCAAATCCTTCTCCAGAAAGAAAAAGAGAGCACTTGGTCTGTCTATGCGGAGATTACTCTCACCAACCATAGCATTAGATCTGCCCGAGTCCGTGTTCATGACTAGCTCACTACGATGGCCATCCATCATGTTCTTAGGATAAAGATAAATGCGGGCGGCAGCTTTACGGACGTCGCGGTGAATGGTTACTGGGTTTCCCTGAGGGCCGGCGATGATGGCATCACCTTGGGCGCCATTAGAGTCCTTGTCGTTGGCATTCGGGTTGGGGAGTACGTCCGCTAGGTTATGGTGATGACTACCCATGTTCTTAGGATAAAGATAAATGCGGGCAGCAGCTTTCCGCACGTCGCGGTGAATGGTAACTGGGTTCCCCTGGGGGCCGGTGATGACGGCGTCATCACCCAGCTTATCCCTCCTAATCATCTCATCAGTTTGATCATTAGAATCACCAAAGTTCAGGTGATCATGGTGATGACCATCCGTGTTCTTGGGATAAAGGTAGATGCGGGCAGCGGCTTTCCGGACGTCACGGTGAATGGTCACTGGGTTTCCCTCGGGACCGGTGATGGTGGCATCGCCACCTTCCTTCCATGTCTCTCCTTGAGCATTAGAACTACCCATTTCCTTATTGGGAATGTTCGCTTGGTCATGGTGATGGCCATCCATATTCTTGGGATAAAGATAGATGCGGGCAGCAGCTTTTCGAACGTCACGGTGGATGGTCACCGGGTTTCCCTCCGGGCCGGAGATGATGGCATCACCACTGGGGTTTGCATTAGGACGAAGGCTCTCCAAGTCATGGCCATGGGTGTCCATGCTCTTAGGATAAAGATAGATGCGGGCGGCGGCTTTCCTCACGCTACGGTGAATGGTTACTGGGTTTCCCTCCGGGCCGGAGATGATGGCATCACCACTGGGGTTTGCATTAGGATAAAGATAGATGCGGGCGGCGGCTTTCCTCACGTTACGGTGAATGGTTACTGGGTTCCCATCGGGGCCGGTGATGATGGCATCACCACCTTCCCTTGCTCCATCAGCCGGATCCTTCAGTCCTGTTAAGTATAATTAACACCTCACGTTATATATATATAGCTTTTGATCAGTTATGGCTGGGGTGAGAGAGAGAGAGAGAGAGAGGGAGACCTGAGCTTAAGTGCTCTCGTATGCCCGTAGGCATGGGAGTGTTAGGAAGCATGGAGCGCCAGTAATCTTCTGAGGTCATGGTACTGTGGCATCCTGCCACAACGAGCTGCGACGCCACCTGAGGAAGGAGAGAACCCTAGCCATCAATTCTCCGAGTGTGTTACGTTGTGTATCTTATGTTCTCGGGTGTACATGCATGTACACATTAGCGCATATACACATGGCAAGAATATTAGAGAGAAGAAAGTTGCTCTCGGTTAGAATCCTCTCACCACAAGCACTGCTACGATGGACAGGAAGAAGTGACCCATTGGAACCTGCAGAGAGAGATGAATGCGGCTGAGGGATCTGGTGCCTGCAATTGACCACACAAGATCTAAGAGCTCTTGTAGCACTCTCTTGTAATTTGTTGCATTCTAGCAGCAGTTCACAAGATAAATAGACAGCCATTTGCATGCATAGGATGATCGTTTATGCGGCCTCGCTGGCAGTACACACTAATCTGGCCTTTTGTGCTGCATGCATGGGTTCGTACTTTCCATGTCCCAGAAACTTAAAATGGTTAAGGCCAGGTGGGGAGGCCCGACCTGCAGCGTAAAGAGAGAAGAACTAGTACTACTATGTATGTGATCAAACTTCTTATTATATATATATATATATATATATATATATATGTATATATGTATATAACTGCATGTAGATAGAGCTGTCTGCACTTGATCGGAAGTCGGCATTGGAAGGGAAAAGGAATTGTGTTACAAGTACAAGGCGGAGTGACCGGGCATGTTTGCCTGACTTGTCCACCTCATGACCAACCTTACTGAACCTCAATTCCTCCCCTCCTCCAACAGAGCTGTTCATTCATATATAGATTAGATGTCCTGAAACTATACTGCCCATATATATATATATGTCATACTCGATGATCTCCTTTTCTTCTCCCTATAAATTAAGGTATATATGTATACAAAAACTTATAAGAAGAGAGAGAAAGACAGAGATCATGTTAGGACGTTCAACTCAAAGTTTCGATTGGCACTGATCGAGTGTGGAGAACCCATCAGTTTTTCTATGAACTTGAGACTCTACGTACCTCATACACTCAATAGATACCAATACTAAACTCAGTAATAAGAGCTACTCACCCTTCCCTGAGAGCACCCTCTCGCAGGACGACTTGGAGCTGCAGGGGGGCTTAATTAGCGGGGCAGTATTTATAGCGGTATAGAGTCCAGACCGCCTTGATGTCGGCCACTCGATCAGTGAACCAACTGAGTGCACGTCTGAGTAGCATGCATCCAAATTGAGAATTCGAGTTTCTGATCTGATCGATCGGTAGCATCCAATATGAAGGCGACGACCGAGGTTAATCTGGACAGAATGTCAGATAAGATACGGCAAGTGGATCTGCCGCTGTCCCTAATTTTTTAAAAAATTGGATTAGTTTTAAATTTTCCGACCAGCTGGCATTGAGTGCGATGAACGCGGACATTTCAAAATGCCAAGTTGCAGCATCACGAGGCCGCCTCATAAACTTGTGGTCCAACTAACAGTATGAGGTTTTCTTTTCCTGGGGAGGAGTACTGTGAATTTAAATCTCATTTGTCGTTATGTGTGAGAGGGAACTATATAATATAAATCGTACATCCGTAATATATATATAGTATGTACCATGAAGGGGCTGAAATCGACAGAAAATTTATTGCTGTGACTTTTCAAAGTGTGAGATAAGCATCCAACAAGATAAGACGGTTGGCAGGGTTGCGGCAGTACGTAGACAAGAATATCTTCATATATATATATAATTTAAATAGTTGAAATATCTTAAATTAAATATTTCTTAATTAAAATAGAATATTGACAAACATATATAATATATATATATATACGCTTCCTCGAGAGGTTATTAATTTGCAGAATTGGTGCTTTTATTTTCGGACTCTCTTTTTAACAATCTTATTAAGTTAATTATATAGTATATATCAAAAGTTCTCTTACTGTTAACCTCTATTAAACGTATTGCTAATAACTCTGTTCTTGCCCGTGAATTCAAGTATTTGGATGAAAAAAATTATGTAAAAGTTAAGCCTGCTCGACCATAGCGTATTATGTCAAAGAGAAGAAAGCAGAGATGGAGAGATCGATAGATATATGTAGAAACAAAGAGTTTAGGAGAGACGAAGGGTGTTTTAGTTGCTTTCTCTCTCAAAGGGCTTTCCTAAAGAGAGAAACACTGCAACTATCGTCTCCTCTTTGACCATGGCCAACCCGGGGGGGTGTCCGCCCCCTTCCTCGTCCCCACTTCCTTCCTCACGACCGGAAGAACCCCCGCCACACTTAGTCCTTCTTTGAGAGTTTCGAGACTGTCCATAAAACCTTGCTTCTCTATATCTGGTGATGGTGTGCCTGGCATTTGCAGCGTTGCACAGACAGTTGCAGGCGTGCCTACAAGGAGAATTCGTCGTGAGTGCTCTTGATAACATACATCTTCTTAATTATTTGGTGCACCCAGGAGGAGGACTGTATATTTACGTGTATTATTTCGAGGACAACTTCTGATTGAGAGGTGTTTGTTTCCCTCCTTCAAATGGACTCCTCAATTTGAATACAGCACGAAGTCGTCAGTGATTCCTCAATTTGGCTTGAGTTTACTAGTCTCAAATCCCATCTCTTTCACGAAGTATGTGTTCACTTTATTGTTACAAACTTGGGGCAAGTTGTTCAAGTGGCTCTCCATAGTACGACCCAACTTATCATTGTTTCAATTGCCCATGCTTGTGGTCCGAAATTGACGTGCCTTTTGTCAACCGGCGTCATCCTTCAATTGTTCATTCACCTTACATGTCTCCCTACATGAATTGATTTGTTCATTATTTTACACCTCTCTCTCTCTCTCTGTCTCTCCCACTAAAATATGTTATTTCTCCCTTCTATGTTAAGAGATAAAATCGGAGAAGTCTTTCAATTGATCATAGAAGAACTGCCAACATTAAAAAACACATACCTTTCTTCGTAGATGTATATATGGAGTCAAAGAAAAATAACATGAAGATAATTTCACTGTTCCTTTAATCATGCTTTCTTCTTGAAAGCTACGTGAATAAATCATTAATTTGCATCGATGTTGAAAAATCTTTAAGATTTTTTAATTTTATCATAGATGTGGGAAACAAAAATAGCATTTTCCAAACCTTCGGTGGTCCAATAATAAGGCCTTTCTAAACAAATTTACAACGTCAAGAACAACAAGGTCATGGATTGATTCCAAAGAAGAACAAAGTCCCAGGGAGTCACATCCAAAACATCCAAATTAAAATATGCACCTGCTTAATTTCCCACCTTCGGCTTTTATAATTGACCTGGACTGCCAAAAGAAGATGACGTCTTTGTCGTCGAGCGGTGGCGGCGTTCGTCGATGAGGCTTGAGTCCCTGTCTTGACCAAGCCAGTCATTGTTGTTCGTGATTGACCGGGAGGGGGGGTTGCGCCAAGGTTACCATGTCGTTTCAGAATCGGGGCTTTTTTTTGGACTATCTTTTTAATAATCTTATTAAGTTAATTATATATATAGTACATATCAAAAGTTCTCTTACTGAAAAAAATTATGTAAAAGTTAAGTCTGTTTGATCAGAGTGTATTATGTCAAAGAGAAGAAAGAAGAGAGGGAGAGATTGATATATAGACATATGTAGAAATTTACAAAGAGCTTAGGAGAGATGAAGGGTGTTTAATTAGTTGCTTTCTCTCTCGAGGGCTTTCCTAGAGAGTGAAGCTATGCAACTATTACCTTCCCCCTGACCATGGCCGGCTGGGGGGGGGGGGGTGTCCGCCCCCTTCCCCACGACCGGAAGAACCCCTCGCCACATTTTGTCCTTCTTTGGGAGTTTCAGGCCTGTCCATAAAGTCTTCCTCCTTTGTATCCGATGATGGTGTGCCCGGCATCTGCATCACTGCACAGACCGTAGTAGGCATGCCTAAGCGCGCCTCCAAGGAGAATTCATCATGGGTGCTCTTGATAACATACATCTTCTTAATTATTTGGTGCACCAAGGAGGAGGACTATATATTTGCGTGCATTACTTTGAGGGCAACTTATGATTAAGAGGTGCTTATTTCGCTTCTTCAAATGGACTCCACAATGAATACGGCACAGAGTTGTCAGTGGTTCCTCTTTGGGTTGAGTTCTCCGATCTCAAACCCCACCTCTTTCACGAAGTTTGTGTTCGCTTTATTGTTGCGAACTTGGGGCGAGTTCTTCAAGTGGCTCTCCATACGACCCAACTTATCATTGCTTCAATTGCCCATGCTTGTGTTGAAAATTGAAATGGATATCCTGCACCCCCGTCCCGTATGCATATGGATTGGTCTTGGTTCCATTGATAGGTATTAGCAGGATATTATTTATCCTAATGTGCCTTTATATTGTACTTCCTGCAGCCTCCTCAATCATGAAGCTTCCACATGTCGTCGGAGTGCTAAGCATCAGATAGTTGAGAATCGCCACTACCGTAATGAAGGCCCTTGTATTGATGATAATTGATGCTCATCTACTCGTGATGGAGACCATAAGGATTTGCTCTCACCTAAGGGCCATCGTGATTTTGGCCATGCTTAACTTACCTGGCCAGATCGCCTACGGAAATAATGGGTTTCTAAGACACATGTTCCTGCTCCAACCATGCCTCTTTCTAATGCTTTTGCACTCTTCAATCGGACCTTGATGCTCTTGAAACCTCCTTATTATAGGATAACCACCTGCCATAGGAAACTCTTGCACAAGTGTTGCCTCCACCTACGTCGGTCTCTCAAGCCTCTGTTCTGATTACTCTGGTCCTTGCGCCTCAAGCTACTTAGCCGGTGCTTCCCATTGCCCTGGTTCTTCAGGTCTCTGCCGCCCCGAATGACCATCTGCCACAAGATAAGCCTGCACAAATGTCACCTCCACCTGCACTAGTCTCTCAAGCCCATGTTTTGATTACCTCGGTCCCTGCGCCTCCAACTGCTCAGCCGATGCTTCCCCCACCTTGCTTCTTTAGGCCCCTGCTGCCATGGTTGATGATCTGCCACAAAAGAGCCAAGCACAAGCACCACCCCAGCCTGCATTGTCAACCCCTATATAGTGACAATCCCCCCTGGTTTCTCAGGCTTCTATCGTAATTGGTTTCATATATATGCTATGCACCCAGCAAAGCAACTCATGAGAAGCAATACAACCTAATCCCTTCCCCAGCCATTGCCCCCTTGTCACCGGCTAGTGTGCACCCTATTGTTGCTACTGTTGCCAATCTTAATATGATAGCTGATGCTTTGAACCATTCTGAAGCTATTGTGCCTGCGTACGTCACCCCTTTGCATGCCTCAACACTCATGCCCATGAGCCTAATGTCCGGTCAATCCACCACACCACCGGCCGTGGCTATCCCATCCTCGCCTCCAGTGTCCCATATTGCTGATTCTATTGTAGTTGATGATACAACTGCGAGGTAGTTAAATTTTTCTTTGATGCTTGGGAGTGGATGGACTCTATGCACAATGGCTCTTTTTGCATACCTCGTCACCATTGCCTATGCAGACTCCTGTTTTGGAGATTCTCAACCTTGAAATACCCTAGACCAACTCTGATTCCTGTGGACGCATATTTTTTTATTTTATTTATTTGTTTGTTTTAATTTAATTTATTATTTTTATTTATTTATTTGGTTGATTTGATTTATTAGGCGTGCCAGTCACCGGAGTGACACTTACATTGTGCGCTCGATCTGACTTGGTCAGTCGATTGTGAAGTCCGAGTCGGGACCGAAAGTCCTCCATGCTATGAAGGCCATGACTTTAATTACGCCCTCCCTTGAGGAGGACAACCCTTGATTAAACGCCAAAGACAGGAGACCTCAGAAGGCAGTCAAAATACTAATGTGCGAAATAAAGGCTTCATACTTATGGAAGAGGACGAATGGAGGGCAGATTTATTTAGTTCAACGGACTAAATCGGGCGGCACAACCATTAACTTTGAGCCATGCCGGGTAAGGATAGAAGACCATACACGCATTGGCGGGACGGAATTCGGCTAATCATTAGGGTATTCCCTTTTGACACTTCCACTTGACCGGATGCTCCAAATAGGTTCGTTTCCCCCGAAGATGGAGCCGGATGGGAAGTGTATCGGTGACAGTCCTTGACTCATCGGGGTTGATGACATTGGACTGGATTTCGGCAGCATCTCCCCTCAACTTGGAACATGCCCAAGGAGAAATAGGTGATCATCCACGGAGTGCCGTGATGAAAACCGAAAGAGAAAGGCACTGGGCCCTGGCACGGTGTGATGTTGGGGATGGTTCCCCGTTTATTTATTCCATGGGGTGTACCATGTGACCTGTAGATATCCCTCGAATTAGTGTGGTAGGGTGCTCAAAGATTGGGCAGAGGAGGAGAGGCTCTCGGCGCAGCAAGAACGAGCATAGGCAGGCTTCCCGGCGCGGGGGGAATGGGTTCTCGGCATGAGGTTCTCGGCATGGCTTTAAAGAAGGAGGAGGGAGCTCTCGGCGTGAGGTTCCCGGCATGGTTTAAAGGAGGAGGGAGCTCTCCGCATGAGGTTCCCGGCGCGCTGAGAGCCGCGCCGGGAGCTATTCATGGCGCCGAGAGGAGTTGGCGCCGTGAAGGTTGGGGTATCGGGCGCCGGAAAGGTTTGTGGGATTTTACGGTGCTCTGTTTTGGGGATTTTTTCTTGGGATTCAGATAACGGCTGGGGATTTTAGGATGCAACCGAGGAAGGGGCCGAGGGCTCTACCAAGTTGCCAGATTAACATCAAGGAGTCACATGGATAGAAGGGATTCGAGGGATTAAAGTCACCAGGCGTTCGAACCCTCTGGAACAAGCTTTATGCCATTCATATCGCCGACCATCCAGGAGATCAAGAGATGACTGTCTCTGATCCCTGTAATGGCCCCAATGGCTTGGGAAACTTGAGAAGACTACGGACTTCGCAACGTTTAAATCATCGATGTCGTCGAGGGAGAGAGAGGGACAAAGCCCAAAGATCCACCGTGAGGATTGGGGCTCTGTTACCTCCGTCCTATCTGAAACAAGCATGCATATAGGCACAAGAAATCACTAGAGTTCTAAGCATCCGAACAATTAATGCACGCGGGGGATAACATACATTCCGAAAGAGAGAGCACAGGGAGAAAAGGGCCAACCAGCGCCATTTCATCGGAACAGCCGTGAAATTGCATTTCACTGTTTCATCGTTTACATTGTTCATAGAACAAGGGGAAGGAGAGAGGAAAAATAGACTAATACTCTATCTCCTCGACAACAGGGAGATCTCTTCACTTCGAAAGCGAAAAACGGAATCGAAGCTTATACATCAAAAAAGAAAAAGGGAATCAAGAAGGAAAAACAGCAATAAAAGGGAGGGGAGGGCGGAGCATTGACTCCTCTCCCTCCCCTAGCACCCCACCTTCTCCTTCTTTTAGACCTCGCAGTAGCTTTTCTTCTCTTCTCTCTTTTTTTTTATCTGGCTATCTGGAGATGTCTCTCTTCGCTTCTCTTCGATGGCTCTCTCCGTATATCCTCCTCTTGTCTCCTCTCTTCTTTTTGGATGAAACGGGGGGTTTTTATAGGCAGAGCACCCTCGTTCTCGGCACAATCCACTTCAGCGCGTCCTTCACATCTTCCCGGCGCGCATCAGTCGACTGCTGCAGCCTCCCGGCGCCAAGGCTATGGCTTCCCGGCGCCACTACCCTATGGGCTTTGGGCTTTGGTGAGGGGCTCCCGGCGCCACCCTCATGAGCCCATTTAGGGCCTTTAATGCTTTGTCTCATCTCATCGGTAGACTTGAGCTGTCAAAGGTGCCTAACCTGTCTTTCGAACCTTGTTAACAGGTGAAGGCCAGTTGGTGAGTTGACATAGTTTTATTAGAATATTTCTAGAGATTTTCATCAGTCGATAGACCGCATTTCTTCATCAGTATTGCTATCTGAGCGATGACAACATCGGACATCAACTTGGCCGGGGAGGGCTTCAGCCGGGTGATAGCTTTAGTGACGACTTTTCTGTAGTTCTAACTTTGCAGGAATCCCTGGGATCTTCATTTCTGATTCAATCTTCTCTTTGGTCTCGTCTTTATTCTTGATTATATTTCAGGTGTCAACAAATGCCCCCCACCTGTAGGTAGCGGGAATGCAGAATAAATGACACGGTGCCTACAGGTGCATAATTCAGCATCCCAACTCATTCCTCAGTTTGACATTATCAGTCATCTTTCAGTTTCAGCTTGGAAGCTTAATTACATTAGCACTTCTTTTAGTTTCCTTCAATTTCTTTGATTTGGATGCTCTCGGCGCGAGCTCTCTTGGCACATAGCTTCTCGGCGCGTTGCTTATCGGCGCGTTGCTTCTCGGCGTGGCCCTCTCGGTGCTCTATCGGATAGGGCCTTCGACACTGGTTCTCGGCGCCCTTTTGGCTAGGAGGAAGGGGGTCTCGGTGTGAACTTCTCGACGCGCCATTTGTGAAGAGAAGGGGGTCTTCGTTTGGCAAAATCTGGACATGCTGCGCCAGTTAGTGGAGTACCAGCCTGGGCTGACTTATCTGCAGCTGAAAGAGATAGCCGAACGTTTCACCGCTGGTCTGCAGGCGATGGGCTGTCCCCTGGAAATATGGGCCCATCGTGTCCTATTGTTGTTGAAATTTGTACATCGCCAGGATTTCTTGGCACATATTATGTCTGACAGACTGGCAGCTTTGAAGTTGCAGAAGATAGAGTGCAAATCTGAGCTGGAGAAAACGAACTCTATCCTTTAGGAGCGCCAATGCCAACTGCAGTCTCTGGCACAGCGGGAGCAGTTCATACGCAACTGGATAACCATTCTAGAGGCTGAACTGGCTGTCCTCCGAGCTGAACTGCCGCAGATAACAACTTCTCGGCCGCAATTCGTGGAAGAAGTGGCTCTGTTGGAGGGGCAGGTAGCATCTTTTCAGGACGAGTCTGCTCGGCTACAGGAGGAGGCTCATCTCCATGAGTTGGGGGCTGCTCCGTATGTGGGTCTTCTGGCCTTCGAAGACATATTTCGGCGCCAGTGAACATCTATTCTCCCCTTTTGTAATACAATTTCCCCTCAGGGGCACTTCTTGTACTCTTCTTTTTTTATTCAGTGGAAAGGAATCTTTACACTAGTCTCATATGTGGTTGTTCTTCACTTATCGCATTACAATTACTTCCTGGCGATTTGGCAGCGGTTTTAGCAATCCTCAAGCGAATAACCCGTACTTAGCAGGAGAGCGTCCACCCTTTCGGAGAAAGGATGGGGGACTCGCTCCACCGCGTGACGGTATCCGGAGGGTGCTTAAACCGAATTTTGTAGGTAGTTGAATAAAAAAGGTTTAGAGTATCATCCGGAACAAACGAATGGTTCATCCCGGATAGGTTTCAAAGCCAGTCGGGGCAATGTGCCAATCGACTAGTGACTGATTTTATCATCGATATTGGGCTTATATCGATGCAAAGAAGTTTTATAGGTTTCCTCAGAATAGACGTAAGGTCTAGACTGGGTAGACTTGATCACAGGTGGGACATGGGAGGATACGTGACTTTTCACCAGGACAGACGTAAAGTCTGAACTGGACAGGTTTCACCATTGATCGGGCAGTGTGCCAATCGATCAATATGATGTTTCATCATCGGTATTGGGTTCATACCAATGCAAGGATTTCATAGGTTTCATCGGGATAGATGTAAGGTCTAAACCGGACAGGTTTTATCATTGGTCAGGCAAAGTGCCGGTCGATCAATGGTTGATTTCATCATCGATATTGGGTTTATATCGATGCAAAGATTCCATAGGTTTCAACGGGATAGACGTAAGGTCCAAACCGGATAGGATTTCATCATTGATCGGACAAGGTGTCGGTCGATCAATGGTTGATTTCATAAGACTGGTGATGGGTTTTATTGTCGGTGGGACTTTTAAAAGAGGTATGAAGACTTCATCAGGAGAGACGTAAGGTCTATCCTGCAAGGGTTTTACCGCTGATCGGGCAGGGCGCCGAGCGACCAACGAAAGATTCTTGTAAATGGTGGGAGATGAAAGTAGCATGTCATTGGCATGGAACTTTTAAATTATCACATTACTGACCCAAGCGCCCTTTCGGATTTTCGCCGGAGCCAGCCCCCTCTTACTTTTGCCCACGCGCCCTTTCGGGTTTTCACGTGGCGGGGCACCCGATTTTTCCTGCAGTGCCCTTTCGGGTTTTCACCACAGCTGGATTTTAGCCATTTTTGCCCTTGTTCAGAACGCCTGAACAAGTCTGGCGGAGCATCTCTATTTCTTTAGCCCCATTTTGTCTCTTTCTTTTTTGTTGAACTAGGACTTCGGCTTTGTCAATTGTTAACCCATGTGCTCAATTGTGTATGCATCGTCATTGATGTGGATGCTAACATCAATGCAAGGAGTATAAGGTTTCATCGTCCACCCAGGTGGAAGGCTTGAGTGGACTTGAGTGTGTTTTGTGGCTTAGGCGCGAAGCCGTTCGCTGGGAATGTAGGTTTTATCGTTAACGTGGGGTTTCACATCAACGCAAAGGAATAGGATTTCATCATCTACCCAGACGGAAGGTCCGGATTGACTCGAGAATGTGTGTAGCAGCTTAAACATGAAGCCGTTCGCTGGGAATGTAGATTTCATCGTTAATGTGGGGTTGGACATCAACGCAAAGGGGTAGGATTTCATCATCTATCCAGATGGAAGGTCCGGATTGACTCAAGAATGTGGGTAGCAGCTTGGGCACGAGGTCGTTTGCTGGGAATGTAGGTTTTATCGTTAATGTGGGGTTTCACATGAACGCAAAGGAATAGGATTTCATCATCTACCCAGATGGAAGGTCCGGATCGACTCAAGAATGTGGGTAGCAGCTTGGGCACGAGGCCGTTCGCTGGGAATGTAGGTTTTATCGTTAATGTGGGGTTTAACATTAACGCAAAGGAATGGGATTTCATTATCCATCTAGACAGAAGGTCTGGATTGACTTAAAGAAATGTGTTGTGTCTTTATCAGAGCAGACGGAATGTCTACCCTGGATGGGTTTCAGTATCGATCAGGCAGTATGCCGCTCCATCAGTAGCTGATTTCATCACCGGTATTGGGTTTATACCAATGCAAGGAGTTCCATAGGTTCATCGGGATAGACATAAGGTCTAAATCGGATAGGTTTCATCGTTGACCGGGCAGTGTGCCAATCGATCAATAGCAGGTTTCATCATCGGTATTGGGTTCATATCAATGCAAGGATTTCATAGGTTTCATCGGGATAGACATAAGGTCTAAACCGGATAGGTTTCATCGTTGACCGGGCAGTGTGCCAATCGATCAATAGCAGGTTTCATAATCGGTATTGGGTTCATACCAATGCAAAGATTTCATAAGTTTCATCGGGATAGACATAAGGTCTAAACCGGATAGGTTTCATCGTTGACCGGGCGGTGTGCCAATTGATCAATAGCAGGTTTCATCATCGGTATTGGGTTCATACCAATGCAAGGATTTCATAGGTTTCATCGTCATAGACGTAAGGTCTAAGCCGGATAGGTTTCATCGTTGATCGGGTAGTGTGCCAATCGATCAATAGCAGGTTTTATCACGGTGGGATGTATGATGGGTTTCATCAGAATAGATGTAGGATCTAAACTGGATAGGTCTTATCGTGGTGGATCTTGGGCAGAAAGTGTAAGGGTTTTATCAGAACAGATGGAAGGTCTATTCCGAGATGGGCTTTAGCATTGATCGAGACAATATGCCTTATGATCAATGGGGTTTCATCATCGGCGGGACATGCGGTGGATGTGTCGCCGAAGGAGATTCATGAAGTGAACTTTTTATGATACCACATTACTGGCCCAAGCGCCCTTTCGGGTTTTCACCGGAGACAGCCCCCTCTTGCTTTTGCCCACGCTCCCTTTCGGGTTTTCACGTGGCGGGGTACCCGATTTTGTCCGTAGCGCCCTTTCGGGTTTTCGCCATAGCCGGGTTGTTTGCCATTCTTGCACTCGTCCGAGATGTTTTGGACAAGTCTGGCGGGGCGCCTCTATTTTAAGCCCCATTTATTATTTTTTTGATTTTGATTCTCACGTTGTTCTCTGAGCATGTGCCATTCATTGATGTGGGGTGAACATCAACGCAAAGGAGAGTAGGGCTTCATCATGCAATTCAGACGGAAGGTCCGAACCGAAGTTGGTGGACGGCGACTTGGGTATGAAGTTGTTCGCCGGGAACGAGGATCTTATCGTTGGTGTGCATGGGGATAAACATCAACACAAAGGAGAGTGGTTTCATCGTCTACTCGGACGGAGGGTCTGAGTGACGTTATCGTGTAGCAGCTCAGGCATGGGGTCATTCGCTGTAAATGTGTATAAGTTTTATCGCTGATGTGGGGTGAATATCAACGCAAAGAAGGATGGTGTTTCCTCATGCAATCCAGAAGGAAGGTATGAATTGATGTTGATGGGTAGCAGCTTGGGCACGAAGCCGTTCGCTGGAGAGGTAGGTTCATTTAACGGGGACAAAGGGTCCAAGTTAAAGGAATAAGCCGACCGATGTTGTCCATGATGGCAAGGGCCGAAAGATTGTTGGACAGGATTTTTCAGTGGGACTTTATGATGATCGTCCTTCTCGGAGTTTTATCAGGAAGGGTGAAAAAGGGAACTTTAAATTACCACATTACTGACCCAAGCGCCCTTTCGGGTTTTCGCCAGAGCCAGCCCCCTCTTGCTTTTGCCCACGCGCCCTTTCGGGTTTTCACGTGGCGGGGTACCCAATTTTACCCGTAGCACCCTTTCGGGTTTTTTGCGACAGTTGGGTTGTAGCCATTTTTGCACTTGTCCTAATGTAGGAGCAAGTCTGGCGGGGTATCTCTATTTTAAACCCTATTTTTACTTTCTTTTCTCCTCTTTTTTTTTTACATAAAGGGTGGCAGGTCGGAGGGCATGATGACCGACCCTTGGTTGACGGTAGACGTCTATTGACCGGAGCACCGAGCCTTGCGCCGAGCAGAATGGTTCATTCGTTAGCGAGGGCTGAATGCTAACGCGAAGGTATGATCTTTCGCCGATTCGAGCGTAAGGCCCGTAACGGCAATACGACGTATTCTTTTGAGAGCTCGACCAGGGTGGAGTGCCACTAGACCGAGGTGAGGTAGCTTGATCAGGGCGGAATGCCACTAAACCAAGGAAAGGGTAGCTCGGCTAGGGCGGAGTGCCACTTAAGCCACGACAAGGGTAGCTCGATCAGGGCGGAATGCCACTAGACCAAGATAAGGGTAGCTTGGCTAGGGCGGAATGCCACTAAGCCAAGGAAAGGGTAGCTCGATCAGGGCGGAATGCCACTAGACCAGGATAAGGGTTGCTTGATCAGGGCGGAATGCCACTACACCAAGGAAATGGTAGCTCGGCTAGGGCGGAGTGCCACTAGACCAAGATAAGGGTAGCTCCATCAGGGCGGAATGCCACTAGACTAAGATAAGGGTAGCTTGGCTAGGGCGGAATGCCACTAAGCCAAGGAAAGGGTAGCTTGGCTAGGGCGGAATGTCACTAAGCCAAGGAAAGGGTAGCTCGATCAGGGCGGAATGCCACTAGACCATGGAAAGGGTAGCTCGATCACTCGGGGAATGTTGGTTGTGCTGTATGATACAGCTTTATATGCTTTCCGTTGAGTGGCGAGAATTGAATTTCTCCTCGATGGTTGACAACCACGTAGGCTCCGCCCTCGTAGACCCTCTGGACTACGTACGGACCCAGCAAGTTAGCAGCAAGTTTGCCTTTTGGATTGGAAGCCATGACTTCCCTTTTCTTGACCATGACCAGGTCTCCCTTCTTGAATTCTCGCCCTTTGACGAGCTTATTGAAGGCATTTGCCATACGGGCTTGGAACATCTGGATATTTTTCTGGGCTTGCAGACGCTTACCCTCCAATTCAGCCAGTTCTTCAAGTCGTCTTTCAGCATTGGTTTATTCGTCACGAACTAGGCCATGCTGGACTGCAATCCTGAGTGACGGTACATCCAGCTCTATAGGTACTACTGCCTCGGAGCCGTACACCAGTGAATAGGGTGAGCAACCCGTGGGGGTTTTATAGACGGTGCGATATGCCCATAGTGCTTCATACATCTTCTCACCCCAGTCCTTTTTGTTAGAACTGACGACCTTGGCCAGCAGGGTGCATAGTGTCTTATTGAAGGCTTCAGCCAGTCCATTTGCTTGTGGATTGTAAGGAGTGGAGGTCCTCCATTCAATTTTGTACTTCTCGGCAAGCCGATATATCTTCTGGTTCTTGAAGTGGCTTCCATTATCAGAAATTATTCGGCTGGGGACCCCGAACCGGAAGAAGATATTGTGCTTGATGAATCTGGCAACCAACTCACCAGTCACTTCTCAGAGTGCTACTGCTTCTGCCCACCTGGAGAAGTAGTCTGTTATGTCTAGGATGTACTTATGTCTAGCTGAGGAAGTCGGTAGTGGCCCGACCACATCAATTCCCCACTGAGCAAAAGGCCAGCTGGGAATTGTAGGGTGTAGAGCTACAGGGGACCTTCTGGGTACAGTGGCGTGCTCTTGGCATTTCTGGCATGACTTTGCAAACTGGCAATAGTCTTCAAACATAGTGGGCCAATAATAACCCAGCTTCTTGATTTCAATCTTCATCTTAGGCCCAGCCTGGTGTGCCCCTACTGTCCCAGCATGTATTTCTTTCATTGCTTGCCAAGCTTCTTCAGTAGATAGGCAGCGAAGCAAAATCTTCTTGCGGACGTCCGCCATGATTCGGAACAGAGTTCCATTTCTGCATTCATAGGAATCTTTGATCCTTAGGAGTTTCATTCTCTCTTCTTTGTTCTTGGGCAGCTGTTGGTGTAGGAACCACTGCAGTAGGTGTTGTCTCCAATCAGACGCCTGGACTTTGTCAACGGCATCAATCTCATATTCTTCAGGACACGCTTCCAGCATGCTGGGGACTTGTCGCCTGTTCATGACAATAATGTTGAGCGTCTCATCTGGCGGGACTGATAGTGAGCTGGCCAGCTTTACCAGTGCATCAGCTTGAGCATTATGTCCCCGACCCACATGATTGAGCTCAATGTGGTAGAAATTCGCCATGAGGCGTATAGCCTTTTGATAATAGGGGTTCAATTCTGGCTTTCGCACTTCGAATTCTCCCTGTATTTGTTTTATCACTAACATTGAGTCACCGAATACCTGAAGCATCCGAATACTCATACTGAGGGCGACCTGGAGACCAATTATTAGAGCTTCATATTCAGCTTCATTGTTGGTGCAGGGCTTATTTATAGAACAGGAGGTGTGCAACACTTCTCCTTCTGGCGATTTCAGCACAATGCCAGCCCCTGCACGTATTCTTGTTTTCCCACTGGAATCAGTTTCTGTTCTTGATGCCCCATCAAAGTATATGGTGGGGATATCGGGTCCACTACTGGGCCCACTACTCGGAGCCGACGTCGCACCGCACCAACTGCACCGAGCTTATGGCTCGGAGACTCGATTGAAGACCCGGCATACTGAGTAGTTCTACTTGTGTGTATTTATATCTTTGAGTATTGAGTATTTATGTATGTATGTATACATATACTCCTACATGTATTTTTTTCTTTCGTCTTATTAGACTAGTCTAAGTCAAATAAGCATGTGTGTATTTTATATTTAATTTGATTAAAACCCACAAAGTCTTTAGTGGGTTGGTGGCCTTTATTTTATTAGGCTAGGATAGATGTGCAAATAACAGAAATGGGGAAGGTATGGATGTAATAGGCCTTTCCTATAAATAGGAGGCCAATGGATGTGTTACGTATGTTGTATGAATGAATGAAAGCTTTTGTGTTAAAGGAGCCTTGCCCCTTTGTTCACCCCTCTCCTTCCCTCTCTTCTCATTTTCGTGAGATCTGAGTGTCGCCCGGTGTGAGACCGTCCGGCGTGAGGCCGAGCTGTGTGAGATAGCAGTTATCCGTTCCCGTCCCGTCCGCGTCCCGGAGTGCCGACGATCCGTCTTCCACGTCGCCTCCACGTCAAATTGGTATCAGAGCCCAATAACGGCGTCTCCGACAACCCCGACGTCACCGACGTCTCTCTCTTTCTCTCTCCGCTGTTAGAGTGAAAAAAAAAGAAAGAAAAGAAAAAAAAAGAAAGAGAAAAGAGGAAACTCTCGGTTGAAATAGAAGTTAGAAAAAAAAGAATAGAAATTTTTTTTTAGAACCCCTTCTCTCTCTCTCACTTTCTTTTCTTTCTCTGTAACCTCTCTATCTCTCTGTTTCTATCTCTCTCCCTGTCTCTCTCTCTCTCTCGGTTGAAGGAAAACAGAAGAAAAAAAACATTTTTTTCGTTCGCGGCATGGGGCCTCGTCGCCCGTGCCGGGTTCAAAAGAGGGGAGTGGCCGCAACGGCCAACTCCCCCCCCCCTCCCGGCCACCGCGCCCGACGCCCGGCCCCCGCTCGCACCGCACCTCGCCCGACGCCCAGCTCCGCCCGCACCGCCTGCCGCGCCCTCCCTGCGCCCGGCCGAGCCCGAGCACGCGCCCGCCCGGCCCCTGCGCCCCTGCGCGCCCGAGCCCCGCACCCGAGCGGCTAGCGCCCTCCCGCGCCCCTCTGCCCGCCCCGCGCCCGTGCGCGCCCGGCCGTCTGCCAGCCCCGTCCGCGCCCAGACGGGCCCCTGCGCACCCGAGGCCCGCCCGAGCCCGCCTGCGCCCCGCACGCCCTGCACCGCTGGCCCCGGCCCGTCGACGCCTCGACGCCCGCGCGCCCACGCAGCCCTCCTGCCGCGGCCACCCGCGCCCGAGCACGCCCAGCGCGCCCCCGGCCGCGCCCGTGCCGACCGGAAGGTCACCCGCCTGGCGCGTCGCGCCCGCGTCGCCTGCGCCCACGTGCCGCCGCCCTCGCCAGCTGGTAGGCAGCCAGTGTTGGCTGCCAACGCTGGGTGATCAGCCGAAAGGTTTGAAATATATATATATATATATATATATATATATATATAAAGTCAAAAGAATAGGGTGAAGTTTGAAGATTGAAAAAAAAAGAGTTTGAAAAAAAAATAGAAAAGACAAAGAGAAGTCAAAAAAAGGGGAGTTGATATATATATTTATATTATATTTTGGGAAAAGTCAAAAATGGGTTTGATTAAAAAGGAGTTAAATATATATAATATATATATTTGAGATATATATAATCTTATATATATATATATATATTTATATATATCTTATAGCTTATCAATTGAGGTGGCACCCGAAGTCCACAATTACGACTCGATCAACGGTTGAGTCATCGGATAGTCGACACAGAGCCGTAATTTATGGGAAGTGGGTACCTCTGAGTCTCCCTGCGCGGAGAAATTTGACTGATTTGTTCCCCTACGTGGGAAAATTTTAAGTCACGTGGTTTTGTAATAATTCAATCCTCCCTGCGTGGAGTGAATGCTTTGTAACTGCTCAAGCTTCGTCGACGCCGTGCGGGCCTGCACATCCCCGCTCGCCTTCGTCTCCGGTCAGAGCTAGACTTTTCAGTCAGCTAGGTGCGTGCTCCAAACTTGCTCATTTAGTATCTTTTTAATTGCCGCGCGACGAAGTAAGAGAGCGCCCGATCTATACAAACCAGTCTCCTGAGTGCATCGTTGTGGACGGAAAGCGAGAGCTTGCTTGAGCCTATCCTATAGGCCCTAGACTGCCGCATTAGGGCACCATAGCTGTCAGAAGGTAGTTCCACAACTACTTCGCCTACGGGCGAGCAACTTTTCCCGACCGGTCCCTTCAAATTGACCCTCTGCATATCAGCTGGGTCCACAGCTTGCTAATTATCGGTCCCAGGACTGCATCATCTAGGTCCGAGGTCGTGCATGCCACGTTGGTCTAGGAATTCATCTAGCCGTCTAGAGCGTCCCTCAACGCTACCCATGGATCAAGAGAGCGTGACTGCTATGCTAGTCCAGCTCGAGCATAATCTTGTGGCCCACTTTGAAGAATCCATAGGTCAGCTACGGACGGAACTCGATAAGAGGATCCAAGCCTTAGAGGATCGATTAAAAGGGGAGGAAGGAAGAGTGAATGGCCACGGCCATCCAGTAGCCAATCCTAGGGAGGAAAGAGAGCAAGCCCGCCCGAATCAGGCTCCCCAAGGTAGAGAGCAAGAGGCCCGTGTGCCTCGAGAGAGAGACCACGACGATGAAGATATCATCCTACGGAATGTCAAGATTGACGCTCCAAGTTTTGATGGGTCCCTCAACCCCGCTACATACCTTGAGTGGGAGACCGGGATGGACCAATATTTTGATTGGCATCGCCGCATGACCCCTGCTACCAGGGTGAGGTTTGCCAAAATGAAACTTATGGGTCAAGCCAAGACCTACTGGTGTAATGTTAAGAATCTCCTAGCACGGAGACGAGAGGAGCCTATTAGCACGTGGGAAGAAATGAATGAGAAATTGAGGGAGAAGTATCTGCCACCTTCCTACCATCAACGTCTTTTAGACCAATGGCAGAAACTCACCCAAGATGGAAAGTCTGTGGATGATTACATCACCAAACATCGTCTGCAACACCCTCGAGTCATGGAGGATGCCTCCGTCACCCTCTCTCGGTTTAGGGCTGGCCTACACGAGAGTATTCAGCGGGAATTATTCTTGCGGGAGGTTAACACCCTCGAGCACGCCTACCAGGTTGTACAAGATGTTGAGAGGTTTCAAAGGGTGGCCCCACCTCGGGTTCCCATCTACCGCCAACCTGAACCCCGAAACCCCATAGTCCGCTATACTGAGAGAGCTGGCCCCTCCACCTCCTACGTCCCTACTGCTACCCCACTTAGGGCCGTTGCCCCTACGGCTCCTTTCCCACGGAACCCATTACCTGCACCCGCAGCTGTGCCTAGGCTGGAGTACACTCCACCGGTTGAGAGGAGAGATGACAAGGGAAAAGGAGTCGTCCCTAGCACCTCCCAACCAGCCCCTGTCTCGGGAGTCCGATGCTTCAGATCTCATAACCTAGGGCATATTGCCACCAATTGCCCAACCCGAGCCTTGGTTATCACCGACCCCCAGTTCATGGAGCTTCCACCTCAGGAAGGAGAAACCCTTGAGAGATATGAGGCCGATCCCGACCTCATCACCCAGTTTGAGGAGTTAGATGCAGGATATGATGGCACGCATGTCTAGTACATGCAAGTGGGAGATATTGCCGAGAGTTCTAACCATGAAAGATTGGGTGTGGTCCGCTGCATCCTGGCACACCCACAGGAGGACGACTGGCGTCGAACCTCCATCTTCCAAACCTATATCATGATGAAAACCCAACCCTGCAAGGTGATCTTCGACAACGGGAGCTGTATCAATGCAGTCTCTTCAGACTTTGTCTCCCGTCTAGGTCTACCTACTCATCCTCATCCTAGGCCGTACAACGTGGCTTGGGTTGACGACACGTCTATTCTAGTCACCACTACGTGTGTCATTCCCATCCAATTCCAGTCCTACCAAGGACAGATTCTATGTGACGTAGTGCACATGAAGGTCGGTAGCATCATCCTAGGACGACCGTGGATCTACGATGTAGACCTTACTACATTCGGTCGGTCCAATGAGTGTTCCTTCTCCCACAATGGGAAGAGGATTCAGTTGCTCCCAACACCCCCAAAGGTGGTCACGGGAAAGAGTCCTACCTCCACACCCACTGCATCCCCCAAAATTCGGGAGAATGTTCCGACCCCCACCAAAGGGAAGCTTCCCACTCCCTCCTCTCATACACCTGTCATGTCCATCCCTAAGGCCCCTAAGGTTGACCACGACCCGATTAGGCGCCTTAACTTTATAGGTGTTCGTGAGATGAATAGAGAGGTTGCCGAGGGTGCCCATGTTTGGGCTGTTGTCGTCACCATTACCTCTGAGGAGTCCCAGGTCTCCGTCCCACCTGAAGTCCAGGCAATCCTGCGGGACTTCCAAGACATCTTCCCGGAAGACCTGTCTTCAACACTCCCTCCCATGCGTGATGTTCAACACGCCATTGATCTTGTCCCTGGGTCCACCCTACCTAACCTCCCCCACTACAGATTAAACCCCAGGGAGCATGCTGAGCTCCAACAAATTGTTGAGGACTTTATTCAAAAGGGCTTCCTCAGGGTGAGCAAGAGCCCATGTGCTGTTCCTGCCTTACTCACACCAAAGAAAGATGGCACCTCGCGGATGTGTGTTGACAGCCGCGCCATCAACAAAATCACTGTCAAGTATAGATTTCCCATTCCCCATCTTGATGACATGCTTGACATGATGAGTGGAGCCACCATCTTTTCCAAGATTGACTTGAAAAGTGGCTACCACCAGGTCCGGATTCGACCCGGGGATGAGTGGAAGACAGCCTTCAAAACAAAAGAGGGTCTGTATGAGTGGCTTGTCATGCCTTTTGGGCTATCCAATGCCCCTAGCACCTTCATGAGGCTTATGACTGAAACCCTTCGCCCCCTCATTGGTCGCTTTGTTGTCGTCTACTTTGACGACATCCTCATTTATAGCCACAACCCTCAGGACCACATTCACCATTTGAGGGAGGTCTGCGAGACCCTGAGGAAAGAAACCCTGTTTGCCAACCTGACTAAGTGTGAATTCATGACAGATCGAATCACTTTTCTTGGATTTGTGGTTTCAAGTCATGGAGTGTCTGTGGACCAATCCAAGGTCCGAGCCATAGTAGACTGGCCAGAGCCCCAGAATATCCATGACGTTCGAAGTTTCCACGGGCTAGCCACCTTCTACAGAAACTTCATCCAGGGATTTAGCACCATTATGGCACCCATTACGGATTGCATATGTAAGGGAAATTTTGAGTGGACCAAAGCCGCCTCCCAGGCTTTTCTTGCCATAAAGGAGCTTATGACCAAAGCCCATGTCCTCCGCCTACCAGACTTTTCCAAAGTCTTTGAAGTTTCATGTGATGCATCTGGCGTAGGAATAGGTGGAGTGCTTAGCCAAGAGAGCCACCCTGTGGCTTATTTCAGTGAGAAGCTTTCTGATGCAAAGCTTCGATACTACACATATGATAAGGAGTTTTATGCCGTGGTCCAAGCCCTTAAACACTGGAGACACTATCTCTTACCACACGAGTTTGTCTTATACTCGGACCACGAGGCTTTGAAATTCCTTAGTTCTCAGAAGGGTTTAAACCCTAGGCATGGTCGGTGGGTAGAATTCCTCCAGTCTTTCACTTTTGTCCTAAATCATAAGGCTGGAAAGGATAATAAGGTGACCGATGCCTTAAGTCGAAGGGTCTCCCTTCTTTCCACTGTTCGGGTAGAGGTCACGGGATTTGATCGCATGAAGGAACTCTATGGAGAGTGTCCTGATTTTGGCCCTACCTATTCTGCTCTGTCTGCTGGATCCTCGACAGCATTTGCTGACGATCTACTCCAGGATGGTTTTCTGTTTAGAGGGCAGCAACTCTGTGTCCCGAGGACTTCTGTTCGGGACTTTCTAGTCTGGGAAATGCATGCTGGAGGTCTTGCTGGTCACTTTGGCCGTAACAAGACCATCCATTCTGTGGAGGAGCACTTCTATTGGCCTGACCTAAAGAAAGATGTGGCCAAGATTGTAGCCCAGTGTAGGACGTGCACGATGGCCAAACAGGTCAAACAGAATACTGGTCTCTACACTCCTCTCCCCGTCCCTGATCGACCATGGGTTGACGTGAGCATGGATTTTATCCTTGGGTTACCACGCACTGCTCACAAGCATGATTCCATCTTTGTTGTCGTTGATAGGTTCTCTAAGATGGCCCACTTCATTGCATGTTCTAAAACATCTGATGCATCTAGAGTAGCCCATTTATTCTTTGATAAAGTCGTGCGTTTGCATGGTCTCCCCCAAACCATCGTGTCTGACCGAGATGTCCGGTTCACTAGCTATTTTTGGAAGACACTTTGGCACCTAGTTGGCACCAAACTGAAGTTTTCCACTGCCTATCACCCCCAAACTGACGGGCAAACTGAGGTCGTCAATAGGAGTTTAGGGAATATGTTGAGGTGTCTTGTAGGGGAACATTCCGGCACTTGGGATCTTCTTTTGCCCAAAGCCGAATTTGCATACAACAGCTCTATCAATAGGTCCATAGGCATGAGTCCATTTGAGGTCGTGCAGGGCTACAAACCTAGGAAACCTGTGGATCTCATTCCCCTTCCCCTCGAGTCTAGAACGTCCAAATCAGCTGAGGAATTGGCACAGCATGTCAAAAGTCTGCATGAGTCAATTAGAAAGCAAATCAACCTCAGTAATGAGACTTATAAAAAATTGGCTGATTCGCATAGGCGTCACCGTGAATTTCAAGAAGGTGACTTGGTTATGGTACGGGTCTGACCCGAACGACTCCCATCGGGAGCCGTTAAAAAGTTGCAGGCCCATAGTGATGGACCCTTCCCAATTCTACGGAAGATTGGCTCCAATGCTTATGTTGTGGACTTACCTCCCGAATATGGGATTAGCTCGACTTTTAATGTGGCAGATCTAGTGGCCGACAAGGAACCCACATCGATTCCTAGTGACCCTTTCGAGCCTTCTCCTCCCATTGAGAGTGAGCCCACCCCTGTGCGTCCCACAGCCTCGAGAGTACCGCGCGAGCACATTGAGAGGATACTGGATGAGCAGGTGACCACTACACGGAGCAGGGTGTACCAGCGCTACCTTGTCCGCTGGCGGGACCGTCCACCTTCTGACGATTCCTGGATCAGCCGGGAAGATCTCCAGCGCCTCGATCCAGATCTGCTGGAGCACTACCACAGCAGTGTCCCCCCTTACTCGACGGAGTCGAGTTCCAGCCACCCCGGGAGGGTTGGTGGGGACACCGGGTCCACTACTGAGCCCACTACTTGGAGCCAACGTTGCACCGCACCAACTGCACCGAGCTTATGGCTCGGAGACTCGATTGAAGACCTGGCATACTTAGTAGTTCTACTTGTGTGTATTTATATCTTTGAGTATTGAGTATTTGTGTATGTATGTATACATGTACTCCTACATGTATTTTTTTCTTTCGTCTTATTAGGCTAGTCTAAGTCAAATAAGCATGTGTGTATTTTATATTTAATTTGATTAAAACCCACAAAGTCTTTAGTGGGTTGGTGGCCTTTGTTTTATTAGGCTAGGATAGATATGCAAATAACAGAAATGGGGAAGGTATGGATGTAATAGGCCTTTCCTATAAATAGGAGGCCAATGGATGTGTTACGTATGTTGTATGAATGAATGGATGAAAGCTTTTGTGTTAAAGGAGCCTTGCCCCTTTGTTCACCCCTCTCCTTCCCTCTCTTCTCATTTTCGTGAGATCTGAGTGTCGCCCGGTGTGAGACCGTCCGGCGTGAGGCCGAGCTGTGTGAGATAGCAGTTATCCATTCCCGTCCCGTCCGCGTCCCGGAGTGCCGACGATCCGTCTTCCACGTCGCCGCCGTGTCAGTATAATTGCCACATGATTGGCTGGGTTTGACAGGCTTCGAGCACTTCATCATCAAGGAGCTCAGTATCCAGCATAGCACTTTCTGGTACAGGGTGCTCTGCAAAGAAATCAGCCACAGCCTGGCCCTTTATAGCCCTCTGAGGTATATAGATGATGTCGAACTCCATCAGAATCACAACCCATTTGCCTAGTCGACCTTTGAGTGCCGGCTGAGTCAATATATATTTGAGCGGATCTGCTGCAGATATCAATCTGATTTCATGTGACAGCATATAGTGTCGGAGCTTCTTAACAGCGAAAACCAGTGCCAAGCAGGTCTTCTCTATGTAAGTATAGCTTTCTTCAGTCCTGATCAGCCTTCTGCTAAGGTAATATAAGGCTTACTCCTTTCCATCTTCATTTATTTGAGCTAACATTGCCCCCAGCGAACAATGCGTGGCTGCTATATAGAGGATTAAAGGGCTGCCCTTGACTGGTGCCCCCAATACTGGAGGGGTCTTGAGGTATTCCTTCAGCTTTTCAAAAGCCTCTTGGCATCCGTCGTCCCACAGGAACGGCACATCTTTCATCATGAGCTTGTGAAAGGGGTGGCACCGACCCGACAAGTTTGATATAAATCGTCGGATGTAGGCCAGACGCCCCTACAGAGACCTTAGCTCAGACATATTCTTCGGTGGAGGGAGCTCTTCAATAGCCTTGATCTTGGATGGATCAATCTCAATACCCCTGTGCCGGACAATAAATCCAAGGAATTTTCCGCTGGTCACGCCAAAGGCGCACTTCATAGGGTTCATCTTCAGCTCGTATTTCCGCAACCTTTGAAACACTACCCTCAGGTCCTGCAGATGGTCTTCTTTCTTTCTGGTTTTCACCACCAGGTCATCAACATAGCACTCCACTTTCTTGAAGAGCAAATCGTCGAAAATCTTTATCATGGCTCTTTGGTAAGTAGCGCTGGCGTTTTTAAGGCCGAACGACATTCTCTTGTAGTGAAATATCCCTTTTGGAGTGCGGAATGCAGTGTGTACTCTGTCTCTTTCAGCAATCCAAATTTGGTTGTATCCGGATGAACCGTCCATAAATGATAGGGCTTCATGACCGGTGGTTGCATCAATCATTACTTCAGTAATTGGCACTGGAAAATCATCCTTCGGACAAGCCTTATTAAGGTGATGCTGGACGAGACTACGGACACGAAAAGCTCGTGACTGCCCCTTAACGAGGGAAGCGTCGGATGTGCGCGGTTGAGAAACCGGCTGTGAGCTAGGGTGGTCGGCTCTCACTTGTGCCCGGATCGGGTCACGGGACGGTAACGCTCTCTCTCGCAGCAGCGGTGATATAAATAGAAAGCGAGCTAATTACCCTATCATGCTCTCTAGCAGTGGCATAAGCAAGTATATATGAAAATTAAGCAAAATGCCAAGTAAGGGAGCGAATGCGATACCTCCACGCGCTCGGCGTGGGGACGACGGGCCCGGCCGAACTCGTGCTCCCGGGACAGTTAATACATGAATATTACAACAATCGAAATATGCCCACTCCACGCAGGGAGGTAAAGGGCGACACCAGGGGCCCGGGAGGACCGAATTCGGGATGATGGGCAGCTTCGTGTGTTGATTCGGCTACACGCGTGATCACGACCGTGGGGCCCACGTGCTGTCTGGAGGGGTCGTGTGGGACCCGGTGGCGCCGTTGTAGTTTGGACACTTAGGGAAGTGTTCCCTGGGCTGGCGGCACACCGGAACGTCGCCCGGGGGTCGGGCGGTTCCGATCGGCACCCGTCGGGTTTGCTGTCCACGGACTGGTGGTTGCTATTTTGCAGCGCGCGCTCCGACGAGAATGGCCGCTGCAATCAGCCCCGACGTCGGATCGACACGAGACTGGCGCCGTTGGAAATCTAGCTTGAAGTTCTTCAACCTAGGCCTAAAGATATGACCTGGATCTACACGGATCTTGACTTATGGAATTTTCAATCTTCTGTTGTATAGTTCCTGAAATCACAGGTCAGTAGAGAACTTCCATGTGGATTGCCTTTGACCGTGAGGGAGATGTTCGAATCAGGGGTTGTGTTCTTCAGCAAAGTTGTTGGAATTTGAGCTGGAAAGACAGAAAAATTAGTTTGGACCCGTTTAGATGTATCTATGATTTTCTGTGATTTGTTTAGTGGACAAAGGTCGGATCTGGGATCTGGCTGAAAGTACTGTAGCTTTGGTAGAACATGAATTTTTAAAAATAGGTAGAAGAATGATAAAAATTTAAGAAAAATTGTGGTGGTAGGGTACGATGGACAAAACTCCCAGTTAAATTGGGAGGTCTAACACAAATCAAAAGAGTGGTCAAAGGTGGAGAACTCAGGGCTACTGTCACTGTAGACAGTGACAGAACAGATCTGAGATTGAGAGTTGAACGAAATGGTAAGGATATGAAACGGTGGATTTTGAACCTCAATGTTTTTTTGGAGAAGGGGCTAGAAGATAGAAACCAACCCTCAAATTTTCAAATCGATCAGAGCTCGTGGCTGGCTTCAGGAATTCTCGAACTACACCTCTGTCCAGCAGGACAGAAACTTGATGACGATTCCACGGCGGCTCGAAGGCGGCACGAACGGCAGCGGCGGCGGCACAGACGATCACCGGAGGTTGAGAGGGGATGATAGAAGAGGGATACACTCTAGATCTGAGGTTGGGGAAGGAAGAACAGCAAGGGAGGAGAGAGGGGCGCACCAAGCTCCTTGAACACTCACAAAAATTCTGATTTTTCCATTGCTTTTCTCATGAAAATACAACATTATATATGCTAGGTGTCTAATCTATTCTAGACCCTTGGATCAAGGGCTGGGGCTTGAAGGGCTGGGATGTGGTTTGAACAACTTTGAACAACACATTAAAAGCCTAATAAACTATATGGTTCGCCCCCCCCCCCTCTAAGAAGACAAATTTGAATTGTCTTCTTTATTTAAATCTAGGTCCAAGTCCAAGGTTGGACCATGGACCAGCCCCCTTGGGCCCGGGAGTCCAAGTGGACCAATAAGGAGGAGGGAGGGGGGCCCTGCAGGGCCTACATGCACTTTTGCAAAGAAACCCAATGGCCTTTTGCAAATAAACCCACTAAGACCTACAATTGTGTACCCATATATCACAAGGGTATACATACAAATATAAAAGGACGTAAATGCGAACACAATGTGAGCGGGCTGACGTTGATGTCCCCATCAATTCTCCCTGGGTGGGAGGAACTCGACCCCGTCGAGTAAGGGTATGGCTGCTCCGGTACTCCGGCGGATCCCTCACCGTGCCAAGTAGCGCGGGTATGCTCCACTCCAAGCGATCGTCACTTGCTCATTCCATATATACTCGATATGCGAACTGCTATGGGCTAAAGGTGGTCACTCCGAAGGGGCACACTCAAAAAGGAAGGAAGCAGCTCGAAGACTCACTAGGAATCACCGCTGAGTCCCTATAGGTGACTGATCCGGGTATAGAAGTAGAACCGATCCCATACTCATCAAGTGAGTCCAATCACCTCTTACTCATAAGAGAACGACAACGAGCTTGCACAAGACACATGCAGACTCACCATGCACTAACACACGTATGCAAACCACACAAACAATCGACTCAAAACACACCACTCAAAACAAACCACACAAGGAAAACACACCGACTTATGCATGACTCTAGACGAAGGTGGTAGCATCAAGCCCACTAGGTGGCTGCATCCTGGGCAGCAGGAGAGCCGTCCTGCTCTTCCCCTCCCAAGGCATAGTACTCCTCGGCTAGTGCCTCATCGGCCTCGTAATCAACACACTCAGGCTCGGGAGGTACGGATCCTCCAACACCTAAGGCTAGGGTGGTGCGAGCGGGACACTCGCTGGCAATGTGGCCAAACCCATGACAGTGGAAACACTGCACTCTCGACCGACTACTCTCTCCTATAAAAGGGGCCTTACCCTTATCATCCCGTCGGGTAGGGGGTGTAGGCAGTAATGGGGGAGATGTAGGTGCTTTGGACAATAGTGGAGGGGGTGCCGGTGCCAGAGGACGGGCTATAGGAGCCGGGGAACGGGCAGCGGGTGCCAGTGGTTGGGGTGGAAATAGATCCCGGGGTGGAGGAGGACGAGGCCGTGGAGCGAAGTGCTCCTGACGGGTGGACTCCTGAGGTCGAGCCATGGGAGGCCGCTGATGTGGGCCTATGGAGTGACGGGGCTCGGGACTACGGAGAGGGGTGGGGCCCAACCGATGGCTAGACTCGAACTCTCCCTCAAATTGCTCCATCTCGAGAGCAACCTGATATGCCTCTTCCAACGTCTTGGCATTGCGGCGGAAAAGCTCATACTGGTAGTGTGGCCGCAAACCACGTCGAAAGCGGGACACGGGCATGGTACTCTCCTCCGTGACACCACAACGTGGAAAGTACTCATCAAACTCCGTGATGTATTCGGAGACGGACCGGTCTCCCTGGCTAAGACTTTACCATCTATCGATGAGTCGCTGGCGGTATGTGGGAGGAAGGTACTTTTGCCGAAGTTTATTCTTCATCTCGGCCCATGTGTCGATCGGGGGTTCTAACCGCTGAAGTAGCAGGCTCTCCACATTCTTCCAATAGGTTTATGCCTGCCCCATGAGTTTCATGGTGGCGAATCGGACCCTTCGACGCTCCGACATATCATACCACTCAAAGTAACGGTCCATGCCGAACTCCCAATCTAGGTAGACTTTCGGATCCAAAGACCCGTAAAAAGCGGGAGGGTCCTCTCGCACGGTCTTAAGGACCCTATCATCATCCTCATCTCGTTGTGGATGAAAACCACGACGGTGTTGACCATATCCCTCATAGGCATTGTCGGAACCATAGTCCTCGAGACCAAGGTCACGGTGCGGTAGTTGGGGAACCCGAGGAAGGGCGGGTGGAGGAGCCTGTGGTGGCTAGTTTTGGGCCGCGAGAGCGGCCTGGACTTGGGCCATGGGAGCGGGTTGGACTTGGGCCACCGCGGGAGGAGGTGCGGGTGGGCCTTGGGCTGCCCCTGGAGGGTCCCCGTGTGACATCCTATCTAACCACCCAACGAGGTCTTGGACCGACCTGTCGGAGGTCTCCAAGCGCCCCTCCATGGCTCTAAGGCGACCATCCATATTATCGGAGAAAGTCCGAAAGTTAGCATCAGATTGGTCCAACCTAGTCATAATGGCCATCATCGCCTCTTGTAGGGAGTGGAAGTCTCCCGAGGTATCCCGTGGGTTGGCCATAGGTGGTGGTGGGGGTGAGTACTGAGTACCCTGACGAGTGGGCATGCAAACACACCGACTAGAAGACGCCGACTAAAGTAAAACACACTAATGCAAAATGATGCACCTAGACTTAACCAAAACGCGGTACGCGGCGGAGATAATCGACCCAAAGGTCACTCGCACAAGTGTGCGGCCTTCCCGATAGGCGTAGCCTAACGTTCGGACAACACCTTTTGATATACCGGGTTATTGGGATGCGATGCAAAAGACACTTTTTTTTGGTTTTAAAACAATGATGATCCTAGACTCGACTTAAACCGACTAATGACTCGATGTAAATGACACTCTTTTTTTTTGACACCCTAGACTCAAACTTGCTCTGATACCAAATTGATGCGGGACGAGACCACGGACACGACAAGCTCGTGACTGCCCCTTAATGAGGGAAGCATCGGATGTGCGCGGTTGAGAAACCGGCTGTGAGCTAGGGTGGTCGGCTCTCACTTGTGCCCGGATCGGGTCACGGGACGGTAACGCTCTCTCTCGCAGCAGCGGTGATATAAATAGAAAGCGAGCTAATTGCCCTATCATGGTCTCTAGCAGTGGCATAAGCAAGTATATATGAAAATTAAGCAAAATGCCAAGTAAGGGAGCGAATGCGATACCTCCACGCGCTCGGCGTGGGGACGACGGGCCCGGCCGAACTCGTGCTCCCGGGACAGTTAATACATGAATATTACAGTAATGGAAATATACCCACTCCACGCAGGGAGGTAAAGGGCGACACCAGGGGCCCGGGAGGACCGAATTCGGGATGACGGGCAGCTTCGTGTGTTGATTCGGCTACACGCGTGATCACGACCGTGGGGCCCACGTGCTGTCTGGAGGGGTCGTGTGGGACCCGGTGGCGCCGCTGTAGTGTGGACACTTAGGGAAGTGTTCCCTGGGCTGGCGGCACACCGGAACGTCGCCCGGGGGTCGGGCGGTTCCGATCGGCACCCGTCGGGTTTGCTGTCCACGGACTGGTGGTTGCTGTTTTGCAGCGCGCGCTCCGACGAGAATGGACGTTGCGATCAGCCCCGACGTCGGATCGACACGAGACTGGCGCCGTTAGAAAGCTAGCTTACAGTTCTTCAACCTAGACCTAAAGATCTGGCCTGGATCTGCTCGGATTTTGACTTATGGAATTTTCAATCTTCTGTTGTATAGTTCCTGAAATCACAGGTCAGCAGAGAACTTCCCTGTGGATTGCCTTTGACCGCGAGGGAGACGTTCGAATCAGGGGTTGTGTTCTTAGCAAAGTTGTTGGAATTTGAGCTGGGAAGACAGCAAAATTGGTTTGCACCCGTTTGGATGTATCTATGATTTTCTGTGATTTGTTTAGTGGACGAAGGTCGGATCTGGGATCTGGCTGAAAGTACTGTAGCTTCGGTAGAACATGAATTTTTACAAATAGGTAGAAGAATGATAAAAATTTAAGAAACATTGTGGTGGTAGGGGACGATAGGCAGAACTCCCAGTTAAATTGGGAGGTCTAACAAAAATTAAAAGGGTGGTTGAAGGTGGAGAACTCAGGGCTACTGTCACTGTAGACAGTGACAGAACAGATCTGAGATTGAGAGTTGAACGAAATGGTAAGAATATGAAACGGTGGATTTTGAACCTCAATTTTTTTTTGGAGAAGGGGCTAGAAGATAGGAACCAACCCTCAAAATTTTAAATCGATCAGAACTCGTGGCTGGCTTCAGGAATTCTCGAACTACACCTCTGTCCCGCAGGACAGAAACTTGATGACGATTCCACGGCGGCTCGAAGGCGGCACGAACGGCGGCGGCGGCGGCACAGACGATCACCGGAGGTTGAGAGGGGATGATAGAAGAGGGATACACTCTAGATCTGGGGTTGGGGAAGGAAGAACAGCAAGGGAGGAGAGAGGGGCGCACCAAGCTCCTTGAACACTCACAAAAATTCTGATTTTTCCATTGCTTTTCTCATGAAAATACAACATTATATATGCTAGGTGTCTAATCTATTCTAGACCCTTGGATCAAGGGCTGGGGCTTGAAGGGCTGGGATGTGGTTTGAACAACTTTGAACAACACATTAAAAGCCTAATAAACTATATGGTTCGCCCCCCCCCCTTTAAGAAGACAAATTTGAATTGTCTTCTTTATTTAAATCTAGGTCCAAGTCCAAGGTTGGACCATGGACCAGCCCCCTTGGGCCCGGGAGTCCAAGTGGACCAATAAGGAGGAGGGAGGGGGCCCCTGCAGGGCCTACATGCACTTTTGTAAAGAAACCCAATGGCCTTTTGCAAATAAACCCACTAAGACCTACAATTGTGTACCCATATATCACAATGGTATACATACAAATATAAAAGGACGTAAATGCGAACACAATGTGAGCGGGCTGACGTTGATGTCCCCATCATAAGGTCTCGGAAGTCAACACATATTCTGATCTGCCCATTTTTCTTCTTTACGGGCACTATATTGGCCAACCATGTGGTGTACTGACTTTGTTCGACGAAGCCAATATCAATAAGCTTGTCGACCTCTTTATTGATTTGGTTGATCAGCTCAGGTCGCATCCTCCTGGGTGGCTGTTTTATGGGGTTGGCTTCTTGATTAATCGCCAGCAGGTGTTGTGCTACATCGGGGTTTAACCCTGGCATTTCATCATACGTCCAAGCGAAGCGGTCTTTGAACTCCCTCAAGAATTGCATGTAATGTTCTCGGACCTTTGGTTCCAACAGAACACTGAGAAAGGTTGGCCTTGGTTCCTCCTCTGTCCCCAAGTTTACTTCCACGAGCTCATCAACGGTGGCCTGGCCACCATCTTCAACTTCGGGCGGAGCCTCCTGCAAATCGACGAAGCCCCCCGGGATATAGTTTTCTTCAGTTTTAGATTTCTCTAATTCTTCTCGTCGGACCTCGGCCAATGATGACTCATCATACAGGGCAGAAACCATGTGACTTTGTTCAGCCTGACCATGGGACATGACCGGCTCCGTGTAAGCCTCAAAGATTAGGTCTTCCACTTCTGGAGGCCTTGCTGGCGTAGATTCCTTTGGGGAATTTATATTCTGCAGAGCTCAAACTTCTTCCAAAATACGTTCAAACTCTAAGCATTCTCTTGTATCATTAGAAATCCGGTCTTCATCCGGGGTTCCCGTGTCAAACTTTGCTTCGCCCTGGAACAGGTCTTCCTTGCAGGACAATTCCTCCCAGCACCGGCATACATTTGCTTCATCGGACTTTTCTGCCTCGGGCTGGTTATTGGAAGGCCCATCATCCGGTATAGACTGATATATATTCTCTTCATCTTCTGAGGGGTAATCATCATAGCCCATCCCAGGAGGATCTTCATGTGAAACGAAGGTAGAGATGACATCTACCTCGACTTCATAGTATTCTTGTAGAGTGTAGCCCAATCCCGGGTGCTGGGTGATCTTCATCAATTCCTTATTGTTCTGGGGCGGATCCCAAAGCTCTTGGAATGCTTTCTTCTGGGCAACGGGCTGCAGTGAAGGCATCTGAAGTTTGGAGAACATCTACGAGACCCGTTGTGTGGTGTAATCCAAGCATGTGATTGGCACCATTCGGCTTGTGGATTCTTTCGGAATCATGCAGTCCTGATCATCCTCCTCAACAGGCTCCCCGGTATAGAATATGATGGGAGGCTCGCAGAAACGAGGGACCTCCATAATCTTTAGTGGCAGCACTGTCTGGCATTCCAAACTGGCGACTGGCTTAACCAGCCCTTCTGGTACCCTGACTTGTGCATATTTTTCTTTCATCTCTTCATCAGTATCATCGGGATGAATGCTTGGAGGTGTGATCCGTGTAAAATCCCCAACATGAGAGATATGGGATACCTCATGCTTCTTGACACAGCCCCGTGGTGGCGGCGGAGATCAATCCTCTGTCTTCGCTACCAACTTCTCTTAACTAGTCACAGTTTCTTTCTTCTTATCTTTTTGTAGCATGTCAGCATAATAGGATGCATCGAGCACATGGCACTCGAAGACTTCAAAGGGATGCAAATCTGCGAAGACCCTTTCTTCTTTGCCATCATGACATTACTTAATGCACTGATGCAGTGTGGAAGGCACTATTTGGTACTCATGCAACCACGGTCGCCCCAACAAGGCCTTGTATGCGGTGTTGGAATCGATCACATAGAATCACACCACAGTAGTGAGGTCCCCCAGGGTGAGGTTGAAATCCGCTACCCCCAAAGGTGTCTTACACTTCTGGTTAAAGCCAGCAATCTTCATGTCCCTGACCTTCGTGAGGTGCATATCAAAGTAATATTTCTGATAGATGCGGTATGGTAGAATATTTACAGCAGCCCCTGGATCTACCAGTATCCGGCTTAATGGCTGACAGTTGAGATGTCCTCTCATGTATAGCGGCCTGTTGTGGCTGGGATTTGGAATCAACATGTCATCTTCAGTGAAAGTGACTGCTGGCCCAGAATTGACTTCTGTCAGTAGTGCTTCATACTGTGCTGGTGACTGTAGGGAATCAATAATTGCTTGGCGGGCATCCTCACTCAAGGAAAGAATTTCCCATATAGAGAATCTGGTAGGGAGCTTCTTCAGCATTTTCATAATTCGACTGCCTACCTGGACATTGGAGAGCTGCATTTCTTCTGCCCAGCGGGGCTTTGGAGGTTCCCCAGGTGCTTGCGGCATTGCCTGCCCACTTCTTGTCTCAGTTCCTTGGTTGGTTTCTTGAGGGACTTCTTCTGGAAAGATGGCCCTTGATGTTGTTGGATAACCTTTTTCTTCTTTCTCACCCTGCCTAGGCTTTAGAGCCGTTGACTGCTGGTGCTTGTTACTTCTGGCTGGAGCAGTTTGTACTGGCTTTTCGCCCTCTAAATTGGATAAAAATTCAAGGAATGACGGAGCTCCATCTCCTTTCTTCTCTTCTTGGTATAGACTGGCAGGAGGAGGGATATGGACACCTCGCATTTCAGGCTCTGGTATCTGATAGGGTTGCTCTCCCCTGAAAATGATATTGTGATTGGCTGGCGAGGGACGTCCCCATATTCTCCCAGAACGGGTAGCATGTGCCGAGGTTGAAGCTTCAGCATGGTTGGCTTCCAATGGCGTGGCCGATGCCTCTGCATCATCATCCTCCCAAGGCAAGGTGAACAGCACCGAAAGTGTATTGCAGTGTACTGTCATGACTTTCTTTTTTCTTCTGTTCTGTGACTGCCTTTTCTTCTTCTGGTGCTTTGCCTTTACTGGCCCCTGCCCCAGAAGGGTTTAGTATCATCTTTCCCCTGTTTTCCTCTGGTTTTTCTTCAATGGTCAATTCTTCTAGCTGTTCCCAGAGTATGCAATCTTTCACCAGTAGGGGCTTCGGCTCAGTCTGTTCATATTCGTCGAGCCCGTTGATGTACTGTTGAAGACGTTTTACCTCCGGACTTATTTCTTTTTGTGTGGGAAGCGGAGTCTGTCTCCTCCGATTGTAGGTGGGGATTCGGATGACCGGCTGTGTCTTAGCTAGACGCCAAATCGGTTTAACTGGGGATGCACCCAGCTCTGAAGTGGCATTCCGAATGGATGGTCTCGTTGTTCTGGCAACATATGTCCTCTTTCTGGTCTTCACCGGCTTCGTCTGCCACCCCTCCTGATCCCTAAATGGGGTAAGGAAGCATGCTTCATAAGTGCGCCTGGTGCATTCTTCAACAGCCTCTTCGGGCAGTTGCTGATATACAGAAATCATATTTGCAGCCATCCTCATTGCTGGAGGTTCATGAGGGCGTAGAGGGTCCACCTGGTAATTGCAGCTCACCCTTTTTGAACATACTTTCCATGACATCTTTGAAGACATAGCAATTTTCTATAGTATGCCCCAGTCCCCGGTGATATGGACAGAACAGTGGGTCATCTTTCTTCGATGCATCAGCGGGTCTCTTCGGTTCGGGCAATGTTACTTTGTTGAACTTGTAAGCCCAATTGAATAGTGCACCTGTCTTATCTTTGGGGAATGAATATGCCTTCCTCATCTTATTTCTTAGGGAGACCTTTTCTTTCATTTCGGCTGGGCCTGCCAGCAGAGGAGCATCAGTTGCCTTGTTTTTTTCTTTCTGTTGTTCAAAGGTACCAAAATCAACAGTGTTGGCTTCTGAATGCGATGGCCGTCGATCAACAGCTTTCCCTTTTTGCATAGCAGGGACACTGGCGGTCGGACGCTTAGATAGGAACGTCTCGACCTCTGCAACTATGTTATTCAACCGATCAAATGTTCTGACATCTGCCCCGATCATCTTTTCCAGCACTTCCCTTCTAAGATTCTGTTTGCATATCTGTACTGCATCTTCTTGATGGGGATGTTGATAGTAATGTATGCCCTTTAAGCCAATCACATGTGATGTGATGGGACATATATTGTACAATCTTATTCAATGAAAAATGGCATTTTCTTCATTATATTATTAGCACGTTATTCTGAGCATATTTATAATATGATGAAGTCCCTGAATGTGGGCTATGATGTCTGGATCATGATGAGATCATGATAATGAGATCAGACATCTAGATGTTCATATTCTAAATGTTCCTGGTCGTAGGATCTTCGAAGAGGGACTTTGAAGATCCGGATAGACCAGTGCACGTGTTGTTTACTTATGAGATGAGGGTGGTTGATCTCATAACCACTGGTGTGGAGACACCTAGGCACACATGCAGGTGCTCATTACTGAATGAGTCCACTGAACTGACCCGTGCTAGAACACCTGAATGGTAATCATGTTGACTGTCAATCAGGAGGTTCTATTGTATCAGTAACACAGTTGGATCTTAGACCTGAGTCACTAAAGTGTTTTGCATAAATTCCGCTGAGCGTTTGATTGTTGACTTATGAACCTAAGTGTTGTGGTTCTTCATAGTTAACTATTCGGACTCAGTGGGATTCATGTGGAAACACTTAAGTAGGCAACAAGGGATCGTTCACTCTCCACATGTATTAGAAGAGAGAATACTCTATGGACACGTACTTAGAAATCCCTGGCCAGGGTATGTGGCTTCACTGAGAAAAGGGGTTTTCTAGTGAGCTATACTGGTAAGTACGAAGGTCCGTTAGATCAGTGTGGTTTAGGGCTTGACAGTTTGACCATGCCCTTACTCTGATTGGAGTATTGTATGAACGAGGGTCTATAGCTGTGTGGAATCTGATGACGGAAAGGTCCTGTTGGGTTGCATCCCTCCCATAGTCATTTGGGATCACGAGGTATTGCTTGGTGCCATTCGTGATCGGAAAGCCAATTAACCTCGTTAAGAGTTAACGGGTTATATTGAAATTGAGTTGTGAATGGTTCTTAACTCAATGGGCTAAGAAACCAAATGGACTAATGGGCCTAGAGGGTCACACACATAAGAATGGTTTATCAGACGGTAGAGGACGGGATTTATAGACGTTGTCTGGGTTTTTGTGAAAAACCGCCGGAGTCTATAAATCATCCTGTTGGAAACCCTAATCCCAAGCTAATTAGGGTTTTTCTGTTGGCCGTCCTCCTCCCTCTCCCTCTCCCTTGGGATTTGCCCCCCCCTCTCCATCCCGGTGAAGATCGGTGGATGGTGACGACGAGAAGCGGGCGTCAAGTGGAGATTGCACGGGGAATCCCGTCTCCTCCGACCGTTCGTGTGGATACGTCTAGAGGCCGGACACTTGGACGGCTCACGACCCGACGTGCCTTCGCTCGATCGTCTTCGGGCATTTGGGATTTAATCAATCCCGCAAAGGTATAGAATCGTTCTACCTTCGTCGGGATTCGATCCGGTTTTATTCTATTCTATTTTGATCGCCAGCAACGATATGCATCTTTAGGGTTTCGTTGTTTCCGCTGCTATTCTGATCGAAACCCAACAGTGGTATCAGAGCCAGGTTGCTGGCCCGATCAAAATCGGATTTTTATATTATTTATGTTCTTCACGTTCATGCATTCGGCTCAATATTGGGGTGTTCGGTTGGGTCCCGATTCGAAGGTTTTGTAGTCAAATGATCCCATGGCATTGTTGCTGATGCTCAGAGGATCAAAACGCACATAATATTGCGTTGTTTGACCCCTTGATGAGGGCGAATCGGGCTCGCCTGCCCGGCCGCGACCGGGGTTCGCACAGGGTGGTTAGGACCGTTTTTGGCCTCGAATCTCCGATGTTTGAGATCCATGGGGGCTGGCAATTGTTGCTGGTCGATCCCCATGGGATCCCATGGCGTCCCGGGGTGCGCGGCGGCCGTTGGCAGCGGCTCCGGCGAAGTTCGCGGCGAGCTCTTCGGGCGCCGGCGTGTTCTTCGCAGCCCTCTTCTCCGGCGACGGCGAAGGGGGCGGTGGCCGGCGGACATCCGGGCGGGACCCCAGGGGTCGTCCGCGGTGGCAGGCGGCGGCGGTCGGCCCGCTTGCGGCGAGCACCGGGGGTTAGGGTTTTTACCCTGGCCCCCCTTCCCCTTCCGCGTTCGGGCGGGGGAGACGACCCCCGCGGGTCTTCCCCGGGCGGATCCGGGCCGCGCCCGGATCCGCGCCGGATCCGCGCCCGGACCGGCCCGCGCCCGGATCCGCGCCCGGATCCGCGCCCGAACCCCCCATATTATTTTTTTTTTGATTTTTTATTCATTTTAAACCGTTTAAAATGCATAAAATTTCAGAAAAAATTTCGGAAAAATTTTGAAAAATATTTTAATGGATCCTAAAATTGTTTTAGCAATCTATTAACTTATTTTTATTATTTGGCCCATGATTAAGTAAATAATGGAATACTTAAAATGGTTTTAAGTATTTGTCATTATTTAATTAATTAGTGTTAATTACTATAAGAATGTGATTCTTATGAGGTTAATTAACTGATAATTAGCATTGAGCCCATGCAGTGAATGGTGAAGTCCGTTGTCTAAAGTTGTTTAGACTTGTTTGTTAGCATGTTTTGGCTAAATTGTTTAGTTAACATATTATTATGCGCGATTTCAAAACTAATTAATATTATTTTGAAATCTATATTATATCCCGCTGTAATTATATGATAATTACCTGTTTGATGCCTGTGATGGTCATGTGTGTGGATGGATGGTCATGGACTTAGCTTGCATGCGATGTTTTTTCCTTTATGGTGAATGGTGTAATTTTTGGGGCCTACGTGCCTCCCTCTCTCTCTCATTTAATCCGGGCATGTACATTCTATCTCCCTTTTTGTATTGTACTCCCCTTGACTATGTCAAGGTTTCTTATTATTATCTGATGTATATTTGTGGGCCTGCGAGCCCAATTTCATATATGCTTGTAATAATGAGAAGCGGATCAAATGAAGACTGTGGAGGAGATTTACACCGGTGGACCCTGGAGGTTCTTCGCATCATTGGGAGCTTTTGTTGCTCGATGTTGTATCTTCTTCACCATATTAGGATTTACATTACCAACTGGCTCTGGTAATGTTGCTAGGTTGAAAGTCCATGATCATCCATCAGTGCGTAGGCATATATGCGATATATGTGGATGTGCTACTCTATATATATATATAGATAATTTAGGGTATATTTATGATACTCCAACTTATCTTATATATGTAGCACACTTATTGATGAGACAAAATTTAACAAATCCCCTATTATTAAAATTAGGTTGATAAACGTGAAACATTAAGAATGATTCACGTAGCCTTCCGTTGTTATAGTCTAAAGTGAGCCGTTCTTAGACTGTGGTGGTTTGTTGTGCTACCACAAGACTATCACAGCAAGGGGACGGAGACTTTAGGCTAAGGTTTAGACCACACCTTGGGATGGGGGGCTGGCATGACTTTGTTGTGCTACCACAAGAGTTATGTCATAAACCCATTCCCATAACGTAACAACGGGTTGACCTAACCAACACATGTGATTTGTTGTGCTACCACAAGATCTCAATGTGTTTGGAGGCTAAATTACTGGGAATTACAAGGAGTTGTAATTGGCAAGAGTTGCCTACCCATTAAGTATGGGGTAGTTTGTTGTGCTCCACAAGACTACTTCCATAATGTTAATGGGATCTTAGTACCCACTAGGACACAATCGCAGTGTCCCGTATTTGCATATAAGGGGTTATGCAAATTCGTCGAAAATTAGTGGGAGTATTAATTAGGATAAAGTCCATATCTTAATTAAATATCATGAGTGTCTGCAATATTATTCTTATTTTGTTTCATTTCCTCTTGTAGACCGAAATGGCGAATCATCCATTGAGAGGCATACTGGATGCCAACAGGCTGACTGGTCCTAACTATGTCGATTGGCTCAGGAATCTGAGAATTGTTCTCACTGCTGAAAAGATAGCTTATGTCCTTGAGCAGCCTGTTCCCCCTGTTCCTGCTGAGGGCGCCGATGAGGCCGAAATGATTCTTTATGAAAAGCATAAAGATGATGCCACTCTGGCCCAGTGTTACATGCTGGCCTCTATGACTAATGAGTTGCAGAGGCAGCATGAAAAGATGGATGCTAGATCCATGCTTTTCCATCTAGAAGAGCTTTTTGGAGCTCAAAGTAGAACAGAAAGATATGAGATATCTAAGAATCTGTTCGGGGCCAAGATGTCTGAGGGAACATCAGTACAGACTCATGTTCTCAAAATGATTGAGTGGATTGAGAGGCTGAAAGAATTAGGCTTTGAGATGAATAAAGATTTATGCATTGACCTAATTCTTCAGTCCCTCCCAAATTCATTCTCCCAGTTCATAGTGAACTTCAACATGAATAAGATTGAATGCTCTCTTGCAGAGCTTCTTAACATGTTGAAGACTGCTGAGGGGACAATGAATAATGGAAAATCTTCTGTGCTGCTTGTTGGTAAGACCAACAAGAAAAGAAAGAATCAGACTGTTTTTAAGAAAAATAAGAAGAAGAAACAGGATAAGCAGGGGAAGGCAGCTAAGAAGGAAGAGGCTAAGAAAGATAAGGGCCAATGCTTCCACTGCCATAAGGATGGCCACTGGAAGAGGAACTGCAAGTTATATCTTGCAGAGAAGGCAAAACAGAAGCTTGGAGAAGCTTCAGGTATGTTCATGATAGTTGACCTAAACTTGTCTTTTAGATCCACGTCATGGGTATTAGATACTGGATGTGCATCTCATATCTGCAATGATTTGCAGGTGCTGACAAGCAGTAGGCGACTGAACAAAGGAGAGGTTGACTTGCGATTGGGAAATGGAGCAAAAGTTGCTGCACTCGCAGTCGGGAAGGTGAACCTCCAGATGCCTACAGGAGCTACACTAGAGCTTGTGGACTGTTATTATGTTCCTTCCATAATAAAGAACATTATTTCCATTTCGTGCTTAATTAAATCTGGATTTGTTGTAAGCTTTGGAAACAATGGATGCTCTTTATTATTAGATGGTAAATTGTTTGCCAGTGGGAGCCTAATGAATGGTTTATATGTTTTAGATATGGTATCTCCTGTGATGTGTGTGGAAGCACCTCTTAAAAGAAAGAGGGGCAATGTGAATCAAGCCTACCTTTGGCACTGCAAACTTGGTCATATTAATGAAGAAAGATTAAAGAAGTTGTGTAAGAATGGATATATTGATCCATTTGATTATGAATCATACACAACTTGTGAATCTTGTCTCATGGGTAAAATGACCAAATCTCCATTTAGTGGACATGGAGTTAGAGCGAATGAGTTATTAGAACTCATACACTCTGATGTGTGTGGACCTATGTCCACACATGCCAAAGGAGGATATTCATACTTCATTACATTCACTGATGATTTCTCAAGGTACGGATATGTGTACTTAATGAAGTACAAATCTGAAGCTTTTGAGAAATTCGTTGAATTCAGAAATGAAGTAGAGAAACAAACTGGAAAGAATATTAAAACTCTTCGATCAGATCGGGGAGGTGAATATTTGAGTACAGAGTTCACACAATATTTGAAGGACAATGGAATATTGTCACAATGGACACCTCCTTATACACCTCAGTTGAATGGTGTAGCAGAAAGGAGGAATCGCACTCTATTAGATATGGTGCGATCCATGATGTGTTTTGCCGGTTTACCCTTATCTCTCTGGGGCTATGCCTTAGAGACTGCTGCGCACTTATTAAATAAAGTACCATCGAAGTCAGTTGACTCCACTCCATATGAGATATGGAAAGAAAAGAAACCAAATCTTAAATCTGTTAAGGTTTGGGGTTGCCCTGCCCATGTTAAGAAACATGACTCAGATAAACTGGAATCAAGAACTGAGAAGTGTAGGTTTGTGGGATATCCTAAGGAAACTTATGGATATTACTTCTACCAGCCTAGCGATCAAAGAGTGTTTGTCGCTAAACATGCTGTGTTCCTTGAGGAAGAGTATATCCTTGAAGGAAACAGTGGGAGCATGGTAGAACTGGAAGAAGTTCTAGAGCCACAACCCATCAGTGTGCCTTCTCAGGTTCCAGAGCAATCAGGTTCACAAACTGTTCGTAGGTCTGGGCGGATACCTATTCAGCCAGATAGATATGTGGGACATATTACTGGTAAGGTATCACATAATGAGGATGATGATCCTAAGACCTACGAGGAGGCAATGAGTGTCATTGACTCTGGGAATTGGCAAGAGGCCATGATATCAGAAATGGATTCCATGTACTCCAACCAAGTTTGGAACTTGGTAGATCCACCAGAAGGTATTGTACCTATTGGATGTAAATGGATCTTTAAAAGAAAGATTGGAGCAGATGGAAAGGTTGATACCTTTAAAGCAAGGCTTGTAGCGAAAGGTTATCGTCAAAGACAAGGTGTTGACTATGACGAAACCTTCTCTCCTGTAGCCATGCTGAAATCCATCAGGATATTACTTGCCATTGCTGCATACTATGATTATGAAATTTGGCAAATGGATGTGAAAACGGCATTCCTCAATGGAAGACTTGAGGAAGAAGTGTACATGACACAGCCTGAGGGATTCATATCCAAAGAATATCCAAACAGAGTATGCAGGCTTTTGAGATCCATTTATGGACTCAAACAAGCATCCCGCAGTTGGAACATAAGATTTGATGAGGCAATCAAATCTTGTGACTTCGTTAAGAACGAAGATGAGCCATGTGTATATAAGAAGATCAGTGGGAGTGCAATTACGTTCTTGGTACTGTATGTAGATGACATACTACTCATTGGGAATGATGTAGGTATGTTATCATCAGTCAAAGCCTGGCTGTCAAAACATTTCTCTATGAAAGATTTGGGAAATGCATCCTACATATTGGGGATCCGGATCTATAGAGATAGATCAATGAGGATGCTAGGCTTATCCCAATCTATGTACATTGACACCATTGTCAAAAGGTTTGGCATGGAGGACTCCAAGAGAGGTCTAATACCAGTTAGACATGGAGTCTATCTCTCCAAGGAGATGTCCCCTAAAACTCCAAAGGAGAGAGAATACATGAGTAGAGTTCCCTATGCTTCTGCCATAGGATCTATCATGTATGCGATGTTATGTACCAGACCTGATATAGCCTATGCTCTAAGTGTTACGAGCAGGTATCAGGCAGATCCAGGTGAGCAACACTGGATAGCTGTGAAATGCATCCTTAAGTACTTAAGAAGGACTAAGGATTTATTTCTGGTCTATGGAGGTGAAGACTTGAAACTAAGAGGGTACACTGACTCTAGTTTCCAGTCGGACAAAGATGACAGCAAATCAACCTCTGGGTTTATCTTTACTCTCAATGGTGGAGCAGTGAGTTGGAAGAGTTCCAAACAAGAAACCACTGCTGATTCAACTACTGAAGCTGAGTACATTGCTGCTGCCGAAGCTTCAAAGGAGGCGGTTTGGATGAAGAAGTTCATCGGCCAGTTGGGAGTTGTCCCAAGTATCTCTGATCCAGTCCCCTTGTTTTGTGACAACAATGGGGCAATTGCACAAGCAAAAGAGCCGAGGTCTCATCAGAAGTCTAAGCACATTCTGCGGCGTTATCACTTGATCAGAGAAATTATAGCTAGAGGAGATGTGATCATAGATAGAGTATCTTCAGCTGATAATATTGCAGATCCACTTACCAAGCCTTTATCTCTAAATGTGTTTGAGCGTCACCTAAGGCTGATGGGGATCAAGCATGTGGGTGATTGGCTTTAAGTGCAAGTGGGAGATTGATAGTAATGTATGCCCTTTAAGCCAATCACATGTGATGTGATGGGACATATATTGTACAATCTTATTCAATGAAAAATGGCATTTTCTTCATTATATTATTAGCACGTTATTCTGAGCATATTTATAATATGATGAAGTCCCTGAATGTGGGCTATGATGTCTGGATCATGATGAGATCATGATAATGAGATCAGACATCTAGATGTTCATATTCTAAATGTTCCTGGTCGTAGGATCTTCGAAGAGGGACTTTGAAGATCCGGATAGACCAGTGCACGTGTTGTTTACTTATGAGATGAGGGTGGTTGATCTCATAACCACTGGTGTGGAGACACCTAGGCACACATGCAGGTGCTCATTACTGAATGAGTCCACTGAACTGACCCGTGCTAGAACACCTGAATGGTAATCATGTTGACTGTCAATCAGGAGGTTCTATTGTATCAGTAACACAGTTGGATCTTAGACCTGAGTCACTAAAGTGTTTTGCATAAATTCCGCTGAGCGTTTGATTGTTGACTTATGAACCTAAGTGTTGTGGTTCTTCATAGTTAACTATTCGGACTCAGTGGGATTCATGTGGAAACACTTAAGTAGGCAACAAGGGATCGTTCACTCTCCACATGTATTAGAAGAGAGAATACTCTATGGACACGTACTTAGAAATCCCTGGCCAGGGTATGTGGCTTCACTGAGAAAAGGGGTTTTCTAGTGAGCTATACTGGTAAGTACGAAGGTCCGTTAGATCAGTGTGGTTTAGGGCTTGACAGTTTGACCATGCCCTTACTCTGATTGGAGTATTGTATGAACGAGGGTCTATAGCTGTGTGGAATCTGATGACGGAAAGGTCCTGTTGGGTTGCATCCCTCCCATAGTCATTTGGGATCACGAGGTATTGCTTGGTGCCATTCGTGATCGGAAAGCCAATTAACCTCGTTAAGAGTTAACGGGTTATATTGAAATTGAGTTGTGAATGGTTCTTAACTCAATGGGCTAAGAAACCAAATGGACTAATGGGCCTAGAGGGTCACACACATAAGAATGGTTTATCAGACGGTAGAGGACGGGATTTATAGACGTTGTCTGGGTTTTTGTGAAAAACCGCCGGAGTCTATAAATCATCCTGTTGGAAACCCTAATCCCAAGCTAATTAGGGTTTTTCTGTTGGCCGTCCTCCTCCCTCTCCCTCTCCCTTGGGATTTGCGCCCCCCTCTCCATCCCGGTGAAGATCGGTGGATGGTGACGACGAGAAGCGGGCGTCAAGTGGGGGAATCCCGTCTCCTCCGACCGTTCGTGTGGATACGTCTAGAGGCCGGACACTTGGACGGCTCACGACCCGACGTGCCTTCGCTCGATCGTCTTCGGGCATTTGGGATTTAATCAATCCCGCAAAGGTATAGAATCGTTCTACCTTCGTCGGGATTCGATCCGGTTTTATTCTATTCTATTTTGATCGCCAGCAACGATATGCATCTTTAGGGTTTCGTTGTTTCCGCTGCTATTCTGATCGAAACCCAACAGATGTCACCTGCATCTCATGGCCAGATTCCTCCATCTTTTTATATAATCCAGGGCGGTCTCATCTTGCTTCTGCCTGGATGCATACAGCTCAGCTATTGTGATCTCCCTTTCTGTGACATGAAATCTGTCTCGGAACTTCCGCTGCATATCGGGCCAGTCAGCTACCGACCCTGCTGGCAAGCTGGAGTACCATTCGAAGGATAACCCTATAAGGGACGAGCCGAAGAATTTCAGCAAATATGCTTCATCAGCTGCCAGGTCGCCCATAACTATAGTGTAATAGGCTATATGCTCCCTGGGAGAGCCTTGGCCATTGAACTTTTTAAATTTCGGCGACTTGCTGATGCCTGGTGGTAATCTTTTGGCGGCATAATGTACAGGGTACGGTACTCTGTAGATGTCATAAGTACCAGAATCGTCCCCGACCTTCTCAGACAGTTTCATCTCGACGATCTTTTCTATCATCAGTTTATTTGCCACAGCTAGATCCAGCGGTTCTGGAAAGAAATATGCCTGCTGATGATTGAAAGGGGTCGTCATGACCGTTGTATGTAGCATCGGCTGAGATGCTGGCACAGAAGACTGTGTTTGAGATGCAGAGGGTTGGGCTACCACCTGTTGTGGAAGAGGCTGATTTGGCGCTCTGCCTTCACTATTCAAATGAGGAACAACTGGGATGGCCACCTCGGTTGAGCTGGAAGTTTGTCCTGCCGGCTCGGCCTGCTTAGAAACAGGTGTCTGCTCATTTCTCTCATTCAACTGTCTTCTGAGATACTCAATTTCCCGCTGGTACCTCATGAACATCATCTGGATCCCTGAAGTCCCTTCAGCGGGGTCCAAGGGAGGATTGTCTTCTTCTTCAGTAGTCACCAGATTTACTGTCATCGTGGTGACTCTTCGGGCTTCATTGACGACCGAGAGGTCGTCTTGATTAGCAGCTACTATCTTATCTTTCGCTGCCTTGCTTCTTCTCGTGACTGCACCTGGTCTGTGCGCCAGGCTGATCAATTCTTCTGGCTGATTTGGTAACATACCATATCTTCCGGCGACGCCGGCCATGTTGCAAGCAAGAATATGCATTCTTCCTCTCTGCCTGCGAACTCTTCTCTTGACCTGTCCAGGATATGTCAGACGGTCAAATACAGACATTTCTTTTCTTCTATCTCTTCTTGGTAGATATCTTCATCATATCTGGCCCTGCGGCCATCTTCATAGTCATTGGAGTCAGAGGAGGAAGCCTCCAGCATCACTCCTTCTCTTTCTTCTCCCTCCGCAGTGCCCAAGGCACGGGATAGTCTTTGTTGCCCCAGGGAGGAGTTCCCTAGGCAATGAAAGTAGTCTTGAACCACCCGGTTCATCTCTTCCCGACTCTGCCCTTGTAGCTCTGACCGGGGCAGCAGCCTCTCCTGAGTCTTCGGCTGATAGGCCAGCCTCGAGACTTGAGCAGCCAAGTACTCTGACCTGGGATATCTGAACACATCGGCCTGTCTAGCGCAGGCCCTGGATCTCTGCAGAGCAGCCATAGAAGCGACTTCATCCACTCTTCCTTCATCTCTCTTTCGAAAATCTCCGCCCCTCCTCCCGGGGTGAGCGACAGTAGCATCTTTCTCTTTCTTCTCCCATCTCCTTCCCCCAGCTCTGGGGCAGACGGCAGTAACACACTCTTATTCCCTTTAATGTCTCCTGCCCCCAGCTCTGTGGCGGACGGTAGCAACACATTCTTCTTCCCTTTCATGTCTCCTGCCCCCAGCTCTGGGGCGGACGGCAGTAACACGTTCTTCTTGAGTTGGTGCCCAGCTCTGAATCTTCTTTGGCACCCAAACTTGTTTGAACTTGGTCGGCTTGGGCCCCAGCGGCTGCTTACCCTTGTTCTCCCAGTTGGCCCTCCTGGTGGCCAACGGCTGGAATCTGTTGTTGGTATGGACTGATGGAATGACCCTATCGGGCAGTGCATTCATGGGGCGGCCATTGAGGTTCACCCTCATGTTTCCGACCATCATTGTCTTTCCCGAGGCCGAAGGGCAGCCTCCGGTTGCAACAGACCGGCTTCTCCGGTTGTTTCTTCTTCTCCTACCAGCAGTGGCGGAGACAGCGGTCTTCTTTTCCAGGTGATGGACAAGGCACGAAACGACGGTAGGAGCAACTGCCGTCTTCCCCTCCTCAGCTTTTGGCGCCATCGTGGTCTCTATCGTGGCGATCTTTCCGGCTTCGGTGTCAACTTGCAGCAGATAGACAAATACGAGGCCCAAGCAATTGGGCAGACCCACCGCTGGAGGCATGGATCCGAACTCCATCGGCACCGCCAGGTACCCTCCGTGGATGTGGCCATCGATCACATGTTGGCCGAAGTGAACGTCAACTAGTCCAACTTCCATTCGTAGTGTCTACAAGTGAGATTAACACACAGTTAGAATTTTGAGATAGGCCGCCGGGCCTCCTGCTTTGGCGTAAAGATGAAGGGAGACTAGGTCCCACCGAGCGTGCCAGACTTGTGGACGCGGATTTTTTTATTTTATTTATTTATTTATTTTAATTTATTTTATTATTTTTATTTATTTATTTGGTTGATTTGATTTATTAGGCGTGCCAGTCACCGGAGTGACAATTTCATTGTGCGCTCGATCTGACTTGGTCAGTCGATTGTGAAGTCCGAGTCGGGACCGAAAGTCCGCCATGCCACGAAGGCCATGACGTTAATTACGCCCTCCCTTGAGGAGGACAACCCTTGATTAAATGCCAAAGACAGGAGGCCTCAGAAGACAGTCAAAATACTAATGTGGGAAATAAAGGCTTCATGCTTATGGAAGAGGACGAATGGAGGGCAGATTTATTTAGTTCAACGGACTAAATCGGGCGGCACAACCTTTAACTTTGAGCCATGTCGGGTAAGGATAGAAGACCATCCACGCAGTGGCAGGACAGAATTCGGCTAATCATTAGGGTATTCCCTTTTGACACTTCCACTTGACCGGATGGTCCAAATAGGTTCGTTTCCCCCGAAGATGGAGCCGGATGGGAAGTGTATCGGTGACACTCCCTTGACTCATCGGGGTTGATGACATTGGACTGGATTTCGGAAGCATCTCCCCTCAACTTGGAACATGCCCAAGGAGAAATAGGTGATCATCCACGGAGTGCCGGGATGAAAACTGAAAAAGAAAGGCACTAGGCCCTGGCACGGTGTGATGTTGGGGATGGTTCCCCATTTATTTATTCCATGGGGTGTACCCTGTGACGTGTAGATATCCCTCGAATTAGTGTGGCAGGGTGCTCAAAGATTGGGCAGAGGAGGAGAGGCTCTCGGCGCAGTAAGAACGAGCATAGGCAGGCTTCCCGACGCGGGGGGAATGGGTTCTCGGCATGGCTTTAAAGAAGGAGGAGGGAGCTCTCGGCGTGAGGTTCCCGACATGGTTTAAAGAAGGAGGAGGGAGCTCTTGGCGTGAGGTTCCCGGCGCGCTGAGGGCCGCGCCGGGAGCTATTCATGGCGCCGAGAGGAGTTGGCACCGAGAGGAGTTGGTGCCGGGAAGGTTGGGGTATCGGGCGCCGGAAAGGTTTGTGGGGTTTTACGGTGCTCTGTTTTGGGGATTTTTCCTGGGATTCAGATAACGGCTGGGGGATTTTAGGATGCAACCGAGGAAGGGGCCGAGGGCTCTACCAAGTTACCAGATTAACATCAAGGAGTCACATGGATAGAAGGGATTCGAGGGATTAAAGTCACCAGGCGTTCGAACCCTCTGGAACAGGCTTTATGCCATTCATATCGCCGACCATCCAGGAGATCAAGAGATGACTGTCTTTGATCCCTGTAATGGCCCCAATGGCTTGGGAAACTTGAGAAGACTACGGACTTCGCAACGTTTAAATCATCGATGTTGTCGAGGGAGAGAGTGTTGTGCCCCTGTAGTCATTTGAGTCATCATGTGATCAATTAGGTCATTCGACATCAATCTATGATCATATGAGTCATTTGGTATTCTTGGTTTTGATAATGGCTAAACACTATAAGTAATTGTTCTTTTCCACTATCTTATGACTGACATATGTGATGTTTTGTTCATGACAGATATGCATATGAAAGCTCAATGTTGCGCCCTCGCACGCGGATCGACCTGCGCGATCAAGTCGCGGGGATGCCACAGACATGAACGGGCGGCTAACGGACTCAAGCGACGGAGCTGGTGCGGCCAACGGATCGACCCGGGGTGACCCGGGCTCTGCCCAGCTGGCGGTCGACCGCCAGCACAGGGGCGGTCGACCCCCCCAGCCAGGGACTGCCAAGGCTGCACGTTTTTCAGTGGCGGTCGACCGCCAGCCAGTGGCGGTCGACCGGATTTCCCAGGGATCGCCCGGTTGCAGGTGTTTCAGTGGCGGTCGACCGCCAGGAGCTGCAGGTCGACCGCCAGCCTCGAGCCTTCATTTTTGACTTTGTTTCCAACTTCGAAAAGGGCCATTCTACATGGATTTCTTTAATCCAAAAGTCACCTAATCACCCACAAATTGTGGATCTGGTCTAAGGCTTGTCCATAGACCATTCAAGGTCTATAAAACCAATACAAGAGGGTTGGAAACCCTAATGCTTCAAGGGGTTACAAGGGTGGCTGCAAGGGAGGTTGCAAGAGAGTTTGGAGACGAGCTACTGTTCACGTGAACAGTAGTTCGTGAAGGTGTTCTTCATCCAATCAAAGGGGAATCAAGCTCAAATCAAAGCCAGGAATCTTCAAGGAAGATTACATCAAAGCAAGGCTATCAAAGTGATCCAAGGAAGTCGGTTTGATTCAAGTTCTTCAAGGGAAATCATCTTCATCCATTCAAGTTCCTTCAAGTTCATTCAAGGTGATATTTCAAGCATTCAAACTCCTAGAAGCTAAAGAAGCAATCAAGATTCAAGGTAGCTTCATCATCTCCTTCATTCATTCAAAGAAATTCAAGGAGAAGATCAAGAGAGAAGAATTGAAGGAAGAAGTACTGTTCACGTGAACAATACTCTGTGAAGAACATTCATCCAATCAAGGGTGAATCAAGAAGATTGAGTTGAAGCCAAGAGGAGCCTTGTTGCTGATCAACATTTCATACAAGGTCCAATTCATTTCACTCATAACTCAATCTCTTGCTTTAGTTCCTTCACATTTGTTTCATTTTTATTATTGTTAAACATTGAAAGTGTGAGTCATCCCTACCGGTGGTTAGTAGGAAGGCAATTGGAGGGTGTTCCAATTTGCAGTTGACGTCCCTACCAGGTGGTGAGTAGGAAGGCAATTGGTAGTTTCCGATTTACGATTTGGTGCGCTGCACAAGTGAAGCCTCACCGGGTTTTGGTGAGGGGTGGACGTAGGGCTGAGGATTCAGTCCGAACCACCTTAAAAATCCTGTCTAGCGTAGTTTGCTTGTGTGATTGAATCGTTCTAAGTGCATGCTTAGGATCGAATTATTATATATCTTGCTTATCTTGCTAAGTGAATCATAGCATACTTGGAAGCTAGTTTCTATTCCGCTGTAATTCATTTTAACTAGCTATTTAGAGGGCCGCATTGCGAAAAGTGGGGCTGATCTATTCACCCCTCCCCTCTAGATCCGCTGTCCACTACACAACAGAGAGAGGGACAAAGCCCAAAGATCCACAGTGAGGATTGGGGCTCTGTTACCTCCATCCCATCTGAAACAAGCATGCATATAGGCATAAGAAATCACTAGAGTTCTAAGCATCCGAACAATTAATGCACGCGGGGGATAACATACATTCCGAAAGAGAGAGCACAGGGAGAAAAGGGCCAACCAGCACCATTTCATCGGAACAGCCGTGAAATTGCATTTCACTGTTTCATCGTTTACATAGTTCATAGAACAAGGGGAAGGAGAGAGGAAAAATAGACTAATACTCTATCTCCTCGACAACAGGGAGATCTCTTCACTTCGAAAGCGGAAAACAGAATCGAAGCTTATACATCAAAAAAAAAGGGAAGCAAGAAGGAAAGACAGCAATAAAAGGGAGGGGAGGGCGGAGCATTGACTCCTCTCCCTCCCCTAGCACCCCACCTTCTCCTTCTTTCAGACCTCGCAGCAGCTTTTCTTCTCTTCTCTCTTTTTTTTTATCTAGCTATCTGGAGATGTCTCTCTTCGCTTCTCTTCGATGGCTCTCTCCGTATATCCTCCTCTTGTCTCCTCTCTTCTTTTTGGACGAAACGGGGGGTTTTTATAGGCAGAGCACCCTCGTTCTCGGCACGATCCACTTCGGCGCGTCCTTCACATCTTCCCGGCGCGCATCAGTCGACTGCTGCAGCTTCCCGGCGCCACTGCCCTATGGGCTTTGGGCTTTGGTGAGGGGCTCCCGGCGCCACCCTCATGAGCCCATTTAGGGCCTTTAATGCTTTGGCTCGTCTCATCGGTAGACTTGAGCTGTCAAAGGTGCCTAACCTGTCTTTCGAACCTTGTTAGAACAGGTGAAGGCCAGTTGGTGAGTTGACATAGTTTTATCAGAATATTTCTAGAGATTTTCATCAGTCGATAGACCGCATTTCTTCATCAGTATTGCCATCTGAGCGATGACAACACCGGACATCAGCTTGACCGGGGAGGGCTTCAGCCGGGTGATAGCTTTAGTGACGACTTTTCTATAGTTAGCTTTGCAGGAATCCCTGGGATCTTCATTTCTGATTCAATCTTCTCTTTGGTCTCGTCTTTATTCTTGATTATATTTCAGGTGTCAACAATTCCCACCTTCTTCGCAAGTCCCTCTTGGCGGTTCATCAATTCCAACAGTCCTTTGCTCGAGAGAATAACATAGCTATGCCTTCGATTATCAGCACGGAGGCTCCTCCTCCTCCAGATTTTAATGTGCAGGTTCTAAAATAGAATATTATAGAGAGTACCTCTCTTCCCCGACATGTCCCGAGCAGGCCCATCACTAGGGCCCAAAAGAATAAACAAGTTTCCCATGATTAATTTTCTGGTTTGGAAAATTTGGAGTGTTGACAATACACCCTCCCTTCGCAGGTTGGTTTCCTTATGTAAGTCTCATAAAATTCAGATTGCAACTATTCTTGAACTGATGATTCAAATCTCTTTCTATTGATCGTATTGCTTCCCACCTTTGTTTGACTAATTTTTTATCCAGTGCCGATCTGATTAGCAAAGTGTTGGTTTTTTGACACTCTTCTCTCAATCAAGCCACTCGTACATGCCCTCCTTTGTGCCCAAAATTTCGCTTGCACCTATAGGGGTCTGATGTAAGCTAGACATGATGAAAGCTTATGATCGGTTAGAGTGGTCATTCATGTTGCTTATGATTGGTTAGAGTGGTCATTCTTGTTTGATGTGCTAAGCAAGTTTATTTTTTTAGAGAATTAGATTAATCTCATCAGAGGGCTCTTCACCAACTACTAATTTTCAAGTATTTTCAACGGCCAACTTGGTGGTTTCTTCCAATCATCTAGGTGGTTACGGCAAGAGGACACCTAGTCTTTTTATTCTTACTGAGGAGACACTATAGGGATCTTTAGTCTTTATTCTCGAGGATAATTATCACCCCTTACTCTACTTTTGTTCGAGAGCCTATTATATCTCACTTGTTATTTGCTGACATTATTAGTCATATTAATTTACCAATGGATCTAAGGGCATATGACTTTCTTGACCATCTAGGAAAGATGATGTGGGTAGAAGATCAACACTCAAAAAAGCTCTTTCTACATTTCTCGTGATGCTCTGACACAGAGAATAAACCAAATTGTAGCAGCCACTACTATTTCTCACAATACTTTTCCTATTGTTTGCCTTGGTGCTCCACTATTCAAGGGGATTACAAAGGTTATATACTTCCAACCTCTGTTGGATAAAATCAGGAACAGACTTGTAGGGTGGAAATCAAGGCTCATCTCTCCAGACGGTAGACTTATCCTCATCAAACATGTCATATTTAACATTCCTAGACATATTCTTGTAGCTTTGTCTCCTCCCAAGAGTATAATTCAAGCCCTAGAGAGGGCGTTTGCTTCTTTTGGGGGGGGGACCACCTCCATAGACATGCTTCTTTTTTGGGGGGGACCACCTCCATAGACATGTGCAAGCACTGCATCGCATGGAAGCACCAAGCGAGGCCTACTTCTGAGGGAGGTATTGGTATTCGATCCTTACATGATGTTAGGACTACTCTTAAGATTAAGCTTGGTTGGAAAATTTATTCTCACATAGGAGTATGGAGTGATTACATACACTGGTCCTATCTTCAGGCGCACAGTTTATTCTATTATCCTATTGCTGATTCACCACACTGGAGAATGATTCTTAAATATAGGCACTGGATTCTTGATAATTCTTGATGGCTGGTAGGTGATGGTCATATATCTTTTTAGAATGACAACTAGATCAGTCACGGTCCTCTCAGAGGACATGTCTTAGATGCTTAGTGATTATCTATTAGTAATGCTCGAGATTGACTTATTCAAGAGTATCTCAGTGCGGGGCAAGATTTATTGCGGGATCTTCCAATGGATGTCCTTAATTCTATCATGAGTTTCATTGCTTATTTCTCTCTTTAGGGCTAGCTGATAAACTTATTTGGAAGCTTAATCCCTATATGTTAACTTTTTTACCAAATAAGTTTGGAATTTGGCAAGACAAGAGAGCACTCATACTTCTATCTCTAAATGGCTTTGGCGTACACAGCTCCCTTAAAGGATTTCTATATTTATCTACAGGGCACTCGTGGACAAAGTACCTTTTGGTACAGTCGTCCAGTGGATTGGTATTCCCCGGGCTTCAAAATGTGTTTGCTGAACCTCCCCGGGCTATGAATCTCTCAATCATGTCTTTGTGTTCAGTGAGAAGGCTATGTTTTGCTGACGGTTCTTCCAGAACATTTGTGAGGCCAATATTCAGATGTGTTCTTTTTCCCAGCTCTTTGCTTCATGGTCTCAGGTACTTATCGTTTCTCCTTCTGCATGGGCATTACTCTTTCTATTGTCGCTTGAGTTCTATGGAAGGACAGGTGTGCTGCAAAGTGTGATAGCCGTCGATCAAGTAAGGGGAACATCCTTCATTAATCGATCTCTCTTATTAAGGACTTGGCATCTCTTTATCATCCTAAAAGGTCATGCTCCACTACTGAGAAGCACATTCTACAAAGCATTGGGTATTATTGATCTTGGTGCTACCAGGGCGCCCGCTCTTATTCATTGGAGATCGCCACCCATAGGTAGATGGAAGCTTAACATAGATGGATGTTGCAGGGATAACCAAGGCACGTCGATAAGAGATGCTATTCTTCATGATGACAAGGGTCTATTCGTCTTGGCTAGCTGTGGCTTCTTGAGGGACACTTACAGTATTGTTGCTGAGCTCAGAGCCATGATCCTTGGTCTTCAGGTTTGCTTGCAGCATGACTATTCTTCTTTTCATGTGGAATATGACCACTTGGTACTTGACTCTCTTGTCCAGACTGACCACCCATTAGTTTCTTGGATATTTTTTTCCTTAGTGGCATGACTTATGCTCGCTAAGGGAGAGGATGGATCTGCATTTTAGTTAGTCATGTATTCAGAGAATGCAATAAGACAACTGATACTCTTACTAATCATGCTTGCACTCAATAAATCTCCAAGGAATTCCTAAATGTTTTTGCTTTACCTTGTATTGTACGGTGTTAGATGACCATAGATACATCTAGTCTACCCCACCTCCGGGCTTGAGAATTTTGTTTGGGTGATTTATTTTTCTTCTCATTCGATGTACCCATCTCAGGCATTAGGCGGGATGCCCCCCTCTTGAATCTTTTACTATTTTTGTGCAATAAAATACTAAGGGTTGACCTAGGGTCCTAGAGAAAAAAAGGGGGATGTTTTAGATTTTTTTAAAAAATCCAGTTAAAAATTAACAAAGGTTAAATAAACTATTTTAATAGAATGCTCGTAGGAGATGACGACATGAACAATTTTAGATATATTTGAATGTAAATAGGTGATTAGTATGTAAAAATATAAATAAACTCATAAAGAGAATATATCTATGAAAATCCCTAAAAAAATTATAAATACTTAATTATTCGAACGACGACCCCTTTCTTAGTATGCTGCACAGGTCCATGTGCGCGGTCACAAGAGGTCCTAGTTCGTTGCACCGTGTGAATCGTCGTATCTGTACTTCATTATTATGAAATCCCCTCTTCTTGGAAGCATAAGGTGGAGACTTATGCTTCACCGAGAGGTCAATAATAAAAATAATAAAAATAGAATCTCACATTTAAATATGGTTGGTTCATCGGTCATCTTCCACACAAAAAAATGACAAACATTAGTAGCTCAACGCTGAGCGATGAGCGCTGATCGTTGTTCTCTTCGTACGGCTACAGCTTTTCCCCTTTTTAAAATCATTTTTTAATATTTTTTCCCATCCATCATCAATTCTTAGAGCCTCATGAATTTGGCGCACATCACATCCCACTTCTGTGTTTTTTTTCTATCCATTAGATCTACCATCTGTGTGATCCAAATGGCCAGGAAAAAGGTCATAGGAATTTTTCCTATTACCGAGAAATTCATCCTCTATGCACGTATAGTTATACGAGCCCTTTCGATAAAAAAAATTCGACTCGATAAAAAGAAAAATCGAAACTTGAGCATAATAGGATTTGGTTAGACTCTTGGAACGACTTTAATAACAGATTAGAATAGGTTGTTCGAGGTGCGTACGAGTGAGTTATTTCTTAGATTTTCTCTTTTTAAATTTAATAATTTATTATTATTTTGAGATTAACTTATTCCATGTGAGTAGATAAAATGAGTTAATTCTGAAATAAAATTTTTAAACTTAACGTAATTTAATTATATTATCAAACTCGATTAAAGTCGGAAAGCTTACCTTATTTTATCTTTATTTCGTTATCAAATCAGCGTTCTGTGGTGACGTCACCCCTACATTTCGTCGCCATTCAAATCCCATTGTAATAATGGAGGTGGAAAGGGATGGCATTGGCCGGCACGTCACGACAATCACCAGGCGGCTTCTTTGCTGTTTCCCACCTATGATTGTTGAAAGCGGGCATCTCCTTGTCTTATTGGACTGAGTTTGGAGAGGCGTACGAGGCGGGGGGATTTTTTCTTTCTTTCATTTTAGAATCCCCACCCCCCATGATCATTTTCAAAGGTTTCGGTGAGTAGAGAAATAAATAGAGAGAATAAGAGTGAAGCACTCAAAAGATCAACGCATTGACGTCGACTGCGTAGTGTCCAAAGGCAGAATTGTTTGAATCGGTTGGACTCACATTGAACTCAGTTCTAGTGATGTAGTTAACCAAAAAACAGAAGATAAGATTACAAGTGAGTAAAAGACGTTTACTCACAAAAATCTGGTGTTCACAGTTGGAATCTAATTAAACACTGACTTGTATTCAGAGTAGAAGCATATATTATATTTTATCAAACACTTGGGTTTCGACCACAGCTGACCGCTTAAGAGATGATACCTCAGTTAAGAGGTTATCAAACACAAGCTGATCAGGTGGCCGAATCACCTCATGTTGAGAAGCCAGGACCGTGTTCTCTTGTTATCTTTTTCCTCGCCACTCTCTTAATAGATGGATTCCTCTTCTATGGTTGCAGTGTGCAACCTTGCAGAAAGAGGGGAGGCATCAATCTCTCTATCAACTACCACTCTTTTGAGCTAGCTGACCCCTTTCTGCCCTCACTAGAACTAGTTAAACCCAATTCCTCATTAATTGTGTCAGTAGATGGGGATTGACATCAGTTGATTCTTCGAATGAGGAGATGGGGGGGTTAATTTTGAGGGGGCAGCAGGAAGTGATCAACCAAATTGATCTACTCCTTCCCAGCACCAATTTTGGCATCATCTGGGACATGTACGTAATGTCGAGTAAGGGGTCCAGCCTGTGGGTGTCCCTTTTGAAATCGAGCCATTGAGAGGACAGAGTCCCATGCACACTGCTACTTGTTTTACTATTATTATGGGATTATATCATCCAACGCATCTCTGCACATGATATAGGGGACTGTGGTCTGTGGGCTCTACCACTACCGGTAATACGTGATTTGATATTATATTAGGCCCTCTTTATTTTTAGGGCGGGATACCTTGTTGGATCCTCCGGAGTCGAACACCGTATCCTAGGTCCGTTAATAATTATCTGTGTGAGAGGAGAGTGTGGGCTCCACCATCAATTCTCTCTCATCATTTAACAAATCTTCCGACAATTCAAATATTAAACCGGCCCTTATAATTTTAGGAGATTGAGTCGTGCAACTCAAAATCTCAAGATCTTAAATGACGATGACTTCTAATATTATAAGTATATTATAATTTTCTTAATTTTTACTACGAAATTATATTACGTAAATTATGACAAATATGAGGTGCACTAACTCGATTTATAACCATGAGTTTTGACACTATGTCCGGGATTCAAACTCAACCTAGTACCTACTCATTGAGTCTGAGGGTATCCTGTACATATATAAACGTGTGACTCTCGTGGATACACAATATGGATCTTGTTGAAAAAAAATATTTTTCTTATAAATTAATTATTTTAATTTTAAAATAAAATAAACATATTTTAAATATCTCAGATTTATGATGTAATAAACATTCTAATATCTCAGCCAATATCTATGTTAAAAGACAAGACTAAAGTCGCCTTCGACCTTCACTTAACCAAAATCAGAATAATTCAAAACTGGACAAAACAGCACCTAAGATAAACTTAGACGTTATAGCATCTAAGTTGAAGACTCAGATGGAAAAAATGATTAACTTGATAAATTAGATGTTATTTCATTTAATCTTACGCAGCAGCCCTGAAAATGAAATTAGATGACCTAAGATCCAATTCCAAACAGTTGAAGTGTTTCATCGAAAGTTTACATCGTCCATAAAATCAAGTTTGGATGATTCAAGACCTAAAAGTTAGATATAGACGAAGTAACTCATCTAAGTCAACTTCAATCTTAAAAGATAAAATAGACGATGAATCGTCTAAATATTTTAAATTGGCAAAAAAGAACGTCCAAAATTTTATGTCGCCTAAGAATAGATATTAATTAGATGAAGGACGGTCGATGTCGAGAAATTAGAAGAAAAATAAAATATTTCACCTAAGAATGTAAGTTAGACGATGCACCATCTAACGTTAGAGTTAAAAGATTTCATCTAACTATTTCATTCGAAATCGTAAGTTAGATGATACATAATCAAAAAATTAATGATAGACGAAAGAACATCGCCCAGACTCAAAAATAGTTGGAAAAGATTTGGTGGATGAATCTTTCATCCAAAACTTTGTGTTCCATAATACAACGTCAAAAACTTATATTGGACGATACAATACCTATCAAAGCTCCCTTCGTCTAAAATAACAAAATAAGCAATATGATGACCAAAGTTTATATTCGGAGAATGGCGTCTTTGCCTAAGTGAAAAGATAGATAATGCAACGTATAATGTTCATGTTGGAGTTCTGAACGAGAGATAAATCTCATATCGAAAAATACATATGGGTTCTTTGAGTTTATAGCCTTGGACCCCTTCAACTTTAGTGCTTAGATTTTAAGATTTGTAAGATGATATTAAAATAGGTCAAGGCCCATTATGATATTTGTGTCACCTCCCTTCTAATCTAACTTTCACGGATCATCTTGACTGTGAGGGAAAATGTTGGAGTTTCGAATGGGAGATAAATCCCATATCAGAAAAAACATGTGATTTTTTTGAGTTTATAATCTTGGCGCACCTAAGTTTTAAGGTTTGTAAGAGCTCAAATTTAAATGTTAAACTTATTTTTATGTCGTGCTCCAGTCAATTTCATTGAACGACAAATCCAACGCTCAAGATGAAGCACGGTGACGTAAAAAAAGTTAGGCTATGCAAAATATGAACGAACCCTTCGTCCATAACGTAAGAATTTAGTGGTGTTAAATCTGAACGATTCAACAACATCCATACTAAAATTCCGGGCGCTGAATATTTGGCAATCTGAAATGATCTGCATTGATTGCAAATTAAGTTATGGTTACACTGCTTTATGCTCGTAAATATCTATAAACTATATTTTGTGTTTACTATGATCTATTTTGTACACAAATTGAGATATATTTTTATGTGTGAACCTAAGATTAATATTATACTAATTAATGCATTTAATGTTTACACCATAAAATTCAATTTGTTTTACATTTTTTCTCATATCACACTAATTGATTTAAATATGTTTTCAAAGTACACAGTACTAGACATTTCGGAGCTAATAAAATATATTCAGATTCGGCAAACCATGGTAAGTGGTACGGGTCTCTCAGAATAGTCGGATCCGTATTTAGGGTCTGTTCCATGTTTGTTTATTACAGGATTTTTATATAATTAATCTCACGTATCTCTCCTAGTGATCGGGCCCGGAAGGTAGTACGTACGTAGCTTGGAATTTTGACAAGTAATATAAGAGGACAAAGAGCTAGCTGGCATCTTCTTCTATATTAATTAATTGGTCGACTCCACATGTATTCTGAGATGATGAGCTGTCAACTTAATTAATTGCCCAAATTAACAGTTGTCATGCATCTCTCTTAACAATCCATCAAGTGATTCACATCTTTGATTATCGGCAAGATATATATATATATATATATATATATATATATATATATATATATATATATATATATATCCCTTGTTTTGGCTGCTCGCAGGAAATTTGCTGCAACGCCATTTAATTTGAATCCAATCCTCGTACAACCATCTCAGAAACATATATCATATTTTCCATGATTCCTGGTTTTAGCTCGGAGTTGATGCCGAAAGGTCGTGAACAGGAAAGCCAAGCAAAGATACATGTACATGATGGATTCTATGACCAATGAAGGTACTCTCATGGTGTTTCCTTCTTTCCATATTGTCCATGATACATAATGTGAACATCAATATATTCATTCTGCTGTTTATATTTGACGTAGCTTTAATTTATTTCTCAAGCTGACACTTGAGAACACATATATATTCATATGTATGAATTTCTTCCTCTCGGAGGAAGAACCTAATGAAACTCACATGCGACTAACTGAAATATAATAAAAGAACGAAGAGAAAAAAATAAGGTTTCTTTGAGACCAATCCCATTGGAGACGAGGTGCAGTGATTTCTTGAGTTGATTTTGCAAGAGAAGATGGGCATGAACACTTGGGGCTCGTAAAATCGTCCTTCAAGAGAGCTGCAGCCATTTTTAAAGATTTGATGTATTCTAGGGCGTCTTTTGCATGCCAAAATACTGCAGATCCACTCTATTTATGGAGGGGAATCTTTCACGAGATTCTCGGCGCGATTTGATAAGGATTCGAGTAAAATACAGGAAGTTCTTGTTGTCACGCACACCCCTCCGCACATGAAATTAAAGACTCATCGGAAAAAGATTCTTTACAGGGCATCGACATCGAGCTGGACACACCACCTCATTTGTCAACTTTAAATGTTTCTAATTTTATGTGGGAATGTCCGATTGTCGTGATCTTGGGCTCAGATGAAAGAGCTCACCGAGCTCTACTTAACTTTGCTGAAGAAAACAACATGAGAGTCACACTAATACCTATTGAAAATTGCTAGTCTTTTCTTCATGTTTTGTTCTTCCCTTTAATCTAATTAAAGTCCAAACACATTTGAACCATCCATTAGAAAGTATCGGTTAAAGATTTTGTTATCATCAAAATCAAATGTAGAGGTCTCGACAATATATGATAACTTAATTTTGGGTCTGATTTTGAAATAAGGATCGATGAAGATAAAAATGAGGAGTAGAAATGATTTTTTTTTAAAAGAAAAAGAAGAGGATACTATTATTACTTGACCGAACATGTAGCCTTTTGGAGCCCTGGCAAATGCATTAAATATCCATTGCCCCTTTCAGGACAAATACACACACAACATTTATTTAAGAGGAAGCCAAGCATGGCAGAGGCTTCCCTCAAAATATATATACACACACTAGGATCGATCCAGGAACTGGGTAAAGTGTCCCCACTCCAAACATATATACAACTCCAAAACCACTAACGCATCGCCCAAATCCTTCAGATTTCATTTGGCAAACTGCTACTGAGCCGCGTTGTTGGTGGCAGTGGTGATGGGGACAAAGGCGAAGTCGCCAACGGCGAAGAAGTGGCACACCGAGGCCTCACCAGGCTTCACCCCAAGTGCCTTCAAGGCGTAATAGTTTGGATCCCAAGCCGATGTGTCTCCGTGACATGTAGCAGCCGCCTCCACCACGTTTCCATCCGACTGGCTCACCAGCTTGATGACATACGGCTTGCCCCCGTTCCCCTTGTGGCAGAGGTAGACCGGGTGTGGGTACATCCAGTGGCACGCCACGATTGTGTCGGCCTCCGTCGGCACGGGCGAGATGGACGCCACGGTGTGTAGCTGCAGCGACGCCGTCTCCTTCTGATCCGTTGTTGACGACAGGGTCCTGATGTTCATGTTGGGAGCACTGCCGCTGAGGGAGGATGCGATGAAGTGGGCCATGGACTCGAGTGAGGTGGCGCACAACATCGTCTTCCCCAGGGCAGACAGCTGTTCGCAGAAGTGGTGCATCCGCTTCATCTCCTTAGCATCAACGGAGTCCGAGGGGATAGAGAAGCGGTCGAGATTAATATCTAGGAGCTTGCTGTAGAAGAAGGGAATGGAACCTGCCAACCTAGGGGGCAAGAAATGTTCTCCATCTAGGGGTCTCCTGAACATCACCTCCACCTCCGCACCCACATGCAAATCCTTCTCCAGGAAGAAAAAGTGAGCACCTGGTCTGTTTATGCAGATATTACTCTCATCAACCATAGCATTATTAGATCTGCCCGAGTCCGTGTTCATCACTAGCTCACTGCGATGGCCATCCATGATGTTCTTAGGATAAAGGTAAATGCGGGCGGCAGCTTTACGAACGTCGCGGTGAATGGTTACTGGGTTTCCCTCGGGGCCGGTGATGATGGCATCACCGCCTTCCCTTGCCCCAAAAGCCGGATCTAATAAGTAAAACACGCCACGTTATGTATAGCTTCTGATCATCAGTTATGGGCCGGGGAAAAGAGAGAGAGAGAGAGAGACCTGAGCTGAAGTGCTCTCGTATGCCCGTAGGCATGGGAGTGTTAGGAAGCATGGAGCGCCAGTAATCTTCCGAGGTCATCGTACTGTGGCATCCTGCCACAACGAGCTGCGACGCCACCTGAGGAATTAAGAACCCTAGCCATTAATTAATTAATTCTCCGAGTGTGTTACGTTGTGTATCTTAATTTCTCGGATGTACATGTATGTACACATTAGCGCATATACACCTGTGGCAAGAATAATATTAGAGAGAAGAAAGTTGATCTCAGTTAGAATCCTCTCACCACAAGCACCGCTACGATGGACAGGAAGAAGTGACCCATTGGAACTTGCAGAGAGATGAATGCGGCTGAGGGATCTGGTGCCTGCAATTGACCACACAAGATCGATCTAAGAGCTCTTGTAGCACTCTCTCGTAATTTGTTGCATTCTAGCAGCAGTTCACAAGATAAATAGACAGCCATTTGCATGCATAGGATGATCGTTTATGCGGCCTCGCTGGCAGTACACGCTAATCCCTTTGTGCTGCATGCATGGGTTCGTACTTTCCATGTACCAGAAACTTGAGAAGGGTAAGTCCAGGTGGGGAGGCCCGAGCTGCAGCGTAAAGAGAGAAGAACTACTACAATGTATGTGATCAAACTTCTTATTATATATACATATAACTGCATGTAGATAGAGCTGTCTGCACACTATCGGAAGTCGGCATTCGAAGGGAAAAGGAATTGTGTTACAACAAGTACGAGGCGGAGTGACCGGGCATGTTTGCCAACCCTACTCACTGTTCATTCATATATATATAGATTAGATGTACTGAAACTAGACTGCCCATACATATATATATGGTATACTCGATCTCCTTTTATTCTCCCTATAAATTAAGGTACATATGTATATATAAACTTATAATTAAGAAGAGAGAGAAAGACAGCGATGTTAGGACGCGTTCAACTCAAAGTTTCGATTGGCACTGATCGAGTGTGGAGAAACCCATCAGTCTTTCTATGAACTTGAGACTCTACGTACCACATACAGTACTTAATAGATACGAATAGCTAACTCAGTAATAAGAGCTACTCACCCTTCCCTGAGATCGAGCACCCTCTCTCGCAGGACGACTTGGAGCTGCAGGGGGGCTTAATTAGCGGGGCAGTATTTATAGCCGAATAGAGTCCAGACCGCCTTGATCGGCCACTCTGTGAATCAATCAAGTGCACGTCCCAGTACGTAGCATTCAAATTAAAAAGAATAATATTTGTTTTTATTAATTTTAAAAATAAAAAATTAAATAGAAAAATATGCCTCACGTTAGTTTCGTACTGCATGTATTTTTATATATTAATTATAAAATATGTTTGATAAAAATATAAACATAAAATATTTTGTGAAATATATATTATTACAAAAATAAGATGTTTGATATAAAATTAAAATAGTTTATTAAGTGTTATTATTATAACACGATCGAGGATCTGGACAGAATTGGATCTGCCGATGTCCCTAATTAAAAAAATAATGGATCAGTTTTGATATTTACGACCAGCTGGAATGAGCGATGCACGCGGCACTTGAAGATGCCAAGTTGCAGCATAAGGAGGCTGCGTTGTCCAAGTAGCAGGATATACCATGAATTTAAATCTCATTTGTCATTATATAATATAGTTCACGCATCCCGTAATATATATATATATATATATATATATTTATATTTATATATAGTATGGACCCTGAAGGGGGTGACATGACAGAGAGTTTGTCGCTGAGACTTTTCAAAGTGTGAGACAAGCATCCAACAAGATAAGACGGTTGACAGGTTGCAGCAGTACGTATACAATACCATCTTCGTAACTTGTGCTGGGGAGTTTACTGACACAGGGTAACAACTATGCACAGAGTCACAGATTCTAATTCCACGGAACCAATAGATCAAACAGAAACATATATGTTTAATTTAAATAGATGAAATATCTTAAATTAAATATTTCTTAATTAAAATAGAATATTGACGAACATGTATACCCCTCCTCGAGAGTTTATTTGCAGAATTGGGGCTTTTATTTTCGAACTAAACTTTTAATAATCTTATTAAGTTAATTATACAGTATATATCAAAAGTTATATTACTGTTAACCTTTATTAAACGTATTGCTAACAACTCTGTTCTTGCCCGTGAATTCAAGTATTTGGATGAAAAAAATTACGTAAAAGTTAAGTTTGTTTGTCCAAAGTGTATTACGTCAAACAGAAGAAAGAAGATGCGAAGAGATTGATAGATATACGTGGGAACAAAGAGTTTAGGAGCTGAGAGATGAAGGGTGTTTTAGTTGCTTTCTCTCTCAAGGGTTTTCCTAGATAGAGAAGCACTGCAATTATCGCCGCCTCCTTGACCATGGCTGGCCCAGGGGGTCCTTGACCATGGCTGGCCCGGGGGGTTGTCTGCCCCCTTCCCCGTCCCCACCTCCTTCCCCATGATTGGAAGAACCCCCCTCCCCCCGGCCACACTTCGTCCTTCTTTGGGAGTTTCGAGCCTGTCCATAAAGCCTTTCTTCTCTATATCTGGTGATAGTGTGCCCGACATCTGTAGCACTGCACAGACCGTTACAGGTGTGCCTAAACGTACTTGCAAGGAGAATTCATCATGGGTGCTCTTGATAACATACATCTTCTTAATTATTTGGTGCACCCAGGAGGAGGACTGTATATTTGCGTGTATTACTTTGAGGGCAACTTCTGATTAAGAGGTGCTTATTTCGCTTCTACAAATGGACTCCTCAATTTGAATACGGCACTGAGTCGTCAGTGGTTCCTCTTTGGGTTGAGTTCCCCGGTCTCAAACCTCACCTCTTTCACGAAGTCTGTGTTCGCTTTATTGTTGAGAACTTGGGGCAAGTTATTCAAGTGGCTCTCCATACGACCCAACTTATCATTGCTTCAATTGCCCATGCTTGTGTTGAAAATTGAAATGGATATCCTGCGCCCCGTCCCGTACGCATATGGATTGGTCTTGGTTCCACTGACAGGTATTAGCAGGATATTATTTATCCTAACGTGCCTTTATATTAAGTACTTCCTGCTGGCTCCTCAGTCACGAAGCTTCCACATGCCGTCGGAGTGTTAAGCATCATACAGCTAAGAATCGCCACTACCGTAAAGAAGGCCCTCGTATCGATGAAAATTGCTGCTCCCCTGCTCACGACGGAGACCATTATTAGGATTCGCTCTCACCTGAGGGCCATCGTGATTTTGGCGCGGCCATGCTCAACCTGCTTGGCCAGATCGCCCGTGAAAACAATGGGTTTCTAAGACACCTATGTCTGCTCCAACCATGCCTCTTTCTAATGCTTGTGCACTCTTCAATCGGACCTTGATGCTCTTGAATCCTCCTCATTACAAGATAACCACCTGCCACAAGAAAAGCTTGCACAAGTGCTGCCTCCACCTTCGTCGGTCTCTCAAGTCTATGTTCTGATTACTCCGATCCTTGCGCCTCAAGTTGGTCAGCCGGTGCTTCCCATCACCCTGGTTCTTCAAGTCTCTGTCGCCCCGGATGACCATCTGCCACAAGACAAGCCTGCACAAATGTCGCCTCCACCTACAATGGTCTCTCAAGCCCCTGCTTTGATTACCTCGCTCCCTGCACCTCTAACTACTCAACCGATGCTCCCCCACCCTGCTTCTTCAAGCCCCTACTGCCCTAGTTGATGATCTGCCACAAGAGAGCCAAGCACAAGCACCACCCCCAGCCTGCATCGCCAACCCCTATATAGCAACAATCTCCCCTAATTTCTCAGGCTTCGATCGTAATTGGTTTCATATGCTCCACACCCAGCAAATCAACTCATGAGAAGCAATGCAACCTAATCCCTTCCCCGTCCATTGCTCCCTTGCCACTAGCTAGTGTGCACCCTATTGTTGCTATTGATGCCAATCTTAATATGATAGCTGATGCTTTGAACCATTCTGAAGCTATTGTGGCTACGTACGTCACCCCCTTGCATGCCTCAACACTCATGCCCATGCATCTCTGAATCATGTCTTTGTCTTCGGTGAGAAGGCTATGTTTGTTGGCGGTTCTTCCAGAACATTTGTGAGGCCAATATCCAAATGGATTCTTTTTCCCAGCTCTTTGCTTCATGGTCTCAGGTACTTCTCATTTCTCCTTTTGCATGGACATTACTCTTATTGTCGCTTGGTGTCTATGGCAAGACAAGTGCGCTGTAAAGTATGATGGCCATCGATCAAGTAAGGAGAGCATCTTTCATCAATCAATCTCTCTTATTAAGGACTTGACATCTCTTTATCACCCTAAAAGGTCATGCTCCACTATTGAGAAGCTCGTTCTACAAAACATTGGGTATTGTTGATCTTGGTGCTACCAGGGTGTCCGCTCTTATTCGTTGGAGATTGCCACCCACAGGTAGATGGGCGCTCAACATGGATGGATGTTACAGAGGTAACCAGGGCACGTCGGTAGTAGCTGCTATTCTTCATGATGATAGGGGCTGATTCATCTTGGCTAACTGTGGCTTCTCGGGGCTGTTGCCGAGTTGAGAGCCATGATATAGGTTTGCTTGCAGCAAGGCTATTCTTTTATTCATGTGGAATCTGACCACTTGGTGCTTGACTCTCTTGTCCAGACTGACCACCCATTAGTTCCTTTGAAATTTTTTTCTTTAGTGGCATGACTTATGCGTGCTAAGGGAGAGGATGGATATGCATTTTAGTCATATAGTCAGAGAATGCAATAAGACAACCGATGCTATTATTAATCATGCTTGCACTCAGTAAATCTCCAAATAATTCCTAAATAATTTTTCTCTACCTTCTATTATACTAGATTAGATCGCCATAGATACATCTAGTCTACCCCACCTATGGACTTGAGAATTTTTTTTGTGTGATTTATGTTTCTTTTCATTCGATGTACGTACCCATCTCAGGGGTTAGGCGGGATGTCCCCCCTCTTGAATCTTTTGATGTTTTTGTGCAGTAAAATACTAAAGGTTGACCTAGGGTCCTAGAGAAAAAAAGGGGGATGTTTTAGATTTTTTAAAAAATCTAGTTAAAATTTAACAAAGGTTAAATAAAATATTTTAATAGAATGCTCATAGGAGACGATGACAAGAACAATTTTAGATATATTTGAGTGTAAATAGGTGATGAGCATGTAAAAACGTAAAGAAACTCATAAAGAGAATATATCTGTAAAAATCCCTAAAAATTATAAATATTTAATTATTCGAACGACCCTTTCTTTGTATGTTGCGCATGTCCATGTGCGTGCTTACAAGGTCCTTGTTCGTTGCACCTTGTGAATCGTTGTATCTGTACTTCATCATTATAAAGTCTCTTCTTCTTTGAAGCCGAAAGTGAGGAGCTCTGCTAACATATATCGTGAGGCCAATAATAAAAATAATAAAATAGAATCTCACATTTAAATATGGTTCGTTCATCGGTCATCTTCAACAACAAAAAATGACAAACATTAGTAACTCAGTGCCGAGCATTGATCGTTGTTCACTTCGAACGACTATAACTTTTTTCCTCTTTTTTTTATCCTTTTCAATATTTCTTCCCTTCGATCACCATTTCTTAAAGCCTCATGAATTTGGTGCACATCACATCCCATTTCTGTGTTTTTTTTATCCATTAGATCTACCATTTGTGTGATCCAGATGGTCAGAAAAAAGATAATAAGAATTCTTTTTCTATTACCGAGAAATCCACCTTCTATGTATGTATAATTATACCAGCCCATTTGATAAAAAAAACTTGACTTCATAAATATATATATATATATATATAGGATATGGTTGGACTCTTGAGGCAACTTTAATAACAAATTAGAATATGTTGTTCGAGGTGGGCACGAGTGAATTATTTTTTTAATTTTTTTAAATTTAATAATTTATTGTTATTTTAAGATTAGCTCATTCCATGAGAATAAATATAACGAGTTAATCCGGAAATAAAAATTTTAAACCTAAAATAATGTAACTATGTTATCAAACTCAACCAAAAATAGATAGCTCATCATATTGTCTCTTTATTAGACTATCAAACCAGCGTTTGGTGGTGGTCCTCCCCCCCTCTCGTCGCCATTCAAATCTCATTCTAATAATAGAGATGGGAAGATATGGCCGACAGAGGCGGATTCTTTGCTGTTTGCCACCTACTGCGGTTGTTGAAAGCGTGCGTCATCTTCATCTCATACATGTTCGTAGTCTGGGGGAGTGCTTCTTGAGAGTGACCGTCAGTTTGTACCAAATATTATTCGAAATATTGTCTAAATATAAAACACATTAATCTGTTCAAAATTGTATTCTCTCGAAAGAACGGCTGTAATAAACACCGTGAAAAAAGCCATCATTGCTTACACGGAGACATTGTCATCAAATGAAAAGAGTGGAATATAGATAATATCAGAAAAAGTGGGATTTCAGACGGCCTGTATCCGTCTGAAATTCGTCTGAAAATTCGTCACAAATCACGTTTGTGACGGATTTACGACATATTTAAGACTGAAACCGACCTTCTGAAATTCTTAGTCGCAAATTTGTGACAGTTTATGTTTCCGTCGGAAATTCCGTCTGAAAATAAGACTCAGTAATAAAACTTCAAGACAATCAAGGTCGATGCCACAGACATGAACGGGCGGCTAACGGACTCAAGCGACGGAGCTGGTGCGGCCAACGGATCGACCCGGGGTGACCCGGGCTCTGCCCAGCTGGCGGTCGACCGCCAGCACAGGGGCGATCGACCGCCCCAGCCAGGGACTGCCAAGGCTGCACGTTTTTCAGTGGCGGTCGACCGCCAGCCAGTGGCGGTTGACCGGATTTCCCAGGGATCGCCCGGTTGCAGGTGTTTCAGTGGCGGTCGACCGCCAGGAGCTGCAGGTCGACCGCCAGCCCCGAGCCTTCATTTTTGACTTTGTTTCCAACTTCGAAAAGGGCCATTCTACATGGATTTCTTTAATCCAAAAGTCACCTAATCACCCACAAATTGTGGATCTGATCTAAGGCTTGTCCATAGACCATTCAAGGTCTATAAAACTAATACAAGAGGGTAGGAAACCCTAATGCTTCAAGGGGTTACAAGGGTGGCTGCAAGGGAGGTTGCAAGAGAGCTTGGAGACGAGCTACTGTTCACGTGAACAGTAGTTCGTGAAGGTGTTCTTCATCCAATCAAAGGGGAATCAAGCTCAAATCAAAGCCAGCAATCTTCAAGGAAGATTACATCAAAGCAAGGCTATCAAAGTGATCCAAGGAAGCCGGTTTGATTCAAGTTCTTCAAGGGAAATCATCTTCATCCATTCAAGTTCCTTCAAGTTCATTCAAGGTGATATTTCAAGCATTCAAACTCCTAGAAGCTAAAGAAGCAATCAAGATTCAAGGTAGCTTCATCATCTCCTTCATTCATTCAAAGAAATTCAAAGAGAAGATCAAGAGAGAAGAATTGAAGGAAGAAGTACTGTTCACGTGAACAGTACTCTGTGAAGAACATTCATCCAATCAAGGGTGAATCAAGAAGATTGAGTTGAAGCCAAGAGGAGCCTTGTTGCTGATCAACATTTCATACAAGGGTCAATTCATTTTCACTCATAACTCAATCTCTTGCTTTAGTTCCTTCACATTTGTTTCATTTTCATTATTGTTAAACATTGAAAGTGTGATTCATCCCTACCGGTGGTTAGTAGGAAGGCAATTGGAGGGTGTTCTAATTTGCAGTTGACGTCCCTACCAGGTGGTGAGTAGGAAGGCAATTGGTAGTTTTCGATTTGCGGTTTGGTGCGCTGCACAAGTGAAGCCTCACTGGGTTTTGGTGAGGGGTGGACGTAGGGCTGGGGATTCAGTCCGAACCACCTTAAAAATCCTGTCTAGCGTGGTTTGCTTGTGTGATTGAATCGTTCTAAGTGCATGCTTAGGATCGAATTATTATATATCTTGCTTATCTTGCTAAGTGAATCATAGCATACTTAGAAGTTAGTTTCTATTCCGCTGTAATTCATTTTAACTAGCTGTTTAGAGGGCCGCATTGTGAAAAGTGGGGCTGATCTATTCACCCCTCCCCTCTAGATCTGCTGTCCACTACACAACAGAGAGAGGGACAAAGCCCAAAGATCCACAGTGAGGATTGGGGCTCTGTTACCTCCATCCCATCTGAAACAAGCATGCATATAGGCATAAGAAATCACTAGAGTTCTAAGCATCCGAACAATTAATGCACGCGGGGGATAACATATATACATTCCGAAAGAGAGAGCACAGGGAGAAAAGGGCCAACCAGCACCATTTCATCGGAACAGCCGTGAAATTGCATTTCACTGTTTCATCGTTTACATAGTTCATAGAACAAGGGGAAGGAGAGAGAAAAAATAGACTAATACTCTATCTCCTCGACAACAGGGAGATCTCTTCACTTCGAAAGCGGAAAACGGAATCGAAGCTTATACATCAAAAAAAAGGGAAGCAAGAAGGAAAGACAGCAATAAAAGGGAGGGGAGGGCGGAGCATTGACTCCTCTCCCTCCCCTAGCACCCCACCTTCTCCTTCTTTCAGACCTCGCAGCAGCTTTTCTTCTCTTCTCTCTTTTTTTTTATCTGGCTATCTGGAGATGTCTCTCTTCGCTTCTCTTCGATGGCTCTCTCCGTATATCCTCCTCTTGTCTCCTCTCTTCTTTTTGGACGAAACGGGGGGTTTTTATAGGCAGAGCACCCTCGTTCTCGGCACGATCCACTTCGGCGCATCCTTCACATCTTCCCGGCGCGCATCAGTCGACTGCTGCAGCTTCCCGACGCCAAGGCTATGGCTTCCCGGCGCCACTGCCCTATGGGCTTTGGGCTTTGGTGAGGGGCTCCCGGCGCCACCCTCATGAGCCCATTTAGGGCCTTTAATGCTTTGGCTCATCTCATCGGTAGACTTGAGCTGTCAAAGGTGCCTAACCTGTCTTTCGAACCTTGTTAGAACAGGTGAAGGCCAGTTGGTGAGTTGACATAGTTTTATTAGAATATTTCTGGAGATTTTCATCAGTCGATAGACCGCATTTCTTCATCAGTATTGCCATCTGAGCGATGACAACACCGGACATCAGCTTGGCCGGGGAGGGCTTCAGCCGGGTGATAGCTTTAGTGACGACTTTTCTATAGTTAGCTTTGCAGGAATCCCTGGGATCTTCATTTCTGATTCAATCTTCTCTTTGGTCTCGTCTTTATTCTTGATTATATTTCAGGTGTCAACAATTCCCACCTTCTTCGCAAGTCCCTCTTGGCGGTTCATCAATTCCAACAGTCCTTTGCTCGAGAGAATAGCATAGCTATGCCTTCGATTATCAGCACGGAGGCTCCTCCTCCTCCAGATTTTAATGTGCAGGTTCTAAAATAGAATATTATAGAGAGTACCTCTCTTCCCCGACATGTCCCGAGCAGGCCCATCACTAGGGCCCAAAAGAATAAACAAGTTTCCCATGATTAATTTTCTGGTTTGGAAAATTTGGAGTGTTGACAATACACCCTCCCTTCGCAGGTTGGTTTCCTTATGTAAGTCTCATAAAATTCAGATTGCAACTATTCTTGAACTGATGATTCAAATCTCTTTCTATTGATCGTATTGCTTCCCACCTTTGTTTGACTAATTTTTTATCCAGTGCCGATCTGATTAGCAAAGTGTTGGTTTTTTGACACTCTTCTCTCAATCAAGCCACTCGTACATGCCCTCCTTTGTGCCCAAAATTTCGCTTGCACCTATAGGGGTCTGATGTAAGCTAGACATGATGAAAGCTTATGATCGGTTAGAGTGGTCATTCATGTTGCTTATGATTGGTTAGAGTGGTCAGTCTTGTTTGATGTGCTAAGCAAGTTTATTTTTTTAGAGAATTAGATTAATCTCATCAGAGGGCTCTTCACCAACTACTAATTTTCAAGTATTTTCAACGGCCAACTTGGTGGTTTCTTCCAATCATCTAGGTGGTTACGGCAAGAGGACACCTAGTCTTTTTATTCTTACTGAGGAGGCACTATAGGGATCTTTAGTCTTTATTCTCGAGGACAATTATCACCCCTTACTCTACTTTTGTTCGAGAGCCTATTATATCTCACTTGTTATTTGCTGCCATTATTAGTCATATTAATTTACCAATGGATCTAAGGGCATATGACTTTCTTGACCATCTAGGAAAGATGATGTTGGTAGAAGATCAACACTCAAAAAAGCTCTTTCTACATTTCTCGTGATGCTCTGACATAGAGAATAAACCAAATTGTAGCAGCCACTACTATTTCTCACAATACTTTTCCTATTGTTTGCCTTGGTGCTCCACTATTCAAGGGGATTACAAAGGTTATATACTTCCAACCTCTGTTGGATAAAATCAGGAACAGACTTGCAGGGTGGAAATCAAGGCTCATCTCTCCAGACGGTAGACTTATCCTCATCAAACATGTCATATTTAACATTCCTAGACATATTCTTGTAGCTTTGTCTCCTCCCAAGAGTATAATTCAAGCCCTAGAGAGGGCGTTTGCTTCTTTTTTTGGGGGGGGGCCACCTCCATAGACATGCTTCTTTTTTTTGGGGGGGGGACCACCTCCATAGACATGTGCAAGCACTGCATCGCATGGAAGCACCAAGCGAGGCCTACTTCTGAGGGAGGTATTGGTATTTGATCCTTACATGATGTTAGGACTACTCTTAAGATTAAGCTTGGTTGGAAAATTTATTCTCACATAGGAGTATGGAGTGATTACATACACTGGTCCTATCTTCAGGCGCACAGTTTATTCTATTATCCTATTGCTGATTCACCACATTGGAGAATGATTCTTAAATATAGGCACCGGATTCTTGATAATTCTTGATGGCTGGTAGGTGATGGTCATATATCTTTTTGGAATGACAACTAGATCAGTCACGGTCCTCTCAGAGGACATGTCTTAGATGCTTAGTGATTATCTATTAGTAATACTCGAGATTGACTTATTCAAGAGTATCTCAGTGCGGGGCAAGATTTATTGCGGGATCTTCCAATGGATGTCCTTAATTCTATCATGAGTTTCATTGCTTATTTCTCTCTTTAGGGCTAGCTGATAAACTTATTTGGAAGCTTAATCCCTATATGTTAACTTTTTTACCAAATAAGTTTGGAATTTGGCAAGACAAGAGAGCACTCATACTTCTATCTCTAAATGGCTTTGGTGTACATAGCTCCCTTAAAGGATTTCTATATTTATCTATAGGGCACTCGTGGACAAAGTACCTTTTGGTACAGTCGTCCAGTGGATTGGTATTCCCCGGGCTTCAAAATGTGTTTGTTGAACCTCCCCGGGCTATGAATCTCTCAATCATGTCTTTGTGTTCAGTGAGAAGGCTATGTTTTGCTGACGGTTCTTCCAGAACATTTGTGAGGCCAATATTCAGACGTGTTCTTTTTCCCAGCTCTTTGCTTCATGGTCTCAGGTACTTATCGTTTCTCCTTCTGCATGGGCATTACTCTTTCTATTGTCGCTTGGGTTCTATGGAAGGACAGGTGTGCTGCAAAGTGTGATAGCCGTCGATCAAGTAAGGGGAACATCCTTCATTAATCGATCTCTCTTATTAAGGACTTGGCATCTCTTTATCATCTTAAAAGGTCATGCTCCACTACTGAGAAGCACATTCTACAAAGCATTGGGTATTATTGATCTTGGTGCTACCAGGGCGCCCGCTCTTATTCATTGGAGATCGCCACCCATAGGTAGATGGAAGCTTAACATAGATGGATGTTGCAGGGATAACCAAGGCACGTCGATAAGAGATGCTATTCTTCATGATGACAAGGGTCTATTCGTCTTGGCTAGCTGTGGCTTCTTGAGGGACACTTACAGTATTGTTGCTGAGCTCAGAGCCATGATCCTTGGTCTTCAGGTTTGCTTGCAGCATGACTATTCTTCTTTTCATGTGGAATATGACCACTTGGTACTTGACTCTCTTGTCCAGACTGACCACCCATTAGTTTCTTGGATATTTTTTTCCTTAGTGGCATGACTTATGCTCGCTAAGGGAGAGGATGGATCTGCATTTTAGTTAGTCATGTATTCAGAGAATGCAATAAGACAACTGATACTCTTACTAATCATGCTTGCACTCAATAAATCTCCAAAGAATTCCTAAATGTTTTTGCTTTACCTTCTATTGTACGGTGTTAGATGACCATAGATACATCTAGTCTACCCCACCTCCGGGCTTGAGAATTTTGTTTGGGTGATTTATTTTTCTTCTCATTCGATGTACCCATCTCAGGCATTAGGCGGGATGCCCCCCTCTTGAATCTTTTACTATTTTTGTGCAATAAAATACTAAGGTATGACCTAGGGTGCTAGAGAAAAAAAGGGTGATGTTTTAGATTTTTTTAAAAAATCCAGTTAAAAATTAACAAAGGTTAAATAAAATATTTTAATAGAATGCTTATAGGAGATGACGACAGGAACAATTTTAGATATATTTGAGTGTAAATAGGTGATTAGTATGTAAAAATATAAATAAACTCATAAAGAGAATATATCTATGAAAATCCCTAAAAAAATTATAAATACTTAATTATTCGAACGACGACCCCTTTCTTAGTATGCTGCACAGGTCCACGTGCGTGCTCACAAGAGGTCCTAGTTCGTTGCACCGTGTGAATCGTCGTATCTGTACTTCATTATTATGAAATCCCCTCTTCTTGGAAGCAGAAGGTGGAGACTTATGCTTCACCGAGAGGCCAATAATAAAAATAATAAAAATAGAATCTCACATTTAAATATGGTTGGTTCATCGGTCATCTTCCACACAAAAAAATGACAAACATTAGTAGCTCAACGCTGAGCGATGAGCGCTGATCGTTGTTCTCTTCGTACGGCTACAGCTTTTTCCCCTTTTTAAATCATTTTTTAATATTTTTTCCCATCCACCATCAATTCTTAGAGCCTCATGAATTTGGCGCACATCACATCCCACTTCTGTGTTTTTTTTCTATCCATTAGATCTACCATTTGTGTGATCCAAATGGCCAGCGAAAAGGTAATAGGAATTTTTCCTATTACCGAGAAATTCATCCTCTATGTACATATAATTATACGAGCCCATTCGATAAAAGAAACTTGACTCGATAAAAAGAAAAATCAAAACTTGAGCATAATAGGATTTGGTTAGACTCTTGGAACGACTTTAATAACAGATTAGAATAGGTTGTTCGAGGTGAGTACGAGTGAGTTATTTTTTAGATTTTCTCTTTTTAAATTTATTATTTTATTATTATCTTGAGATTAACTTATTCCATGTGAGTGGATAAAATGAGTTAATTCTGAAATAAAATTGTTAAACTTAACATAATTTAATTATATTATCAAACTCGATTAAAGTCGGAAAGCTTACCTTATTCTATCTTTATTTCGTTATCAAATCAGCGTTCGGTGGTGATGTCACCCCTACATTTCGTCGCCATTCGAATCCCATTGTAATAATGGAGGTGGAAAGGGATGGCATTGGCCGGCACGTTACGACAATCACGAGGCGGCTTCTTTGCTGTTTCTACCTACGACTGTTGAAAGCGTGCATCATCTTATCTTATTCAAGGGGGGGGGGGATTTTTGTCTCTTCCTCTTTAGAATCCCCACCCCCCCCCCCCCCCCCATGATCATTTTCAAAGGTGTTGACAGTCCCATTAGATTTTTAAAAAGAAGAGGTTACGGTGAGCAGAGAAATAGATAGAAGAGAGAAGAAGAGTGAAGTTTGAAAATTTTCATAATCTCATCTAACCCATTTTTTCCCTTTCTATACTGAATTATGGGGATAATTCGATCATAATCCCATCGTCGGATTTCTAAACACGCCCTTATTCTCATATATGTTCGTAGTCCGGGGGAGTGCTTCTTACAAGTGACCATCAGTTTATATAAAATATTATTCAAAATATTATCTAAATATAAAATAAATTAAACTGTTCAAAATTATATTCTCTCAAAATAAATAAACACCGTGAAAAAAACCATCGTTGCTGACATTGGGAAGGATACATGTGAGGTTTAATTAACCCTCATTTGGGAACAACTTTCTTGACGACTTTAAGACCTCTTTGATATCATAATAGGAAAAATCGAATTAACTTAAACTCAGATAAGTTATTCTTATTTTTTTATTTTTTTATCTTGATACGTATTGGGGTTAAGGTAGAACAACTAATTCTACCTTTTGATTAGAATTAATTATTTTAAAAAATTCGAGTTAAGGGTGAGAAAATTTACTCACTTTATCAAACTGTATTTTTTTATTCTTCGAGTTAAGATCTCTTATTCCTCCCTTATTCGATTATTAAATTAAGAGACCCTAATAATGATTATGCGATCCTAAATTAATGTCCAGGTTATAATGTTTTTTTAACTTTTAGGACAAAAGAGAGAGAGATAATAGACCTATATATATATATATATATATATATATATATATACATATTGATTGTAGAGAAGAGAGTAAAAATTTTGGAAGGAGTAGCTTTCCTCACCCATCTCTCTCATCTAAGTTCAAACCCACCTTTATCTTTCAAATCATGGGTATACATATTTTTATAAGAAAAATTAAGATATCTTACAATCTGTATGTTTTTAACTCACAAATAATATTATCAGGATTGATTGTGAACCCTCAAAATCTGTGCCATTGAACAACTCCGTTTACATAATCATCTTCAGTTAATAAGTCACCCCCCCCCCTTTTTTTGGGTTGCAACAACGCCAAGGGAGCACTCAAAAGATCAACGCATTGACGTCGACTGCGTAGTGTCAGAGACTCAGAAGGCAGAATTGTTTGAATCGGTTGGACTCACATTGAACTCAGTTCTAGTGATGTCGTTAACCAAAAAACAGAAAGATAAGATTACAGGTGAATAAAAGACGTTTACTCACAAAAATCTAGTGTTCACAGTTGGAATCTAATTAAACACCGACTTGTATTCAGAGTGGATGAACGTATTATCTTGTATCAAACGCTTGGGTTTCGACTACATCTGACCGCTTAAGAGTTGATACCTCGATTAAGAGGGTTATCAAACACAAGCTCAGGTGGCCGGATCACCTCATGTTGAGAAGCCAGGACCGTGTTCTCTTGTTATCTTTTCCCTCGCCACTCTCTTAATAGATGGATTCATCTTCTATGGTTGCAGTGTGCCTAGAAAGAGGGGAGGCATCAATCTCTCTATCAACTACATGATGCAGGGGACTGTGGTCTGTGGGCTCTAAGAGATTGAGTCGTACAACTTAAAATCTCGAGATCTTAAATGACGATGACTTCTAATATTATAAGTATATTATGATTTTCTTAATTTTTTGTACGAGATTATATCACGTGAATTATGATAAATATGAGGTGCACAACTCGATTTATAACCATGAGTTTTGACACTATGTACGAGATCCAAACTCAACCTAGAACCTACTCATTGAGTCGAGGGTATCCTGTACATATATAAACGTGTGACTCTCGTGGATACACAATATGGATCTCGTTGAAAAAAAAATATTTTTCTTATAAATTAATTATTTTAAATTTAAAATAAAATAAACATATTTTAAATATCTCAGATTTATGATGTAATAAACATTCTAATATCTCAGCCAATATCTATGTTAAAAGACAAGACTAAAGTCGCCTTCGACCTTCACTTAACCAAAATCAGAATAATTCAAAACTGGACAAAACAGCACCTAAGATAAACTTAGACGTTATAGCATCTAAGTTGAAGACTCAGATGGAAAAAATGATTAACTTGATAAATTAGATGTTATTTCATTTAATCTTACGCAGCAGCCCTGAAAATGAAATTAGATGACCTAAGATCCAATTCCAAACAGTTGAAGTGTTTCATCGAAAGTTTACATCGTCCATAAAATCAAGTTTGGATGATTCAAGACCTAAAAGTTAGATATAGACGAAATAACTCATCTAAGTCTACTTCATCTTAAAAGATAAAATAGACGATGAATCATCTAAATATTCTAAATTGGCAAAAAAGAACGTCCAAAACTTCATGTCGTCTAAGAATAGATATTAATTAGATGAAGGACCGTCGACGTCGAGAAATTAGAAGAAAAATAAAGTACTTCACCTAAGAATGTAAGTTAGACGATGCAACATCTAACGTTAGAGTTAAAAGATTTCGTCTAACTATTTCATTCGAAATCGTAAGCTAGATGATACATAATCAAAAAATTAATGATAGGCGAAAGAACATCGCCCAGACTCAAAAATAGTAGGAAAAGATTTGGTGGATGAATCTTTCATCCAAAACTTTGTGTTCCATAATACAACGTCAAAAACTCATATTGGACGATACAATACCTATCAAAGCTCCCTTCGTCCAAAATAACAAAATAAGCAATATGATGCCCAAAGTTTATATTCGGAGAATGGCGTCTTCGCCTAAGTGAAAAGATAGATAATGCAACGCATAATGTTCATGTTGGAGTTCTGAATGGGAGATAAATCTTATATCGGAAAACACACGTGGGTTCTTTTAGTTTATAATTCTGGACCCTTTCAACCTTAGTACTTAGATTTTAAGATTTGTAAGATGATATCAAAATAGGTCAAGACCCATTATGATATTTGCGTCACCTCCCTTCTAATCTAACTTTCACGGATCCGTATTTAGGGTCTGTTCCATGTTTGTTTATTACAGGATTTTTATATAATTAATCTCACGTATCTCTCCTAGTGATCGGGCCCGGAAGGTAGTACGTACGCAGCTTGGAATTTTGACAAGTAATAAGTCTCATATGTACAATAAACTATTTTTTTTCGATAAGTAATGAATTGTAGTGTATATTAAGGCATGCAAGATTGACGTTCGGGTTCAGTCATGGTGGTCATAGAATCGGGTCAGAATTCATGTTGGGCCATTTTTGGGTTGAGAGAGAGAGAGAGAGAGAGAGAGAGAGAGAGAGAGAGAGAGAGAGAGAGAGAGAGAGAGAGAGAGAGAGAGAGAGGAGAATCACGTGGTCTTAAGATGGATGGGCCACAACAACCCAGCAGCCCAAGTTGTTGTGGATCAAGTGCGGTGAAGACGGAAGAGAAAAGTTTCATCTCCACCCACACACCGCCACCTCCCCGAAGATCGCTCGCTGGGGGCAAAAGGATATTCTAAAGATTGTTCACTATAAAACACGGGAATCAAAAGGTTTTCTAGGTTGATACGTATAATTTATGATTTTATTTATCTAACGATGAGTTACGTGGAAATTAAAATCTCATCTAGCAAATCGTACAGAATTAATTTGCTGCAACGCCATTTAATTTGACTCCAATCCTCGTACAACCATCTCAGGAACATACATCATATTTTCCATGATTCCTGGTTTTAGCTCAGAGTTGATGCCGATAGGTCGTGAACAGGAAAGCCAAGCAAAGATACATGTACGTGATGGATTCTATGACCAATGAAGGTACTCTCATGGTGTTTCCTTCTTTCCATACTGTACATGATACATAATGTGAACATCAATATATTCATTCTGCTGTTTATATTTGACATAGCGTTAATTTATTTCTCAAGCTGACACTTGAGAACACATATATATTCATATGTATGAATTTCTTCCTCTCGGAGGAAGAACCTAATGAAACTCACATGCGACTAACTGAAATATATATAATAAAAGAACGAAGAGAAAAAATTAAGGTTTCTTTGAGACCAATCCCATTGGAGACGAGGTGCAGTGATTTCTTGAGTTGATTTTGCAAGAGAAGATGGGCATGAACACTTGGGGCTCGTAAAATCGTCCTTCAAGAGAGCTGCAGCCATTTTTAAAGATTTGATGTATTCTAGGGCGTCTTTTGCATGCCAAAATAGTACTGCAGATCCACTCTATTTATGGAGGGGAATCTTTCACGAGATTCTCGGCGCGATTTGATAAGGATTCGAGTAAAATACAGTAAGTTCTTGTTGTCACGCACACCCCTCCGCACATGAAATTAAAGACTCATCGGAAAAAGATTCTTTACAGGGCATCGACATCGAGCTGGACACACCACCTTATTTGTCAACTTTAATTAATGTTTCTAATTTTATGTGGGAATGTCCGATTGTCGTGATCTTGGGCTCAGATGAAAGAGCTCACCGAGCTCTACTTAACTTTGCTGAAGAAAACAACATGAGAGTCACACTAATACCTATTGAAAATTGCTAGTCTTTTCTTCATGTTTTGTTCTTCCCTTTAATCTAATTAAAGTCCAAACACATTTGAACCATCCATTAGAAAGTATCGGTTAAAGATTTTGTTATCATCAAAATCAAATGTAGAGGTCTCGACAATATATGATAACTTAATTTTGGGTCTGATTTTGAAATAAGGATCGATGAAGATAAAAATGAGGAGTAGAAATGATTTTTTTTTAAAAGAAAAAGAAGAGGATACTATTATTACTTGACCGAACATGTAGCCTTTTGGAGCCCTGGCAAATGCATTAAATATCCATTGCCCCTTTCAGGACAAATACACACACAACATTTATTTAAGAGGAAGCCAAGCATGGCAGAGGCTTCCCTCAAAATATATATACACACACTAGGATCGATCCAGGAACTGGGTAAAGTGTCCCCACTCCAAACATATATACAACTCCAAAACCACTAACGCATCGCCCAAATCCTTCAGATTTCATTTGGCAAACTGCTACTGAGCCGCGTTGTTGGTGGCAGTGGTGATGGGGACAAAGGCGAAGTCGCCAACGGCGAAGAAGTGGCACACCGAGGCCTCACCAGGCTTCACCCCAAGTGCCTTCAAGGCGTAATAGTTTGGATCCCAAGCCGATGTGTCTCCGTGACATGTAGCAGCCGCCTCCACCACGTTTCCATCCGACTGGCTCACCAGCTTGATGACATACGGCTTGCCCCCGTTCCCCTTGTGGCAGAGGTAGACCGGGTGTGGGTACATCCAGTGGCACGCCACGATTGTGTCGGCCTCCGTCGGCACGGGCGAGATGGACGCCACGGTGTGTAGCTGCAGCGACGCCGTCTCCTTCTGATCCGTTGTTGACGACAGGGTCCTGATGTTCATGTTGGGAGCACTGCCGCTGAGGGAGGATGCGATGAAGTGGGCCATGGACTCGAGTGAGGTGGCGCACAACATCGTCTTCCCCAGGGCAGACAGCTGTTCGCAGAAGTGGTGCATCCGCTTCATCTCCTTAGCCTCAACGGAGTCCGAGGGGATAGAGAAGCGGTCGAGATTAATATCTAGGAGCTTGCTGTAGAAGAAGGGAATGGAACCTGACAACCTAGGGGGCAAGAAATGTTCTCCATCTAGGGGTCTCCTGAACATCACCTCCACCTCCGCACCCACATGCAAATCCTTCTCCAGGAAGAAAAAGTGAGCACCTGGTCTGTTTATGCAGATATTACTCTCATCAACCATAGCATTATTAGATCTGCCCGAGTCCGTGTTCATCACTAGCTCACTGCGATGGCCATCCATGATGTTCTTAGGATAAAGGTAAATGCGGGCGGCAGCTTTACGAACGTCGCGGTGAATGGTTACTGGGTTTCCCTCGGGGCCGGTGATGATGGCATCACCGCCTTCCCTTGCCCCAAAAGCCGGATCTAATAAGTAAAACACGCCACGTTATGTATAGCTTCTGATCATCAGTTATGGGCCGGGGAAAAGAGAGAGAGAGAGAGAGACCTGAGCTGAAGTGCTCTCGTATGCCCGTAGGCATGGGAGTGTTAGGAAGCATGGAGCGCCAGTAATCTTCCGAGGTCATCGTACTGTGGCATCCTGCCACAACGAGCTGCGACGCCACCTGAGGAATTAAGAACCCTAGCCATCAACTAATTAATTCTCCGAGTGTGTTACGTTGTGTATCTTAATTTCTCGGATGTACATGTATGTACACATTAGCGCATATACACCTGTGGCAAGAATAATATTAGAGAGAAGAAAGTTGATCTCAGTTAGAATCCTCTCACCACAAGCACCGCTACGATGGACAGGAAGAAGTGACCCATTGGAACTTGCAGAGAGATGAATGCGGCTGAGGGATCTGGTGCCTGCAATTGACCACACAAGATCGATCTAAGAGCTCTTGTAGCACTCTCTAGCTTGTAATTTGTTGCATTCTAGCAGCAGTTCACAAGATAAATAGACAGCCATTTGCATGCATAGGATGATCGTTTATGCGGCCTCGCTGGCAGTACACGCTAATCCCTTTGTGCTGCATGCATGGGTTCGTACTTTCCATGTACCAGGAACTTGAGAAGGGTAAGTCCAGGTGGGGAGGCCCGAGCTGCAGCGTAAAGAGAGAAGAACTACTACAATGTATGTGATCAAACTTCTTATTATATATACATATAACTGCACGTAGATAGAGCTGTCTGCACACTATCGGAAGTCGGCATTCGAAGGGAAAAGGAGTTGTGTTACAACAAGTACGAGGCGGAGTGACCGGGCATGTTTGCCAACCTTACTGACTGTTCATTCATATATATATAGATTAGATGTACTGAAACTAGACTGCCCATACATATATATATGGTATACTCGATCTCCTTTTATTCTCCCTATAAATTAAGGTACATATGTATATATAAACTTATAATTAAGAAGAGAGAGAAAGACAGCGATGTTAGGACGCGTTCAACTCAAAGTTTCGATTGGCACTGATCGAATGTGGAGAAACCCATTAGTCTTTCTATGAACTTGAGACTCTACGTACCACATACAGTACTTAATAGATACGAATAGCTAACTCAGTAATAAGAGCTACTCACCCTTCCCTGAGATCGAGCACCCTCTCTCGCAGGACGACTTGGAGCTGCAGGGGGGCTTAATTAGCGGGGCAGTATTTATAGCGGTATAGAGTCCAGACCGCCTTGATCGGCCACTCTGTGAATCAATCAAGTGCACGTCCGAGTACGTAGCATCCAAATTAAAAAGAATAATATTTGTTTTTATTAATTTTAAAAATAAAAAATTAAATAGAAAAATATGCCTCACGTTAGTTTCGTACTGCATGTATTTTTATATATTAATTATAAAATATGTTTGATAAAAATATAAACATAAAATATTTTGTGAAAAATATATTATTACAAAAATAAGATGTTTGATATAAAATTAAAATAGTTTATTAAATGCTATTATTATAACACGATCGAGGATCTGGACAGAATTGGATCTGCCGATCTCCCTACTTAAAAAAATAATGGATCAGTTTTGATATTTACGACCAGCTGGCATGAGCGATGCACGCGGCACTTCAAGATGCCAAGTTGCAGCATAAGGAGGCTGCGTTGTCCAACTAGCAGAGGATATACCATGAATTTAAATCTCATTTGTCATTATATAATATAGTTCACGCATCCCGTAATATATATATATATATATATATATATATATATATATATATAGTATGGACCCTGAAGGGGGTGACATGACAGAAAGTTTGTCGCTGAGACTTTTCAAAGTGTGAGATAAGCATCCAACAAGATAAGACGGTTGACAGGTTGCAGCAGTACGTAGACAATACCATCTTCGTAACTTGTGCTGGGGAGTTCACTGACACAGGGTAACAACTATGCACAGAGTCACAGATTCTAATTCCACGGAACCAATAGATCAAACAGAAACATATATGTTTAATTTAAATAGTTGAAATATCTTAAATTAAATATTTCTTAATTAAAATAGAATATTGACGAACATGTATACCCCTCCTCGAGAGCTTATTTGCATAATTGGGGCTTTTATTTTCGAACTAACCTTTTAATAATCTTATTAAGTTAATTATACAGTATATATCAAAAGTTCTATTACTGTTAACCTCTATTAAACGTATTGCTAACAACTCTGTTCTTGCCCGTGAATTCAAGTATTTGGATGAAAAAAATTATGTAAAAGTTAAGTTTGTTTGTCCAGAGTGTATTACGTCAAAAAGAAGAAAGAAGAGGCGAAGAGATTGATAGATATACGTAGGAACAAAGAGTTTAGGAGAGATGAAGAGTGTTTTAGTTGCTTTCTCTCTCAAGGGTTTTCCTAGATAGAGAAGCACTGCAATTATCATCGCCTCATTGACCATGGCTGGCCCAGGGGGTCGTTGACCATGGCTGGCCCGGGGGGTTGTCTGCCCCCTTCCCCGTCCCCACCTCCTTCCCCATGATTGGAAGAACCCCCCTCCCCCCCCCCCCCCCCGCCACACTTCGTCCTTCTTTGGGAGTTTCGAGCCTGTCCATAAAGCCTTTCTTCTCTGTATCTGGTGATAGTGTGCCCGACATCTGCAGCACTGCACAGACCGTTACAGGTGTGCCTAAACGTACTTGCAAGGAGAATTCATCATGGGTGCTCTTGATAACATACATCTTCTTAATTATTTGGTGCACCCAAGAGGAGGACTGTATATTTACGTGTATTATTTTGAGGGCAACTTCTGATTAAGAGGTGCTTATTTCGCTTCTACAAATGGACTCCTCAATTTGAATACGGCACGGAGTCGTCAGTGGTTCCTCTTTGGGTTAAGTTCCCCGGTCTCAAACCTCACCTCTTTCACGAAGTCTGTGTTCGCTTTATTGTTGCAAACTTGGGGCAAGTTATTCAAGTGGCTCTCCATACGACCCAACTTATCATTGCTTCAATTGCACATGCTTGTGTTGAAAATTGAAATGGATATCTTGCGCCCCGTCCCGTACGCATATGGATTGGTCTTGGTTCCACTGACAGGTATTAGTATGATATTATTTATCCTAACGTGCCTTTATATTAAGTACTTCCTGCAGGCTCCTCAGTCATGAAGCTTCCACATGTCGTCGGAGTGTTAAGCATCAGACAGCTAATAATCACCACTACCGTAAAGAAGGCCCTCGTATTTATGATAATTGCTGCTCCCCTGCTCACGATGGAGACCATTATTAGGATTCGCTCTCACCTGAGGGCCATCGTGATTTTGGCCATGCTCAACCTGCTTGGCCAGATCGCCCGCGAAAATAATGGGTTTCTAAGACACCTATATATGTCTGCTCCACCATGCCTCTTTCTAATGCTTTTGCATTCTTCAATCGGACATTGATGCTCTTGAATCCTCCTCATTACAGGATAACCACCTGCCACAAGAAAAGCTTGCACAAGTGATGCCTCCACCTTCGTCGGTCTCTCAAGTCTATGTTCTGATTACTCCGATCCTTGCGCCTCAAGTTGGTCAACCGGTGCTTCCCATCGCCTTGGTTCTTCAAGTCTCTGTCGCCCCGGATGACCATCTGCCACAAGACAAGCCTACACAAATGTCGCCTCCACCTACACTGGTCTCTCAAGCCCCTGCTTTGATTACCTCACTCCCTACACCTCTAACTACTCAACCGATGCTCCCCCACCTTGCTTCTTCAAGCCCCTATTGTCCTAGTTGATGATCTGCCACAAGAGAGCCAAGCACAAGCACCACCCCAACCTGCATCGCCAACCCCTATATAGCAACAATCTCTCCTAATTTCTCAGGCTTCGATCGTAATTGGTTTCATATGCTCCGCACCCAGCAAATCAACTCATGAGAAGCAATGCAACCTAACCCCTTCCCCGTCCATTGCTCCCTTGTCACTGGCTAGTGTGCACCCTATTGATGGTATTGATGCCAATCTTAATATGATAGCTGATGCTTTGAACCATTCCGAAGCTATCGTCGCTACGTACGTCACCCCCTTGCATGCCTCAACACTCATGCCCATGCATCTCTGAATCATGTCTGTCTTTGGTGAGAAGGCTATGTTTGCTGGCGGTTCTTCCAGAACATTTGTGAGGCCAATATCCAGATGGATTCTTTTTCCCATCTCTTTACTTCATGATCTCAGGTACTTCTCATTTCTCCTTTTGCATGGACATTACTCCTATTGTCGCTTGGTGTCTATGGCAAGACAGGTGCGCTGCAAAGTATGATGGCCATCGATCAAGTAAGGAGAGCATCCTTCATCAATCAATCTCTTTTATTAAGGACTTGCCATCTCTTTATCACCCTAAAAGGTCATGCTCTACTATTGAGAAGCACGTTCTACAAAATATTGGGTATGGTTGATGTTGGTGCTACCAGGGTGCCCGCTCTTATTCATTGAAGATTGCCACCCACAGGTAGATGGGCGCTCAACATAGATGGATGTTGCAGGGGTAACCAGGGCACGTCGGTAGTAGCTGTTATTCTTCATGATGATAGGGGCTGATTCATCTTGGCTAACTGTGGCTTCTCGGGGCTGTTGCCGAGTTGAGAGTCATGATATAGATTTGCTTGCAGCAAGGCTATTCTTTTATTCATGTGGAATCTGACCACTTGGTGCTTGACTCTCTTGTCGAGACTGACCACCCATTAGTTCCTTTGAAATTTTTTTCTTTAGTGGCATGACTTATGCGTGCTAAGGGAGAGGATGGATATGCATTTTAGTCATATGGTCAGAGAATGCAATAAGACAGCTGCTGCTATTATTAATCATGCTTGCACTCAGTAAATCTCCAAAGAATTCCTAAATAATTTTGCTCTACCTTCTATTATACTAGATTAGATCACCATAGATACATCTAGTCTACCCCACCTATGGACTTGAGAATTTGTTTTGTGTGATTTATGTTTCTTTTCATTCGATGTACGTACCCATCTTAGGGGTTAGGCGGGATGCCCCCCTCTTGAATCTTTTGCTATTTTTGTGCAGTAAAATACTAAAGGTTGACCTATGGTCTTAGAGAAAAAAAGGGGGATGTTTTAGATTTTTTAAAAAATCTAGTTAAAAATTAACAAAGGTTAAATAAAATATTTTAATAGAATGCTCGTAGGAGACGATGACAAGAACAATTTTAGATATATTTGAGTGTAAATAGGTGATGAGCACGTAAAAATGTAAATAAACTCGTAAAGAGAATATATCTGTAAAAATCCCTAAAAAATTATAAATATTTAATTATTCGAATGACCCTTTCTTTGTATGTTGCGCATGTCCATGTGCGTGCTCTCAAGGTCCTTGTTCGTTGCACCTTGTGAATCGTTGTATCCGTACTTCATCATTATAAAATCTCCTCTTCTTGGAAATCGAAGGTGGAGAGCTCTTCTACACCGAGAGATCATAATAAAAATAATAAAAGGGAATCTCACATTTAAATATGGTTGGTTCATCGATCATCTTCAACAACAACAAAAAATGACAAACATTAGTAACTCAGCGCTGAGTGTTGATCGCTATTCACTTCGAACGACTACAACTTTCCCCCCCTTTTTTATCATTTTTAATATTTTTTCCCTTCGATCACCAATTCTTAGAGCCTCACGAATTTAGGTGCACATCACATCCCATTTCTGTGTTTTTTTTTCTATCCATTAGATCTACCATTTGTGAGATCCAAATGACCAGGAAAAAGATAATAAGAATTCTTTTTCTATTACCGAGAAATCCACCTTCTATGTATGTATAATTATACCAGCCCATTTGATAAAAAAAAACTTGACTTCATAAAAAAAAAATCTAGGATATGGTTGGACTCTTGGGGCAACTTTAATAACAAATTAGAATATGTTGTTCGAGGTGGGCATGAGTGAATTAGTTTTTTAATTTTTTTAAATTTAATAATTTATTAGTATTTTAAGATTAACTCATTCCATGACAATAAATATAACGAGTAATTAATCCGGAAATAAAAATTTTAAACCTAAAATAATGTAACTATGTTATCAAACTCAACCAAAAATAGATAGCTCATCATATTGTCTCTTTATTAGACTATCAAATCAGCGTTTGGTGGTGGTCCTCCCCCCCTCTCGTCGCCATTCAAATCTCATTCTAATAATAGAGATGGGAAGATATGGCCGACAGAGGCGGATTCTTTGCTGTTTGCCACCTACTGCGGTTGTTGAAAGCGTGCGTCATCTTTATCTCGTACATGTTCGTAGTCTGGGGGAGTGCTTCTTGAGAGTGACCGTCAGTTTGCACCAAATATTATTCGAAATATCGTCTAAATTTAAAACACAGTAATCTGTTCAAAATTGTATTCTCTCGAAAGAACGGCTGTAATAAACACCGTGAAAAAAGCCATCATTGCTGACACGGAGACATTGTCATCAAATGAAAAGAGTGGAACATAGACAAGGGGGAGGATACGTGTGAGGGGGGATGTCAAAAATATCGTAAACTCGATTATTCGTATTATGTGACTCGTGATGGATAAGATAATATCTGAATAAAATAATATAAATTTAAGTTTATATATGTTTAAAATATTTGTTTCATATTCGGATAGGGTATAGATTTAGTGTATCCGAACCTGTATCCGATTCGAACCCGTTCTTAATAATTTATTGTACATGTTAGGCCTATGATTTTGACATGAACTCAATATGTTGTCCTTCTTGTTGAGTTTGTAAATTTAGACTTGTTACTAAAATTATAAAAACGTTTTTAGAAAATATAAAAATTATTTTAGAAAGGAAAGAATTGATCGGATTTCTTTTTTTCTAATTCTCATGAATCTCACATTTCCTTAGACGTGGAGGTGGACTCATGTTTTATGGACGGATACGGATATCCGTGGATATATCCATACCCGTGACAGATATACCCGAATCTATACCCGCGAAAATAATATGGTACTTTCCGAATATGATATTTGTTAAATTTCCACGTATAGGATATGGTATTGATCTACTCGAGCAGAACCCGATCCATTTACATCCCTGTGTGTGATTTAACCCTCAATTGAGAACAACTTTCTTGGTGACTTTAATGATTATGTGATCCTAAATTAATGTCCAGGTTTTAATGTTTTTTTAACTTTTAGGACGAGAGAGAGAGAGAGATATATATAATAGACTTATAACCTTCCCTCCCTAGATTATTCCAAACACCAATTCTATATATATATATATATGTGTGTGTGTGTGTGTGTAAAGTTTGATTTTGTCAAATATACTTTTCATTATAGCATATTATCATGAATATCTTTAAAATATGAATAATATCATGATTATGTCATCACCGTAACTCCTGTGTGTTTAACCCGAGCTAAGTGTGAGTTAAAGAGTAAGATTTATATATATATACTCTTATAAAGTTCGATTTTGTCAAATATAATCTAGATTTGACTACCGTAGATGGTATATTTCACATAATATTCTCCTCCATTGATGATAGTAAATTAAAGTGATATAATCATAATATTTTTATCGAAATAAAAAATATTCATGGTAATATACTCAGATGAGAGGTATATTCAATAAAATTAAACTTTATGGATATATATATATATATATATGTAAAACTCTCTTAAAATTTTGGAAGGAATAGTTTTCCTCACCCATCTCTCTCATCTAAGTTCAACCCACCTTTACCTTTCAAATCATGGGTATAAATATGTTTATAAGAATAATTAAGATATCTTGCAATCTGTATGTTTTTAACTCACAAATAATATTATCAGGATTGATTGTGAACCCTCAAAATCTGTGCCATTGAACAACTCCGTTTACATAATCATCTTCAGTTAATAAGTCACCCGTTTTTCTTTTTTTTTTGCAACAACACCAAGGGAGCACTCAAAAGATCAACCCATTGACGTCGACTGCGTAGTGTCAAAAGGCAGAATTGTTGGAATCGGTTGGACTCACATTGAACTCAGTTCTAGTGATGTAGTTAACCTAAAAAAAATAGAAGATAAGATTACAAGTGAGTAAAAGACGTTTACTCACAAAAATCTGATGTTCACAGTTGCAATCTAATTAAACACCGACTTGTATTCAGAGTGGATGAACGTATTATCTTGTATCAAACACTTGGGTTTCGACTACATCTGACCGCTTAAGAGATGATACCTCAATTAAGAGGGTTATCAAACACAAGCTCAGGTGGCCGGATCACCTCATGTTGAGAAGCCGCGCCCGTGTTCTCTTGTTATCTTTTTCCTCGCCAATATATCTCTTAATAGATGGATTAATCCTCTTACCATGGTTGCAGTGTGCCTTGCAGAGAGAGGGGAGGCATCGATCTCTCTATCGACTACCACTCTTGAGCTAGCTTGGCTGACCCCCTTTTTGCCCTCACTAGAGAACCAGTTAAAGCTAATTCCTCGTTAATTGTCAGTAGATGGATTGACAGCAGTTGATTCTTCGAATGAGGAGGCCAGGTGGGGTTGATTTTGAGGGGGCAGCAGAAGTGATCAACCAAACTGGTCCACTCCTTCCCATCACCAATTCTGGCATCATCTGGGACATGGTACGTAATATGTCGACCAAGGGGTTGAGCCCGTAGGTGTCCCTTCCAAAATCGAGCCATCGAGAGGACAGAGTCCCATGCACACTGCTACTCGATCGTTTTACCATTATATGTGGGATTATATTATCCAACGCATCTCTGCACATGATTAATTAGGGGACCGTGGGCTCTACGTACGACTACCGGTAATACGTGATTCGATATTGTATTAGAGTTTAGTAGATCGAGTCTTACAACTCAAAATCTTAAGATCTTAAACGAAGATGACTCCAATGTTAGAAGATGACTCCAATGATCTATTTTCTACAAAAAAAAAATGAGATATATTTTTATGTGTGAGCCTAAGATTAATATTATACTCAAGCATTTAATGTTCACACCATATAATTCAATTTTTTTATTTTTTTCTCAGATCACACTAATTGATTTAAATATGTTTTCAAAGTATACAGTACTAGCCATTTCGGAGCTAATAAAATATATTCAGATTCGGCAAACTATGGTGAGTGGTACGGGCCTCAGAGTAGCCCCCCGATAAAGGGCATATATAGGGGTGTCAACGGGTCAGTGGGATCCGAAAGTGTGACCCGGATCCGAAAGGTTTTTGAGATTCGGATCGGACCTTCGATCCGAAATCTCTACGTTTCGCACATTCGGGGCGGTATGATTTTTATTCGAAATGCCCCATTCCGGATCGGATATCGGGGCGCCGCAAGAAGCCCCATTTCGGGGCGACCATGTTCCCCCCTCCTCCACAAAACCTCGCCCTTGATCCCTTTCTTCGCACCGATTTCAGGGCGACCCTAGCGGCGCTAGGGTTTCTCCCATCCGGCCCCAGGCGATGGCGTTCTCAACGTTCTCGGCGACCACGACAGCCTCCCGCGACAATGATCTCAATGGCGGCCATGGCGATCTCAGTATCGGGGTGACCCTGTTCCCCCCTCCTCCACAAAACCCCGCCTTGATCCCTTTCTTCACACCGATTTCGGGGCGACCCTAGCAGGGCTAGGGTTTCTCCCATCCAGCGCCAGGCGGTGGTGTTCCTCAGTGTTCTTGAAGACAATGACGACCTCCCGCGACAATGATCTCGACAACAGTCATGGTGATCTCGGTATCGGGGCGACCCTGCTCCCCCCTCCTCCACAAAACCCCGCCTTGATCTCTCTCTCTCTCGCTTTGCCTACTATGCAGCTTTGACGTAGGAAGCAAAAGCTGGAGCGAAGAATGGTCCAAGGGAGGAAGAAGTAGCAGGTCGGGGAGCGCGCCGTGAGTACGAGAGGTGCATGGACGAGAGGATCAGGGAGAACAAGGAGAGGATGCGGAAATTGGGCATCCTTGATCTGGCCCGCAACCTCAAGTCCTCCATGTGGGGACGTTCTCTTGCCTCCAACCGGCCCTACAAGCGGAGGGCCTGTCCTTCTTCGAGCCCATCAGCGCCGGGTTTGCCACCGCGGTGCTCTTCCAGGTTTGCATATTTTTTTTTGTATTTCGGACTGTCGTGCATATGGGCCTCTGCATTGGGGGTATGGTGTAGATTCAAGAGCAAAAGCTCGGCTTTTGGAAGGGTTTATGTGTTTTTTGACCCTGTTTGCTCTCGCTGGTCATTTTGCTGATACTTACCTCGACTGCATTCTGTATTATAGATTCGTAGGTTTTGATGGGTTTTGCATGAGTCTTATTCTTGATGCTATATGAGGAACCCTTTTGGGTTACACGAGGATAGAATGACTTCTCCATTCGTCACAACTTTGTTCCTTCTTTCGCACTTCCTAATCTTTCTAGAAGCTCTTGGTTTTTTTTTGTCGTCGGTTGTCCCTCTTTTATTGTTAGATCTTAGAACAGATGGCATTTTGATTTATTTAACATTCGTATTTTATTTTGCATCGACGTAGTTTTGTGGGGTTTCCGGGTGGTCATTTAGCTTTCCATTTGAAATCTTCCCTCCTGTTTGGGTTTCTGATTTTCTTTTATTCTCGAGCTATTTCTTTGACGTGATGGTACTGTTTCTCTTTAGGATGAGCGTTAGAATTATTTGTTGGTCATTATTTTTCTTGTTCTTGCTCTGTTATTATTTAAAAGTTTGCTCGACAAATTTCACTGATGAAGAAGAACATTTAATACCATCCGCTCGGATAGTTATCATTCAGTTACTGACATTGTTGATTCCTTGTTCGAGAACTATATGGTGTTTAGATTGCAGAATGTAAGTCCAGTTAGCTACGTCGAACTTCCTGTAAAAAGAAGAGATGAAGGCCCACCAAAAAATATCGGAGTTACTCTGGAAGATGGTCCAAACGAGGAGGTTTATATGGATGAGCATGAAAAGTTGTTGGGTACATGTGAAGAATATGACTTCCCCCACCAGAAAATATCGGAGTTACTCTTCAAAATTCATGTTTTACCTTTTCCATTTTATTTTTCCTTTCATTTGATCACTCTGCTTTTTTGATACCGAGTCTATGGCTTCCTTCCCCCTCAGATTACTGTTTTATTAGACTGGACAGAAGAAAAGTTGAATCTCTATTTTTCACAGAGTATTGTTTGTGAAGAATATGACAGCTGCTTCTTTAATTACATTCTCTTAAATATTATTTATTTTTCAACCATTATAGATAATTGCTAATGATTTTGAAGCTGTGCTTTGTAGATGGAACGCATTAAAGTCTTTTATCCCTTGGGCTCCTTAGATTCCAAGTTTGGATTACATGGAACCCATTAAAGTCTTTTATCCTCTTTTGTGAAGTGAAGATATCATGTTCAAGAGATGGGTCGTAATTATGTTTTAGTTCAGACAGTTTGATGCATTCGTAGTTATGTCTTAGCCCTGCAAACTGTCAATTACATCCTTCAGGGAGAACTCTGCAATTACTCTGCAGTTTTCTCATTTGATGTTCTTTATGTACTGCACTGAGAAGAGCTGAGCCATCGCCTTCTTATCTGTTACATTCATGGCTGAAGTTATGGAGAAGAATTGAAGACAACAGTTCATCTTTGCAGAGTCAAAGAATTGCAACTCTAATTACAGGCCAACTCCCCATAACTGAAATGCCCTTTGACTCATCTCATCTAGTGCAAATGTTGCAGGAATTCCGAACCATCCTCCGGGAAGATTTGAAGTCCAAGAATTCAAGCTGTGGAAACTGTTTCCGATGATAGTAGTTGCAAAGCATCTCAACAACATGAATTTGACATGAAGTTTGTAAATTCAGAATTGCCTCGAATGGCTCCTTAACTAAACCGTCCGAGCTAACCTCAGCTTTGTAAACATCACCCTATTCTAGTGAACTACTATGGACTGAAATCCTTTCCCTTATTTTAACTTGGGTATTTTCTGCATTTTTTTTCTACAGAATTTTGCCTCGAAAGTCAGTGGGAAAGAATGTGCCTATGTAACTTTCTATTGGGAACTTAAATGTTATATGTTTTAGGAATGTGCATATGTAACTTTCTTTTAGTTGACGGTGGAGGCAAACCCATGTGATTTTTTTATTCAAATTTATATCCTTAGTTTCTTACTTTCCTGAATCTCAAGTAACATGTCGATTATTATTTTCAATCCATCTCGTCAATATTTAGTAATCCTAATGGCTCTGGTTTTTACTCTGAGCATTTGTTTTTCTTGTGCAATACAGGCTAGACAAGGTGCACTACTCTTGAGCATTCTTGCAAAATACTGTGAAGGTAATTTATGATTGCCAAAGTTCTTCTTTTTATTTGTTTTATTAGTCAAAATACCTCAATTACTTGTGTTTTGGGGAATATGAATGAGATGGAGCTTCAGGGATGGAGGTTCATTAATACATAATTTTTCCTGCAAGGACTTACCCTCCTGCACGGGTAATAAATATTTCTCTTGTTAATATTGTTTGAGAAAAACTTGGTCAGGAAGTCACTGGTTTTGTTAAAAAATGGAAAGGATCTAAGGAAACCTTTTCTTCTCTTCAAGTATATTTTTTCTCTCAACAAACATATGAGCTTAAAATATTGGGTTTCTATCAACTTCGGCATAGACCATGCAAAATGATAATTTTTGCTTTCTGGAAGGGTGCAATGTCTCTCTCCATGTCCATATGCAGTAATATTATTAGCACACCTAATGACTCATGTATCGTGTGCTTTTTATGTTCAATCTGGCACTTGCTAGTTCCATTTGACATTTGAGCCATAAATCAATATCATGTTTAGCCAGAATAATCTGAGAGGAATATTGGAGTCTCCTAGTGTAATTATTTTCCAGATTATTTCATTTACCAGATTAGAATTTTTTCCCAGAGAGATGACAAATAAAAAAAATCCTCTAAAACATACTTTGGACAGGCAAGAGCGTCCAAATATGACAGTAGATGACAAATTAATGAATTATCTGGCTTATTATTCCTTCCAGATATGGGATGTTTTTAATTTTTGGATGATTTTTGTACTGCTTGGAGATATATATATGACAGTAATTTTCCACTCTCCTAAGTAGTTTCATTGACTATAATTTTTTAAGCAAGTCTATACACTAATAATAGACATATTTTGCTTACTTTTGATAGGGGCTTCCTCTGAATAAGTTAGAATCGAGATAAAATCCCGCATCATCAATATCTTCATGAATAAATATCTGCACCATATTTGTCATGACATTTAAATTCTCCTCCTGAATTTTATGTGAAGTGTACTTGCACAAGGTAAGAAGCTACATGCCCTTGTTTCTCGATATGGTCTTTTGGTTATTCTAATCAAGAGTCATATATTGCAGGTAAGCGGCTTTGCTTTTGCAGGTTATGCGGCTGGCATTGTTGCATACTTGGCAACTCATAATCTACATATGTCGCTGCTAACTGCTATCGCTCAATTGCCTTTTCTGTCTAGTTCATAGATCATTATTTTCTGTTCCGAGTAATATTGAGCAGCTCTTGGCTTGCTGTGAGTCTCATGCTGGAAGCCAACTCACCCTGCCAACTTTATAGCCAGTGCTGATTTTCTTGGGTAGGAAGTTTTATTTATATGATGGAATGAGATCAACATCGTGATAAGTGATCTTGATAAACATCCAGATGTGGTATATTTTTTTATAACTAAGATTCCAGAGCAAAAGGTCTTTGCAAAGAAATAATGCATTCATGATTCAGGGAATCCAATAAGATACTACAAGCGGAAGAAAGTTTTGCTTGTGGAAAATTTCGCAGAATAAGTTGCAGAACTAAATATGTCCGGAGGTTTCAATGCTATTATTTATGTATTTATCTTATGTTTCCCCTTTTTTGTCTTGCATTTAGAATGTCAAAGTGAGGAGATTAACTCCATGAACATAATTTTTTTGCTTTATTTATTTCTGTGTTAAGGTTTGGGGTATAGATGAAGATTATCAGTTGACTCTACAAACAATACATTGCAGAGCAAACGGTAGGGTATGTTGATTTCATTCTCAGCATCTTGGTACAGTGACTGTGGCTTCTAATGGATCAGGACGATTTAGATCCTGTGGATCTGAAAATGGATCCGAAAAGACCTTTCTGTATTCAGATCTCTCTGGCCTTCAATGTAAAAAATGTGTACACATGATTTTCGGATAGATCCGAATCCGAAAATCCAAGTTCGGATTTAGATAAGATCCTAATCCGAAATGTCTTTCTATTTCGGATTCGGGTCAGATTCGGATATGAATTTATCGGATTCGGATTCGGATCTCATAGGATCCGACCCGAATCCGATCCATTGACAGGGCTAATTCCAAAGATTGTTCGCCATATAAAACTGCTCTAACCGTTAAAACGGTTATAAAACACGGGAATTTATCATATTTCCAACTGCCAAAACACAAAGCAAATATCCATTGAAGTTTGAGGTGATTACACCACTCTACGTATTCAATGTTCATTATCTAGCTCACTGTCTATAAAGTATAGTATGTTAACTCTATCTGACTCCCTCGCAACTTAGTTAACTCAGATCGTATCCAGAGGGTTTCGAGTCACGAGTCGAATGAATAATATTGAGTTATTATAAATAATTTGACTATTATTATAATATTTAAAAATAAATTAATAATAAATAATAAATAATCAGAATCAGAAATTTTATATTTCATAGATAAAAAATTTAAACTCTGTTCTTAAATTTATTTTAAAATACATGACTCAATGTAAGTCGAGAGCACGGAGAATCCGATCCGATCCCATAAGAAATAACGAGTTATCCAACCATGGAATAAAACATGCTAGTGAATAATTTTCTTAAGTAATCTATCACGGGGTTTCCAAGAAAAACTTCTCACGTCCAAGGTGGTTACTTATCTGCTCCATCGGAGGATGCATTCTTAAGAATCTAAACATGGCGTTGCAACATCGCACCGAAGTGGTGCGCTTCAAGACACCTCACGTGCCAAACATGGCGGAGGCAACTCAGGTAGTGCCCACTTAGAAGGATACGTGGAGCTTCATGATTCGCCCACGAGTTGAGCCGGCCCCACCGTTGGCCACCATCGACAGCCCCATGACCGTTGCTGAAAAGCGCGGCACTTTCTTCTCCTTCTTTGCTTTTGAGCATTGATAACTAAATAAAATGGATGATAGTGAAAAAAAACTAGATGATTATCCGCACTAATGAGTTGAGACTACATATGTTTGAATAATGTGTGTTTTTTTAAAATTATTCTATCTCTCTAAAATTTTACGAAATTATCCTTATACCACTACCTATATTATATTTATTATAATATTTCTAAAATCTTTAAGAGAATATCTATTGTGTTCATTTATGTCTCTATTCTTAAAATAGAAAATTATCATTATATCCTTGCGAAAGGACACAATGATTATTTTTTAAAAATTTTAAGAGTATTACGATAAATACGATAAAAATAGATATATATAAATAATTTCAAAGGTATAGTGATAATTATCCCCCTTTTATTTTAGTTTGAACTTTGAAACCAAGTTGTCAATTGATGTGTGGCCCACCAACCTTCGTCCATGCCCTTTTTTATCCTCTTTTGAGTGGGGACAATGGCCTCGACAAAGTTAACGATCTCTCACATGGGACTCCTTGGTCCCGAGTGCTTTCTTCGTGGATGAAATTGCATTGGCTTATAAAGAAAAAATTAGAATGGGATCTTCACATTTACCCTTATAACGTATATCTATTTGCATTTATATCTCTAACTTTCATGAATTGTCGAAATTTTCTCGCAATACATCTAAACGGTTACATTCAAACACTTAATTTCGGTTCTTTCTTAATTTTTGAAGGAATATTCTTAATTAAAAAGATGTCATAAAAATCTTAGTAAATTGAAAAACTCAAACATACGCTCAAGACTAGCTAGGTGATCTCATCGAGCTCCTTAAAAGTACTTGCCTTGAGAAATATATTCACCATTAATTCAGTATTTAAACTTTACTTACCTCAGGTGAGATTATTTAACTGCAACTATTTGAATCTATTCAATGATCGATATTTTTAATAAATCATTAAAGTAAGGAATATACATAAAAATGTGGCATATTGCGGGCCCTTACTCAAATTAACCTTTGTTGTCTCAATTTTAAACGCTTTTGTTAGAGAAAAAAAATGTAAATATTTGACCTAGATAGTAGCCCACGAAATAATATAAAATGTTATGTACGTTAAAGTAGATAATCTGACGATCATATGTTTCAGTTTAATTACTTTCGTCGAAGTTGATGTGTGAATGATAGTTCCATTTCAACTGTAGCGAAGAGTGTTTTAAGTAATGCTTATAAGATAGGTTCCTCTTCCTCTCGTATGAGTTGTCTTTTGAAAAATAAAGTTATGAACAAGGTTAGAAACAAAGAAAGTATTTTGCACCAACCTCTGAATGCAACAAAAATCTCCAAATACAGGAACTAGTCTCAACATTATTAATTAAGTGTGACCATGGTTAGATTTTCAGAAAATTTTATAAAAATCAAATCAAATAAGATCGTAAATCGAACCAAACCGAAATGTCAGAGTTTTTAAAAGTGAATCAAATCAAATCAAAATAATTTGATTCGATTTGATTTAGTTCTCTATGATCTTCATAGTGGCCTGGCACCCAAATAAGCCTTTAACAATTTAATGATGCTATTTTTATGATTTTAATTAATGAGCCTTTCAAAATAGTGTCTTATTCGGGTAGAAGACAAAACCTTAATTTAATAATAAGGATAGTCTAAATCGTTTTAAGTGATACAAAAATGATTGAAATGCCAGAACAGTTGACGATACTGAAAGTAATCATAAATGCCCTACCTTATACACATGGTTTGTCGACTCGGTCCGACTCGGACGTACCGTACCGTATCTGGCAAAACTTGATACCCTGTAGATCATCTCCAGGTCGGCCGAGTCGGGCCGAGTTCACAGTGTGTGAGAGAGAGAGAGAGACGAGAGGGTGAGTAGGGGAGAGGGAGAGAGAGGGCCGAGTCGGGCCGAGTCAGATGTGACTCTGCCGTATTGTACCGGATCAGGAAGATCTCCATCCGGTACGACTCAGCGAGTCGGCGAACCCTGCTTATACATACTTAAGAGTAATTCACGTAAATCTCGTGTCAAGCTTCCATAAGTTCATGCAATCATAGAACCTTCTAACTTCAGAAGTGGTGTCCTCCCAGTACTGCTACTGGTCACTAAAGAGTCCACACAACAGTTCTGCCACATTGGCATGGATTGATTGATTAAGGAATCTTCAACAGAACAAAATAAACAAAATACTAAGGCAGCTCCTTGGTTTGTATTTGTTCCACCATCCATGTCCTCTCACTTTCCTCTGTTGGATAATGTCTGTCTGAGTGGGGAGGGGGTAGGCAGAATCAATTGCTCCATATTGTGAGAATCACAAGGATAACAGAGTCGGCTACTGCCCCTGGGTCTCTTCTCCACCTACCTGTCATGTCCCCGAGTGAAATTAATCCAAGTTCTGGGTGACACTTGGCCACCAATTCTACTTGTTTTTGTTCATATGTGAAAAATATTTTAGAAAAATTAATCTATGCAGGGGCGTCTTGAAATGAACATGATCTCTATTTATTGATATTCAAATACTATCTGATCCTGTTTCCAAAAAGTTTCCATCTACTCCGGTGTTAGATAAATGTCTTTCTCCACCTAATGAAGTGGAGATTTTTAAAGGGTTTTAACTATACTAAAGACTGTATGCTCGTGGCCGCGCCGGCGGCACACCCTGGCCTCCGCCGGCCATGGCCGGCTCGGAGGAGGCCCAATGCCACCCCCTGCTATCCCTCCTGGCCCTCCTTCTCTCCAAGTGTCGTCAAAGCCTCCCTCCTCTCTTTCCACCGCTCACGAAGGTTGCCCTACTCCCGTTTCTGAAGTCTGCACAGCCGATGTCATGGCTGCTCGCCCTGTTGCCATGAGAACGCCATCGACCGAGACTGCCCAGTGGTCTTTTGCACATGCCCTTTTATCTTCTCTTGCAACGCCGCTGGAGTTGTCGATCCACCCTCCCCCCACCTTCACCAATGCTGGAGAACCTACAATTTTCTTTACATTGGAGGAAATAAAGCAGCCACTCGGCTCCGTTGAGTATGCTTTAATCGCAAAGATGACTTATGGAAGGCCCCCTTTTCAGGAGATTCATTCGCATATCTCCAATCGTTGCAGTTTTCAGAGAGATTTTATCCTAAGCACTCTTGATTCCAAGCATCTCTTATTTCGATTTCAAGTTTGTGGATTATCTTCATCTTCTTCTTTGAGAGTCTCTCTTTGTTCAAGGTCGCTCGTTCCATTTCTTCAAATGATCTATGGACTACTCCCTGTCTGTTCACTCCCCTGTCATACCAATTTGGGTGGAGTTTCCAGGCCTCCCCGCTAATCTTTATCAAGAGTGGTTCTTCAGGTCCATTACTGGTGATAATGGTCAGGTTTTGAAGACGGATAACAACACAAAAAATCTCACAAAACACCGTGGTTGTCAGGACTTTGTGTGGAATTTGACGTGTCAAAACCCAAACCAAATCGTATATGGATAGGTGTTGCGGGAGGTGGAGGATAGCAACCTATTGTTTATCCCAACCGGCCAATGTTCTGCCCTTCTTGTCACAGGATAGGCCATGATGAAGCTAATTATAGGAAAAAGGGTGGTTCTAAGGAATCCCAACCAACAGCCCCGGTCATTGATAACATTCAGTGTCATGCCGAACCCAAGCGCCCAACACCAAAACCTTAGCAACAATGGCAAAGGGTTCAGCGCCGTCATGTAGTGCAACATGAGGAAGCACTTGTTCATTCGATGATCATGATAAGGCCGACCAATAGGATCCATCAGATGCAAGTCTTGGCAGGGGCAAGTCTAACGTTGAAGTCGTGTCACTATCAACGGTTGAGCTTCCTTTATCCGTTGTCGCCATTGATGATGCTCAGACGAGGTTTATCTTGCCACCAGTGGATGCAGTTCATGCGCACAGTGATGATGCAATGAGGGCTATGCTTCCCGCTCTGCAGGTACATGCACGTCCTGATAATTCTTGCACTATTGATGAAGTTCTTTTAAACTCGTCAACAGTGCTTCCTCTTAAATCTACTCCATCCCACCATTCTACGGATTCTAGTGTGTCGGGTGATAAGGTGTCTAAAGGGATTGCACCCTCCTGCTGTGCCTGCTAGTCCAAAGAGTGATATTCATGGTATTGAAGCTGATGATGATGCAAATAATTTGAAGCCTCTGCTTCCCTTTAAAAAGGATTGTTCTATGGCTTATATCAATACTAGTGCAGACAATGATCCCATGCCCCTTCAACTGCCTTCTTCTAAGATGGGAAGTGGCCCTTTATTCCCCGCTGATCGTAGCTTGTTACATATTTGTCTGAATCCAATAGAGAATTTGCCTTCGTCAGAGGAAAATTGTCCAACGACATCCTCGGCTTCTCGAACTTACATTTTTGGCCCTAGTCGTGAAGGGGCAGTTAGGGTTCGCTTGTCTGTCCCTCGATCTTGCTCCCCAGAGCCTTCAAATTCTATAGGCATTGTTACTCTTGCTAACCTGGGAGCGATTTTGGCTTCTTTTAATTTTTTGAGAAATTTTTTGGATCAAATGTTAAGGGGTTCGACTGATACACAACCTCTTATTAGTGCTTTTAATACCGCTGCTATTCCTTTTATTCCCGAGTATTGTATTATGGCAACATATAAGGCTTAAGTTAGTGACTATCTAGACGAGGAGTTTGATCAAAATGGTGAAGACGAGCACTGCCCATGACGAATGGGTCTTTGACCTCGTTCCCTGCTTATGTAATTACTGCATAGTGTCTGGAGAGGGGGATTTCTGCAGCCCACTCAAAGAGCAGCCCAACAAGACCCAACAGGGTCCAACGAGGCAAGCTCCCCTGAGTGACAGCCCACAGGGTCCACTTAGGAAAGAAAAGTCCAATGAATAAACACTCGAGGAATCAACTCTCCCCGACGGCCCCTAGGCTCGGCGGGCCCGAGTAATGGTCAGGTCACAAGGAGGGTCCGGCCCAAGCCGTTTCCCCGCCCGGGAGAGACAGGCATTCGCCGACCTATCCAACCCCTCTTTCGCCGAGCTATGCTCATCGCCCGGACAGGGCTGGCGTTTCAGAAGCTCGGCCAGATCGGATATTATCCGTTCGTGCTGCCGTTAAGAGTCCCCAACGGACAGGGGAATCAAGAAGCCGCCGGACTTCGAGGCGATAACGTTCCCACGATAAGGCCATGAAAGCCCACGTTGAGGACGTAACTCCCTCCAGAAATCCCTCAGCTTGCAGGACTCCCGAAGGCGGCGTACTATTTAAACCAGGGATACCCTCCGGTAGAAGGTAAGAGCCGTTAAGGCACTCATACACCCAAACTCCTGAGCACAATCCGCTTCACCCCTCTGGTGGAGAGGAATCTCGCGCACTAGTTTTTCTCCTCCCCATTATTGCTTCCACCACAGCTCTACTGACTTAACCATCGGAGGATTTTTCCCCAGGGAAACCCCCTGGGCCCTGTGATACGTTTCCCTGCCTTGCAGTTCATCTTCTGGTGATCCACAGCCCGCTCAGGACACAGCGCGAGATTTCGCCTCTTCATCTGGCGCCGTCTGTGGGAAACGCACGAAGAGCCAAGATGGTGAGAAGAAGCTCAGGGAGGAGATCCGCCGGCGAGAGGGGTAAGGCCATGGTGGCGGCAGGAGATGGCCCCTCTAGGGCCTCACAGAACCCTCCCTCCAATGCCAGCGTCCCCACCAACGGGTCGCCGCCCCCTCCGACGGCGACAGGGGTACCCCCCAACGGTGGCGACGAGATCTTCCAGGCCCTCAATAAGAAGCTTGACGTCCTCGTGGAGCTCATGAGGGCCCAGGCGGCAAGGGATTCCAGGTCCCGCGCCCCGTCCGGGAGCCCCCCCCGTCGAGGTGCGTCCCAGCATACCGCCGGGGGCCGCTTCACCCTCCGCGGTCAGCAGCTCATCCGCAACGACGTTGGAGGACCCTCGCAAACTCCGCCCCCGGAGCAAGAGGCTTCCTCCACGCCCAGAAAAGGGAAACAGGGGGCGAGGCCTCCGCGCCCGGGCGCTGACGTTCCTGAGGATCGCCACGACGCTCCCCCCAGTCCCACGGCACGACCGCAGCCGGAGCTATCCCTCCGACTGAGGGATTTCGAAAGACGTTTTATAGAGCAAGAGCGCGACCTCCGCGCCCTGCAGAAAACCTCTTTCCCGGAGGACGAGGAGAAATCCCCTTTCTCCGAATACATCTTGAAGGCAGAGGTGTCTCCCAGAACCTCCATTCTGACCTTCAAGCTCTATGATGGCCAGGGCGACCCAGCCGACCACTACGACAGCTTCGACGCCCTGATAACTCTGCATGGAACGCCGGATCCTATCAAATGTCGAGCCTTTGCGGCCACCCTGGTCCAAGGCGCTCAGGCATGGTTCCGGGCCCTCGCCCCTGGGTCCATCCGGGACTTCAGGCAATTCGGGCGAGTCTTCAAGGAAAGCTTCGCCGGGAGTGCCCCCCCAAGGTCAGTAGCGGGGCTCTTGGCCCTCAAACAGGCGCAAGGGGAAAGGCTCCGGGCTTATGTCCACCGATTTAAATCGGAAGCCCTCAGAATTCCCCGCCTGGATGTGGCCTCAGCCACGACCGCTCTGACCGGGGGCACCCGGGACGAGAATCTCCGCCTCGAACTGGTCCTCCACCCTCCCTCGACCCTTGCCGAGCTAGTGACTCTGGCACTGCGCCACGCCGAGTGCGAAGAAGTACTCAGCGCTTGCCGAGACACAACTGGCTCGGGTCGGGAGGGAGACAAGAAGCGGGCCTCCGAGCCAAATCCTGGCTCGGGCAAGAAGCGCGATCGGGAAGGAGAGCGCAAACGGAAGTATGAGCGGTACACCCCGCTGACCGCGCCAGTCTACGAGATCTATGAAGACATCAAAGACTCGGGACTCCTCCGCCAGCCCGAACCAATGAAATCGAAGAACCGCAAGCGCGACAGGCATTGCCTGTTCCACGGCGACCACGGGCACCACACCGGCGACTGTCACCAGCTCCAAGACAAGATCGAGCGTCTCATCCGTCAGGGGCACCTGGCCCGGTTTGCAGCCGGGCGCAAAGAAGACCGAGACGCCGCCGAGGAGATCGACAACGCCCCCCGAGGGGTCCACATCAACGTCATCTCCGGAGGAACAGCATCGGGCGGCGACACCAGCCGAGGAAGGAAGCGTCATGCCGAGCGGGCCAGCCAGGCCTTAGAGCCCTCCAGGGGCCCGTCGAGGGAGCCCCAGGTCATAGTCTTCTCCGACCAAGACCTGGAAGGGCTGAACACCCCGCATGATGATGCCCTCGTTATCTCGGCCACAATAAACCATTGTAACGTAGATAGAATTCTGGTTGACAATGGGAGCGCCCCCGATGTATTATCTTATGACTGTTTCCTCAAGATGGGGGAAGACCCATCCAAGCTCCGCCCGATCCGAACACCCCTCTGCGGGTTTAACGGCCTGGCCACCTACCCCGAGGGAGCCCTAAGCCTGCCGGTCACCATCGGCACCCCACCCAAAACCGTTACGGTCATGGTGGACTTCATAGTGATCAAGGGTATGATAGCGTACAATGCCATTTTCGGCCGGAAAATCCTCAGCCGAATAAAGGCCGTACCATCTACCTATCACCAGAAAATGAAGTTTCCCACCAAAAACGGGTTGGGGGAAGTCCGAGGTAACCAGGCCACGGCTAGAAGGTGCTACAACATCTCGGTGGAAGCCTCAAGGCCGGACGGGAAGGATAAGGGCCCCAAGGGAGTCGAAGGAAAGACCGTAACCACCGAGCCCGGTGGCGAATTGCTAACGGTATTCCTGAACAATGACCCGGCCCTCGGAGTAAGGATCGGAGCCGACCTACCACCTAAGGAACAGCAGCAATACAAGAAATTTCTTTCTGAGTATATTCAGGTCTTTGCTTGGTCCGATGATCAACTCCCTGGCGTACCAGAGAAGACCGTGATGCACAAGCTCAACCTCGACCCCACCGTGAGGCCCGTACAGCAACGGAGAAGGAAGCATGCGCCCGAGAAGCAGGCGATCATCAAGACGCAGGTCACCAAGGGACAAGAGACTGGCCTCTTCAGACCAGTCTGGTACCCAACGTGGCTAGCCAACGTCGTCCTGGTGCCAAAGACCACAGGCAAATGGCGAATGTGCGTGGACTTCACCGATCTGAATAAGGCTACCCCCAAGGACTGCTATCCGCTACCGAGCATCGACCAATTGGTTGATTCAACCTCGGGCAACGAGATACTCAGCTTCCTAGATGCCTATTCGGGTTATCACCAGATCAGAATGAATCCAGAAGACGTCAAAAAGACCGCCTTCATCACCGACTGCGGCGTGTATTACTACACCCGGATGCCCTTCGGGTTGAAGAACGCTGGAGCCACATATTAGCGACTGATAAATCACATGTTCAAGGGACAGCTAGGTCAGAACGTCGAGGCTTACATCGACGACATGCTCGTCAAGACCCCCAAGGCCCAAGAGCACTTCACCGACCTTGCCGAAACCTTCGGCACCCTCCTGAAGTACAACATGAAGCTCAACCCAGCCAAGTGCGCCTTTAGAGTAAAATCCGGGAAGTTCCTGGGTTTCCTGGTCACTCAGCGCGGGATCGAACCCAACCCCGACAAAGTCCAAGCCATCCTGGACATGCGCCCGCCCACGTGCGTTAAAGACGTCCAGCGTCTGACAGGGCGTGTCGCCGCTCTCAGCCGTTTCTGTCCCGTGCGGCCGAACGATGCTTGCCCTTCTTCAAACTGATGAGGAGACCCAAGCTAGCATCTGCTACGTTCGCATGGGATGAGGAATACCAGACAGCATTCGCCGAGCTTAAGGAGTTCCTGGCTTCGCCACCGGTGCTCTCCAAGCCCGTCCCAGGCGAAGTCTTATTGCTCTACCTCTCGGCGACGCCATCCGCGGTCAGCTCGGTCCTAGTCAGAAATGACTCGGGAATCGAAAGATCGGTCTACTACACTAGCAAGGTGCTCAATGAGGCCGAACGGAGGTACCTCGCAACCGAGAAACTCGTGCTAGCGTTGGTTACCTCCGCAAGGCACCTCCGACCCTACTTCCAGGGGCACCCCATCACCGTGCTAACCGGCGAGCCGTTGAAGAAGATTCTGGCCCACCCCGAGGCCTCAGGGCGACTCGTCAAATGGGCCATTATGCTCGGGGCCTACGACATCTCGTACCGACCACGATCAGTAATCAAAGGCCAAGCGCTCGCCGACTTTATTGCCGAAAGCACCATCCCGGCCGAAGACAGGCCTCCGACCACGACCGGGCCAACCTGGGAACTGTTCGTCGATGGATCGTCCAATTCGGCAGGCAGCGGTGCGGGGATCCTCTTGAGGTCCCCCGAAGGGATAGAGCTACAGTACGCCTTGAAATTCAACTTTCAGGCATCCAACAATGCTTCCGAGTACGAGGCCCTTATCTCGGGAGCACGCATGGCCCGACGGTTGGGGGTCGAGCGAGTCAGGATCCACACCGACTCTCAGCTGGTTGCAGGTCAGGTCAACGGTGAGTACGAAGCTCGGGAGGCACCCATGATCAAATACCTTCAGTTGGTCCGGAGCCTGGCCCTACAGTTCGAGGAATTTGGGGTAGTCCGGATAGCTCGAGAGCAAAACTCTCGGGCGGACGCCCTCTCTCGATTGGCCTCCTCCCTAGACCCGGAAGGTACACGATCGGTCATCCTAGAAGAGCTAGAGCGCCCGAGCATCGACACGGAGCTCCTCGCTATTGACTCGGCCACTCCAAGTGACTGGCGCTCCCCCTACCTGTCCTGGCTACAGGACTCCCAAGAGCCCTTCGACCCTCGGGAAGCCCGCCGAATGAAGTATCAAGCTCGGCGCTTCGTCATCCTCGACAACACTCTCTACCGAAGATCGTTCTCCGGTCCCCTCCTGAAGTGCCTCGGTCCCGACGAAGCAAGCCGAGCCATCCAAGAGATTCACCGAGGCATGTACGGAGCGCATGCAGGAGGTCGGCCGCTAGCCAGGATCCTGCTACGGCAGGGGTACTGGTGGCCCACCCTGCAGCGCGACTGCACGGCTCACGCACGGCAGTGCGACCGTTGCCAGCGGTTCGACCATTTGGTCCATCAGCCAGCTACGGAACTCGTCACCCTAGCCGAGCCTTACCCTTTCGCTCGGTGGGGAATCGATATCCTTGGGCCATTCCCGACGGCCCAGTCCCAGAAGAAGTTCATCATCGTCGCCATCGACCACTTCACCAAGTGGATCGAGGCCGAGGCTACGGCAAGGATCACCGAGACAGTCGTTTGGGGCTTTGTTTGGAAATCGATCATTTGTCGCTTTGGCATCCCCCGAGTGATAGTAAGTGATAACGGTCGGCAATTCGACTCTCGGTATTTCCGAGACAGATGCGCCGACCTAAATATCCGCAACCACTTCACTTCGGTCGCCCACCCTCAGGCCAACGGGCTGGTTGAAAATGCCAACAAGACTATCTTAAAAGGCATAAAAACCAGACTCGGCAAGGCTAAGGGTAGCTGGCTCGAGGAATTGCCTAGTGTACTATGGTCGCACCGAACAACCCCCAGGACGGCAACCGGTGAAAGCCCTTTTCAGTTGGTATATGGCACCGAAGCCGTCATTCCATTAGAGATCGCCAATCCGTCTCTCCGAGTGATCAGCTTCTCACCCGAGGCAAACGGGCAAAAGTTGCTCGAGAACCTCGACCTGGCAGACGAACTCCGAGAGATCGCGAACGTCCGAGCAACGGAGTACCAGCACCGCCTCACTCGATACTACAACGCCAAGGTCCGAGACAGACGTTTCCAACCGGGGGACTTCGTCCTCAGGAAGGCCGAAGCCTCTCGACCACTGGAGGCGGCAGGCAAGCTATCCCCCAACTGGGAAGGCCCCTACCGAGTGCTCGAGACGCTCGGGAAAGGTGCGTACAGGCTAGCTACAATGGAAGGGGAACCCATTCCCCGGACATGGAATGCGACCACATTACGCAGATTCTATTTCTAAAGTCGTATAGTAAGATTGAATGAAATAAAATTCCCTCTCCATTCATTCAAACAATTGTTGGTACATCAGATAGGCAAATGCCAGTACATCACATAGCAAAAAGCGAAAATCCGTCTAACACCGCTTCAAGAGGCCATCTCTCGGCTGACTCGGTCTTGATCTCCTCGCGTCCAGCCACTGACTCTGCCGCGTGTGAAAACTGGCTCGGACAAGAGGTGGTCGAGCCAGTTGGCTCAGGTGGCCCGTGATAAAGGTGACAGAGGGACTGCAGAAGGAAGGCCACCTTTAAACATTGAGGAAGGCTACCTCCCAAGTTGGCAACAACCAGGAAAAAGGAGCGCCGTGAAGGCCTCCCCTCTTCCAATCTGCCAACTCCTTGGAAGGAAGGAGAGAGCAAGCAGCCCCCGAAGAGTGAAAGAAATGAAGAACAGAAGAGGGAAAAAGAGGCTGCTGGGAGAGGTTAGGAGGGAGCTGGAGTCGCCTCCTCCCCTCACACGGAGGGGAGTGGCAGCAGGCACCCCTAATCCCCCCATCCGCCCTCCGCCTCGGCGTCCACCCGGAAGCCTCGCCGGAGCTAAGAAGAGGCAAACGGCGTGCTTCCACACGCCGAAGCCCTCCCCAGATCCGCGCGGCGACCGTCGGACCCGTATCGTGCACGCGCGGCGACCGTGGGATCCGTTCAACATTCCAAGACAGCGGGAGCCCGCCGCTCCCCGTCGTCGGCAGCGTCACCCTCCGCGGGACCCTCCATGCTTATTGCAGCGGCGTAACGCAGAGTGAAGAAGAAGGAGTAAGGACAGATCGTCGGCGAGAATCCTTAGCGTTAAGGAGGAAGGAGCGCCCTTCGGTCTCTCTTATAGGCCAAGGGAGGCCGCACGCCTTAAATGACTCCCCCCTTTAAAACACGCCAAGGGATCCCCCTGAATGGTCACCTCCAACTCCTCGATCCCCGCCCTAGCGGGATTCACGAAGCGGCCTGGCATTCAAAGCGTGAAGGAATGAAAGGACGCCCCGTCAGAAGTCTACCAAATCAGCATGCGAAAACCGCGCAGAACATATCAGCACCTCCCAACTACTCCAGATACGCCAACCAAATCACGGCAAAGATGGTACTCAAACAGAGTAAGTCGTTCATTATCACACAAAAAGGAAACTCTCTAAAAAGAGGAAAGAGAGACAAAAAGGGAAAGAGGCGAAACAAGGTAAAATACATCAGGTCTCGGGCCCACTTTGACGCTCGAGAACGGCGGAAGGGGACGCGTCATCCCCGGCACCTTCGGTGACGGCCGGCTCGGACACTGACCTCGCCTGTGCGAGAACTGTCTCGGTCGTGAGCCCTCCCGAAGCGCCCGAAACCGGTGACCCCGATGGAGGCGACCCCTCCGAATCTTCCCCGACCGACGATGAGGAGCTAGAAACCGACTCGTCCGAGTCATAACGCTGGCCAAAGGGGAACTCGATCTCGGAGTTTTGCTCGTCGGCGTAGTTTATCGCCCGGCGATAGCCCTGCTTGAACCCCTTTCGAGCGCCCCGGCGAAGTGCTACCTCGTAATAGGGTAAGGCGGCTTCCACCAGGTCGGCCGAGTAAGCATCCGAGCTCCTATAGCGCTCGATCACCTCCGCCTCGATCTGCCCCGCCCTTCCGAGGAGCTCGACCCGAGCCCGCTCCGCCTCGGCCGCACGCTCCTCCGCCCTCGCCAGACGCTCCTCTACCTCGACCATCCTCTGCTCGACTTCGCTCGCACGCTCCTCCGCCCGGGCCCGGTCCACCTCAGCCTCAGAGCGGAGGCGCTCCGCCACCTCCGCCCGATCTAGCAGCTCGGCGCGTTCGAGCTCCCAGCGATTGTCTAGCTCGAGGCGACGCAGACGCTCCTCCTCCAGGGATTGGCTTGTCCTCTCAAGAGACTCTCGGGTCTTGGCGAGCTGTTCGGTCAGCACCCCGGCTTCCAGTCGGCTTGCCCGCGCCACCTCCCGGAACGCGGAAAACTCCTGCCGGAGCCCCTCATGCTCCCCCTTGAGTCGGGCCAGTTTCCTCTCGCATCCCCCAAGGGCCCAGGCAAGGTTCGACCGCTCCGCCTCCGTCCGGGCGTGCGCCTCCGACATCAAAGCCGCTGACCGAGCTATGACCAGGCCGCCCTCCATCAGAACATCAAGGATCCCGGGGGGGAGGGTATTGCGCCTTTCTCCCCCCTTCGTCCTTGCGGCGATCGACCGGCAGACCCGATACAGGTCGCCCGTAATACCGAGCCTTTCCAAGGGCTCCGGCAGAGGGAATCGCTCCGCCCTGGGCACCCCGCCAGAAGGCTCTGCTCGAGCGACGGAGCTGACTGCCTCGCGCACCACGGTCGGTTGGGGTTGCGACGCCTCCCCGGGCGAACCCCCAACCTCGACCGGCGCCGCGGGATCGACCGCCCCGGGAACTTCAAGCACTTGGGGCTGCAACGCCCTCGCGGGTGAACCCCCAGCCCTGCCTGTCTCGGCCCGCACCTCGCCGACCGAGACATCACCGACTCCGACCGATCCCCCGGTCTCAGCATCAACTACTTCAACATCGGTCCCCTCTACCCCTGTGGGGGGGAGAGCCGACCCATCGCCGCCCTCTGAAGGGCCCCCGGTCTCCTCGGCCCCCTCTCGCCTGGCAGGTGGGGGAGCTGGCCCCGAGGGGTCGGCCCCATCTTGCCCCCGAGAGGGGAGCGCCGCCGAGCCGGAGTCACCCCCGGCGGTAGTAGAAAGACATGTCTTCTTGGCCCATTTCCTGGCCTTCGCGGCCTCCCGCAACTTTCCCGCCGTGGGATCCTTGCGCTTTGTACCAGTTGGTCGTGAAGATCCCTCGGGGGCCACCCCCTTGCCCTTATCTCGGGCTTGGGCGCGACCCGCAGAATCATCTGGTTCGTCGGCCGCCGAGTCATCTCCCAGATCAACGACCTCAGCAGCTTCCTCCAGAGGTTCCCGCCTCACGTCTGCAACAAAGGAAGAAGACCCGGTCAGGAGAAAGAAAGTAACTACCACCCCAGGAGAAGAACCTCGAGAGCGGTACCTGTCGACGTCAACCGCGTAAGAAAACACCGTTCGATGTTCTCCGGCGTCACCAGCTCCTCGGTCGACTGGCGGTTATCCTGGCGAGGGGGAAGATTCGGATGAAAATTGGGCGAGACCAGACATCTCCAAGACTCGTCCGTCGCCTCCGCCTTCACCCAGAAGAATTGGGTCTTCCACCCCTTGTGCGAGGAGTCCTTCGCTGCGAGTGAGATGCAACTCCTGTTCCTCCTCGCCTGGATAAAGTAGAAGCCCTTCCCCGCCGACGGGTGTGCTTTCAACTCGAAAAAATAGTGAAAGAGGTCCAAGGAAGTAAAAGTGTCGTGCTGACGACAGAGAATCCGAAAGGCGGAAAGAAGGAGATACGAGTTGGCCACCAACTGAATAGGCGCCAACCGGAAAAACTCGAGAAGCTTAAGTACAAAAGGCTCGAAGGGAAGGCAGAACCCACTCTTCCAAGCCAGAAGAAAAGTGCAAATGTGCCCCGTACGGCTGTCCAGACTCGTCTCATACGGGGCGGCGGTAGCAAAGCTGTACCTGAGAGGCAAGCGAAAATGATGCTCCAGCTTCCTCACCTCGGCTTCCCCCAACTCACTGCAATTGGGGACGGGCTCCCGCCTCACCTGCTCGATTTCCAAAGGCAGATCCACCATCGAGCTGTAAGATGATCCCTCGCGCGAGCTCGAAGACTCCGGGGGGGAAGGAAGTTGCCGGACCGCCTCCACGGTTATCCTCGCCAACTCCTCAAACGTCGCCGCAAGACTTTGCGTCTCCACTGTGCTCTCACGGTGCATCAAGGAGCCCCAGAAGCAAAGAAACTAAGGAAAGCCTAAAACCCTGAGAAGCCTAGAACGACGAACAGCGCCCAACGCCTATAAAACCCTGGAGGAAGGCGGCGCGTCGTTCCGTGCTCCGAGAAAAGGGGGGGCCCTTCGTTTCAAATCCGTCAGGATCATCATTACGGGCCCAAGCGACCACTATACGTGGCTCCATAACGCCAACAGAATTACACCCACCTGAGCCACGCCGGTCCAAAGCCTCAAAAACTACTCGACCGAGCCTCCATGGCTCGGGAGTAGGAGGGGGACAAGTGGAGAGGGGGATTTCTGCAGCCCACTCAAAGAGCAGCCCAACAAGACCCAACAGGGTCCAACGAGGCAAGCTCCCCTGAGTGACAGCCCACAGGGCCCACTTAGGAAAGGAAAGCCCAATGAACAAACACTCGAGGAACCAACTCTCCCCGACGGCCCCTAGGCTCGGAGGGCCCGAGTAATGGTCAGGTCACAAGGAGGGTCCGGCCCAAGCCGTTTCCCCGCCCGGGAGAGACAGGCATTCGCCGACCTATCCAACCCCTCTTTCGCCGAGCTATGCTCATCGCCCGGACAGGGCTGGTGTTTCAGAAGCTCGGCCAGATCGGATATTATCCGTTCGTGCTGCCGTTAAGAGTCCCCAACGGACAGGGGAATCAAGAAGCCGCCGGACTTCGAGGCGATAATGTTCCCACGATAAGGCCATGAAAGCCCACGTTGAGGACGTAACTCCCGCCGGAAACCCCTCAGCTTGCAGGACTCCCGAAGGCGGCGTACTATTTAAACCAGGGATACCCTCCGGTGGAAGGTAAGAGCCGTTAAGGCACTCATACACCCAAACTCCTTAGCACAATCCGCTTCACCCCTCTGGTGGAGAGGAATCTCGCGCACTAGTTTTTCTCCTCCCCATTATTGCTTCCACCACAGCTCTACTAACTTAACCATCGAAGGGTTTTTCCCCAGGGAAACCCCCTGGGCCCTCTGATACGTTTCCATGCCTTGTAGTTCATCTTCTGGTGATCCACAGCCCGCTCAGGACACATCGCGAGATTTCGCCTCTTCAGTGTCATAATTCATATTTTCTTTTTTTTTTTGCTTGGGCCGACCTATGTATTGTAAGGAGGCTTATGCCTTCATTTGGCATTTGCCCCTATATTGTTTTAAAGTGTTTTTAATTTTTTAGAATTTAAAATATTTTAAATGAGAATTATCGATCATAAAAATATCTAATGGTTTATAACAACCGTGGTATAATCACACTTTTAAAAATATAATGTGTATGTTAGAATTGGGCTTAACCCAATTCATCTCGACGTTGAACCTCAGCTTCTTAGGACTGCTTCTCTTGGACGTTGAACCTCTTCTTTTGTCCTTTAGACTTCTCTGAATCGTTTTGGACAGTATTGCCAGCTTCTCATTCCCATCACTTAAGATTGACTGAGCATCTTCTTCTAAGTTTTCCACCTTGTCTTTGAGACTAAAAGTCTTCTTCCTAGAGTCTTCCTTTTGGCCTTATAGTTTGAGCTCATGCATGGCCAGATTTCCAAATAGTTGAGTTAGAGAATAAGTACCGAGGTCCTGAGCTTCTTCAATGGCGGTGACATTTGGAGCCCACTCGCGCAACTGTGACTAAACTATCTTCCTTATTAGCTTACTGTCCTCCAACTTCTTGCCACGGGCTTTCAGACTATTCACTAGAGAAGTGAATCTTGTCTCCATTTCTTTTATAGCCTTGCCCTTCTCCATTCTGAACATTTCATACTTCATAATCAAGAGGTTAATCTTAGTTGCTTTGACCTGGGAGGTGTAGACACGCTATTTCTGACATCGTTTTGAGTAAATCTCATATTACAATATGACGCCCCGCAGTGACTTTCGCATTTCGAATCGCTAGAGTGCTTCCTTTTCTTTGGTCTTCTTCCAAGAGTGTGGCACTTCTTCGGAATCTGATAAAAGCCCCCCTCACTCAGGAAATCACACGACATGCGGACGACGTCGCTACCAACCGGACGTACCAAAAAAATCCGAACTCGAAGATGTCTGACGGTTTGATGTCGACGACCTTTTAGGACGAGTCCGGCAGGAGTTATTTGAGGCATCAACTTGCCTGGACGCCTCAATCAATAAATAAAAATAAATAATAATAATAATAATATATATATATAATGCTTGAGGCGTCCAAGAGACTGGACGCCTCAATCTTGAGGCGTCCAGGGGCCTGGACGCCCCAATGATCCAGGTCCGGACAAGCCCGATCCGCCGTTCGATTTGACGTTGTGTAAAAATCTAAAACTTAACGACGTCCTGTCAGTTGGACGCGCCCACTCGTGAGTCACGGGTGCACCCTAAAACCACGCGCTTTCTCCACTGTCTATGGCTTTATGCGACGATTCGGTGGGCGAAAATGGGCGCGTCCAGGGCCCCAGACGCCTCATCATTGAGGCATCCAAGAGCCTGGACGCCTCAATGAATATATTAAGATAAAAAATAAAAAATATATAAAAAAGTATTTATTGAGGCGTCCAGGCTCCTGGACGCCTCAATAGTGAGGCGTCCAAGAGACTGGATGCCCCAATCAGCTTTCCTTCTATAAATAGGGGACCCCCTCCCTCGAGGGAAGGGGGCTTCAGATCCGACAGAGGAAGGAGAGACTCTGCCGGATCCCATTTCTAACCCGTAGGTCTTTTGCAGGGGGAGGTTCTGCCGGCTTCTCGGGTGCCCGCGCTCGCGAGAGGAAGGCTAGCTCCATTCGTTCTGCTTCCACGTCGTCCCCACGCTGCCGAAGCTCCGCCGGATCCCGCCATCGGCACCTTCAATAAGCCATTCTCTCCCCTTCTCTTTTGTCATTTTTATCGCATGCATCATCCCGTCATCCGTCATCTCCTTTCATAAGAAAGATTCGTTCTTATGCACGTTTGCACGATCCCACATTCATCATAGCATTTTCCTCCTACTCGTGTCCGAGAGGGGTTTAAAAACAACACCAACCAAGTGTGTGCCTTGCCATGATTTCGTTATTCTTCATCAAGGGACTAATACTACACTGTCATCTTTTCTGATCCACCTGTTATTTGTCTGTTTCTTCTTTTGCAAGGGTAACCAAGGAAAGCCCTCTCCATCGGCCGGCCGAAGGGAGAGGAAGAAGCAACCCGCCATCTCCCGCTTTTGAGGTAGGCGCGATCACTTTCTTTATTTTGGGGTCTCCGGCCCCTGGCGATCACATCATATTCTCGAGGCCGCGGAGAGTCATTTCCCGCAATGGCCGTTTAAATTTCCGTCATTTATATTCTGTGATGTTCTTATATCTGCTATATTCTCGAGGCCGCGGAGAGTCATTTACCGCAATGGCCGTTTAAATTTTCGTCACTTGTATTCTGTGCTGTTCTTATATCTGCTATATTCTCGAGGCCGCGGCGAGTCATTTCCCGCAATGGCCGTTTAAATTCATGTCACTAACATTTTGTGTTATCCTTATATCTGTTATATTCTCGAGGCCGCGGCGAGTCATTTCCCGCAATGGCCGTTTAAGTTTTCGTCACTTACATTCTGTGCTTCTCATATCTGCTCATATTCTCGAGGCCACGGCGAGTCATTTTCCGCAATGGCCGTTTAAATTTCTGTCACTTAAATTCTACACTTTTCCCATCTCCCGAGATCGCGGAGAGTCATTTCCCGCTATGGCCGTTTAATCCCCATATCTTATTACATTGCATCTGTCCCGCACGCCCCGCCGGAGCAATCTCCCGTGGTGGTCTCTCTCCTCTTCTCTCTTCTTTATGTGTTGCAACAAAACGAGTCCACGCGCTCCGCTTCGCCTCCTCCGGCATTCCGCGTGACGTCGCTCATAGGAGGCCCCTTCATGCGCAACTTCAAGTTTCTCCTAGATCTCATTAGTGCTTGAGCAGGTGCACACTCTGTCAAATTCCTCTGGACTCAGTGCACAGAACATGAGGCTCACAACTCTTGCATTTAGTGAGGCTAACTCCTCCTCCTCTCTGCCCCATTCTTCCTTCGGTCTTGTGATTACTTTGCCACTTTCCTTCACAACCAGCCATGAATCGTAATCTACTCTTTAATGAAGTTCATCATCTTGATCTTCCAATAGGGGCAGTTGAATCCGCTAAAGAGTGGGGCCTAGCTAGTGGACTGACCTTCTTACATACCAAGGTTGCTACGATTCTCCATCCGGCTACTGTCTGGATCTTGCTTTTAAGTGATTAAACATATAAACAAGGAGATCTGCACTCTGATATCACTAGTTAGTAGCTGGGAACACCCTAGAGGTAAGTGAATAGATATGCCAAATAAAAAATGATTGTGTATTAAAATTTAATGTTGAAATGCAGCAGAAATAATTAAAAAGGTAGAATCACAAGTAAATCATAAGGACACAGAGATTTTATACTAGTTCGATTTGTCCTCCTTGACAGGCTTACGTCTAGTCCCTTTGTAACCTACAAAGACTTTCACTAACCTTATCAACCAAGATTATATCCACTAGTTTTTTAGGGCCTAGTTCCCCAGTTGATTTTATCATGTCTTAGCAAACTTTACAACTAGTTCCCAAGATTAAAAAACCCAACTGTTCTTACGGTCACAGCGAACCAACAATCACCTTAGTGCTGGTTTCGCACCTAGCTACTAGCTTTACAAGAGTCAGTCACCCAACTGATTAGCACGGTATCAGCAGACCAACCTAGCAAACTTAGTGCTGGTTGTCCCAAAACAACTAATGCTCTATAACTAATGCTCTATACTGTCAATTTAGACATATTTAAGAATCCACAATTATGCTCATTGACGAGCAGATGGTGAAAATTATAACGTGCAAAGAAAAATAAATTAACTGATAGACAAACATAGGAGAAGGATAGTAGGAATGTCGTGAAAGTAAAATTCCTCCTCTTCAATACTTGTCAGGATGAGAGACTTCTAAGATGATACATTCAATGCGATGAAGTCTCCCCTTAAGTTGAATGCGTAAGAACATTATGCCCAAGGATCGCTTTACTAGCAGGAAGACTCTTGAAGATGGTTGATCGTTCTGCTCAACGTAATTAGCTCGTTGGTTGTTCTTCTTGAACTCCGGGTTATTTATAGCTCTAGACTTCATTGTATTTGTTAGATACATTTGCCTTCAATAGTCAGATCTCAGTCGCAACATTTGGTAGATTGATTGGCTGCTAAGCTTCCACCTACTTTGTGAGTGAACGTACGTCATTCTCAAGGTAGTAGGTGAATTAGATATTCTACTACCAGAGATACGTCTACTGTCATGTTTCTTCTTTTGTACAATCTGTCCCCTGACTCTTGCCGTCTATATATCTGAAATAATACTAAAAATATTTGTCCCATGTAGGGATATGAGATAAGGTAATCAAATTCAAATTGTAAGTGCCAATGTGAGTAAAATATGCAAAAAGTAATGTAAACTTCACACATAAAATTATATCCCACGGTATTGGGTGGTGCATAAGAAGATTATGTAATGTATTTTATACGTCTTGAAAATAAAAAAAAATAATATCCCAATGGATACTGTACATTTAATGTTGACGTATTGTTAAGTTGATTATTCAACGTCATATTTCAGATGGTATCAGTGTATGTGATTTTACTAGAAAAAATATTAGTAATATTTTAAATAATGTGTGTATAGTTTACGTGCATGGCGTCGTAGAGTTTAAGTGTTGTGTAGGTATTGTACTATATGGTTTGTCGTTTAACGCAGTCAATAGAAACATATATTTGATTAAGTCAAAAGTGTAATCTATATATCTCTTATTTGAATGGAAGATAAAATTAATGCGATAATATTTTTCTTTTAATAAAAGTAGACTAAATATCGTCTACCCATTCGTCTAAACATTCTATTTTTACTTTTTATATTAAACGAAGCATCGTCTATTTTTTAGTTTTGTCATTTTCTACTTAGATGAAGTATCGTCTATTAGCTCCCGCATCGTCTACCTTTTCTATCTTAGACGATGTATCGTCTAATATTCTGTCTAACTAGAGACTTTAGACAAAGTATCATCTGATGCTACTTTGCCCACTTAGATAAAGTATCGTCTTTCCATTTTAATTTGGATGATGTATCGTCTAATGTTCCGTCTATTTAGTGACTTTAGACGAAGTATCATCTAATGCTACTTTGCCCACTTAGACGGAGTATCGTCTATCCATTTTCAGTTAGACAATGTATTGTCTAATATTTTGTATATCCTGTTTGTGTTAGACGATGTATCGTATACCATTCCGTCTATCTTGGAGACTTAGACGGAAGATCGTCTAACTTAATTTCCTGTCGTTTTGCTCATTAGACGAAATATCATCTATGTTTATTTTGATTAGACCATGTATCATTTATCACTCAGAGTTTTGTTTGCTTAGATACTTTTCAAATTTATTTAATTATATCTTAGATATTTAATTGATCATGATTTAAGTTTATGAAGATCTGAATTGTGTTAAACTTATAAAATGATGTAGTAACATTAAGATGAATAACTATTTATTTTATCATAATAAAAAATAATAAATTTGTGGAAAACTATATTTTTCCAACCGGCCTTATCCACTAGACTAGACTTTATCCAATCGAAGCCCGTGGGGCCCCTAAGAGCCCATTTATCCACCTCTGCTAAACACCTTAGTGGGCCAGTCTGTGGAGATGGGCTTAGTCTGGGCCTGTGGACATTTACACTTTGAGTTTGACTCGTTGTACACTCAGGTGTGCCGCACACCCAGTGTTTTTAAATTTTTTATTTTTTAAAAAAAAAATAGAGTGACCCCCAAGATACTCTAATTTGGGATGTAAATTATGTCACTATATAATTATCTAAAAAAATTAAAAATAAAACGGGTCATTTTTTTTTAAAATGAGCACAACAATATTCATTTGATCTGTCTTCTTTTTTTTTTTATTTTTTGTTGGACAATCCAATAGTGACATAAACATCTTAAGTTAATATATTTTGGGGGCCACTTCAAAAAAAATTTTAAAAAAAATAAAAAAAAATAAAGACACGGCACACTCATATTGTGCCGTGAACATTACTCTTACATCTCTCCACTTGGCTCGCATTAAAAATATAATTAATATTTATTATATATTATATCATAATAGTATATTATCAAGATATATATCAGAAAAGTGGATGTGAAATAACTGTGTTTTTACTCCGCTTCAAATTTCTTAACATTCATCTCTTTGAACTTCCATATTTATTTCTAAACACGAGAAACGAATCAAAAATCAGAAAGTCAGAATACTGACTTCTCCATGTGATGGTCTCTCTCCATGTCAGTCGTGAGGACCTCTGATCACTGCTAGGGTTATATCCATGGAAGCCAGTGTAGTGATCAGATCTTTGCAGTATACCCTCTCCTGGAGACATATCATCACTCATCATTCTCAGAACATACATATCGCAGACCAGAGGTCATCCACGAACTGCTATACAGATATAACACACGCATGCATGTGAAGCGCATGAAGCAAACCCTAGCTTTCGAATCAAACGACCACATATGAATTGCTGCTATGGCTATCCGTTGGGAATAAGTAAAAGGGCTAAAAAGGAGTTGTTGAGCTGAAAAGGTGATGACATCCTGTGCTCGAGTCAGAGATCTACCAAATACAGACTTGTATAACTTTTCTCTGGATATCCCATTTGGGGTGGGAGGGAGAGAGATCTAGACCTGCCCTCACAGACTTTTCTAAGGCCACCTTTCCGTTGGAGCGTCTCAAGTCGTTCGAGTCTTCTTTTACTGGGTCTACCACGTACACACGGCAAAACTAATAAAATCACATATAGAAGGGCACTGCGGTAAAAGAGATTTACGATAAGAGAAATGCTAGGTAGATAGAAAAGTTACATATCCAATGCACTGCTAGTCCATATCACTGGCACATAAGTCTCATCTATTAAATTTCTTAAATGTTTCTTAAATATTTATGTATATTTTCATCTATGTGTCACCTTTATTCATATATTTATCATTTTTAGATAGTTATTTTTTACCTTTAAATAGTCATTTATCACCGTTAAATAATATTAGGAGTCTCATTTGTCGTTTCAAAACTACGTGAAAAATTACAAGAATTAACTATTTGTCATCCTTACATAACTATTTGTCACTCTTAGATAGTTATTTTTCACCCTTAGATAACTATTTATCACCCTTAAATAACATTAGAAGTCTCATTTGTCGCCTTGAGAATACGTAAAAACTGAACTATTTATCACCCTTACATGTCTATTTGTCACATTTATATAACTATTTTTCACCTTTAAATAGTTATTTGTCATTAATGAAATAGTATTAGAAGTCTCGTTCGTCACCTCGGGAATACGTAAAAATTGATAAGAGTTACCTATTTGTCACCCTTACATAGTTATTTATTATCCTTAGATAGTTATTTTTCACTCTTAAATAATTATTTGTCTCCCTTGTAATATTAAAAAATTCATTAGAAATACATGTAAAATTGACAAAAAATGAGGTCCACACACTGTACATATATGTGACACAGTGAGAGATAATTAAGACGGGTAATAAACTTACTCTTGATAATAAATATTTCTCTGATGATAATATCCATTTGTTAATCTTATCATGTTAGAGGATGGATTCTCAAGAGAACGATTATTAGGACAAAGTTTAAAGTTTAACATGAGTGTCACACTGTCAACGGATCGGATTCGGATCGGATCCGGATCGGATCCGAGATGTTAAGATCCAGATCCGATCCAGATCAAAAATAGAGTGTTATTTCGAATTCGAACTAGATCCGAATCCGAATATAAAATTTCGGATCCGGACCTGATCCGAATCTTAATATATATTTTCAAATGTTCCTGATTTTGATCTGAATCCGGATCCTATCCAAATTCAGATCCTATTTTGATCCAAATTCTTGGGCTGGATATTAAAAATAGACATAAACTGGTATATAAGTTAACTAGATTGGGGAATCTGGATCATATTTTCGGATCTAATAGATCTATTTTTGGATCCACATAACAAACACATTAAGCTTAAAGAAATTTCAGATCTAATGAATCTACTTTTGGATCCACATAATAGGATCCGGATCTAATGATCTAATAACAAAACAGAAAGTCAAATCTGGTTTGGGGATTCATATATCAAATACAAACACTACATTACAAGAAATAAATATATGCAGACATTGATCAGATCAGAACTATTTGACATGAAGACATGCATGAATTCTTATATCAAATACAAACACTTTCTCAGACAGCAACAACTGGTTTAGGTGCTGACATGAAGACATGCATGAATTCTTTATCACACATGCATGCATCTGATGGCATGAATTCTTTATAACACGTACACCTGATCTGTTCTCCTTGATGAGGAAGTTGATACTGATATCAAATTAAGGCTTTAGGTGTCTTCTGCTTCTGTACCTTTCTGAGGGACGATCATTATTTGATGTCAGCGGGACAAGACGTAGGGAGGTAGAAAATGCCTTGCAGCCCAATGCTATCGGGGAGACAAAACTATGTCAAATCAAACATCCAGGCTGTGCATCTTTTCTCTGCAGGCTGATCTTGATTTTCATATGATGTAATTTGCTGGTCCCAGGTTTGGGAATGATGTACTCAGTCAATCTTGTAACATGATCCTAGAGTAAAGTAATAATGTCAGCCCGTGTTTAATTAGACAAAAAAAAAAGAACATAAGATCCATATGTTTCCCATCAAGTCTTTAGCTGATGCAATATAACGCCCGTTAGCTATACACCGTACAACTAAAGCTGCAGAAAATAAGGGTGCTCTTCTAAACGAAGCTTCTTGACACGATTCTTGATATATATATATATATATATATATATATATCATGAGTAAACAGGCACCAGATTCCCCTCTCCCAAAAGACCATAACCCAAGTTTTACTCTTGGAAGCCGCAACATCTTTTAAGAATTATGTCATAGACTGTGTCGAGAGAAGTGTGTTAATCAACCAATGTCCGGGATGAAGGAAGCTTCAGCTGGTCTTGTAGTAGTACATGGAGCCACGCAGCTTTCTTATGTCTTCCGAGGACTCGGCAAGCAGGTGCTCCACATACAGGCACACCAAGGCACCACTGCATTGTCAAGCAAAGTGTGTACATCAGTTTATAATACATTCTTTCCCGCACAAGGCCTTCAGTGCTTCATAATGGAATGAAGCAAAAACAAAAGCAGGCAAAGGAACGGATGATTTATTCATTTCATGGCACCAATCCCTGCTCCATACAAGAAGACACCTAAAGCCTTAATTACAAACACAACATTTCTTCCAACATAATGCAGAATGTCAATGCATTACCTGAAAGGACCAAAAGGGAGCCATATGATGTCCCACCGGAACCTTGGCAACCTGTTAGATTGGAAACTAGTTGGTTAAAAAGAGAGGAAGAGGAAAAGCATCAAATTCTGTAACAGAAATTGGGCATTAGCATGGAAAAGCCAATGTCACACATTGTTCACCGGGTAAGTCCAAATGGAGAAGTAAGATGCTCTAGAGTCTAGTCCAACTTCAACTTGGCCGATTTCTCTCTATTTAACAGTGCTCCGATGATGCTGTTTGTTGGATAGTTTCTCAGGTACGAACAATAGGCTTCCTAAGCATCAGAGTCGAGGCATTGGAAAGTGCAGTTCACCTATTTTGTTGCATGCACGTAAGATCAAATGAATCTGCATCAAGGGTTTGCTTGGACTGCTATAGAACAGGGGAATCAGATGATTTCAGAAATGATGGTATCTAAGTCTGTGAAATCAAAATCCCTTGTGTTTCTGGTTCTAGTTATATAAGAAGAGTAAACCTTGTGTTTCTGGTTCTAACATCAGCAAGTTACTTGCTGCAAGTATAAACCTGCCCCCAAAAAAGAATCACTGTAAAATTTATTATAGGGTAATAGTTATCTGAGATCCACACAAGTATAATAGAAGAATAAAATAACTCTAAAGAAGTGCAGGAACAAAACATTGAGTGTAGACATCATACCTAATCAGCAATTGAAGAAGATGCAAATACTCCATCGAAAGGAACTTCTAAAATGTCATTTTCACTCTGATCATCAAGCTTGCTACTTGCAAATATAGAGCAAAGTGAATCTTCTTCTGAAGTGTCAACTGAAGAAATATCTTCTCGAAGCCAATTTTCAGTACATATAAGAGCTTGCACAGTAGCATGATCTAATGAGCTTCTATATTTGTTCAACACTCTACTCCCAGTACTGAAAGCTGATTCTGATGCTACAGTAGACATTGGAATAGCCAACACATCACGAGCCATCAATGAAAGCACTGGATACTTTAAAGAGTTATTTTTCCACCACTTCAAAATATCTAAATTGTCATCTGGTTTTGCTGGTTCTTCTAGGTAAACATCCAAATCAGATTTTTCTGATGAAATTAATGAAGACTGATGAAGGTACTGATCAAAGTCCATGTACATAGATGTCAATACTTCTTGAAGATGAGACCATTTTCCTCTTTGACACACTCGTCATAGAAGATGCACTCATAGTAACAGTTTCACTCTCATGTGACCGTTGCAATTGCAAGAAGAGTATTTGTCTTTTTCCAATACTTCTCAAATTTAAATATCATTCGTTAAGCCATCAAAGAAATGAATGAATCATCATGAACACACCACTGTTTCAAAGAAATGTGAATTATGCAGATATCTCCAAAGAAAAGATTGTAAGTTGGAAACTTAGTCCCTGAGAGTCTCTCAGTCACTTCATAAAAGATACTTAAACATTCAAGAACCAACTTAACATTTTTCCATTCACTGGCGGATGGTGCATGAAGATAACTTGGATCATATAACTGCAAACATGAGAATACATTTTCAAATTCAATAGCCCTCTCTAACATTAGATACGTAGAATTCCATCTCGTAGACACATCTAAAATGAGAGACTTTTGAGGACCTCTTTCACTTCTTGCAGCTTTCATGAAGTTCTCCTTCCTTTGTTGAGAGGATTTCACATATTTTACACTTTCACGTACTTTGAAAATGATCTCATCAAGCTCTTTCAAATCATCTTGGACAATCAAATTTAAGATGTGTGCACTACATCTTAGATGAAACCATGCATGATCCATCGAGAGGCAAAAATTATGAAAAAGTTGGATCATTTAGTAACATCTTTACTGCTTTGTTGTTAGCACTTGCATTATCTAACACAATTGAGAATAATTTCTTATGAATATTCCACTCTAACAACTTGTCAAGCAGTACTTTAGCTATCTGTCTGTGACCATGAGGAGCCTCAACATACTCAAAGTTGAGAATTTTCTTTCTTAAATTCCAATCATCATCTATATAATGGCACGTTAGGCACAAATAGCCATCATTACTAATGGAAGTCCACATGTCCGAAGTTAAGCTTACTCGACAATTGAGACTCTCAAGTGAGGAATAAACCCTCTCTTTCTCTTTGGCATAAAGGTTCATACAATCTGACTTAATTGTATTACGAGACAACAACTGCAATTCAGGTTGTATATTCTTTAAAAATTTTCTAAAGAATGCATGCTCAATCATTACAAATGGATACTGATGGACAATAAACATCTTTGCAAGATCCTCTCTACTTCTCTCATTATCAAACACAAAGGAGGACTTATCAGTTTCAGTTCCAGTACCTATTACATCCCCTTTACTTCGTTTCAAACTTTGGGCATCAGAACAACGCATAATGTGATTACTTAAATGTTTTGTTCCACTTGAACTTTTGCCAACTAATTGTTTACAACAATATCGACAAATAGCCACAACACTTCCATCTTCATTTATAACCCTCTCAAAGTCTAACCAAACTTTTGACCTCAGCTTTCTCCCTCTATGTGAAGATTCACCAAACGGTTGAGTAACACTTGCTTCTGTATTATCTACATCAACTTCTACATTCTCTGAACCACTTGCCATGATTTCAAATCAAAATGACACTATAATATACACCCTTCACAATAGAAAAAAATAATTAATAACAAATATGATCAAGCAGAACTTAAATCAAACATTTGGCAGAAATAATAATAAAGTGTTTGAGTCCAACAATCATAATATTCAGACTATCATCTGAAATAAAAAGGGTAAACAGAGGTATGAAGGCACATCAATAAATTTTCTTCGAAAGCATCAAACAAGACCACAATACAGTAGATTAATATATTATTCTTCCACAGTTCTGTCATTCACATGTAACACTTGCATCAAACTTTAAATCAGAAGCCAAGGTACCCGTGTATTAGCGAAACTCCCTCAAGATCTAATTTTGGGACTAATTTTAAGGCAAAAGACAGCATATAAGAGCAGAAACCCCAATAGAAGACCCGAAGAGCTGGAAAAAAATTGCATCACATGGATAAAGAATGGAAAACCCATCAGAGATCTCACGACTGACTCGAAACCACATAAGACAGGAAACCCAAGTAAACAACAAGAAAAACCAAGAAACTACCTTGATCAACACACAAGAGGAGAACCCCGTGCAGAAACAGAGCCCTTCCCTTTCACCCTAAACTTTAGCAACGTCGAGGAGATCATGTCGATTGCAGCCGCTAGAGAAAACGCTAGATTGACGCCTGCTTCCTCTGTCGGAGGCCCCTCCGTTACTCGTCCGAGGTGTTCATGTACCGAGGGGACACGCCCTTCTGCAGCGAGGACTGCCGCCAGTAGCAGATCTTCCGGCTGCAAGGGGGATGCCCTCCCGTCCCTCCTCTTCTTCCCAAGCGCCGCCTTCAGATCTGCACCACATCCACAGCCCAGCCCTTTAAAAACCCATCTCCCAAAAGATCTTATCTTTGTTGGAGAGAGAGAGAGAGAGAGAGAGAGAGAGAAGGAAGGCTGATCGGGGAGGACGGGATCAAACCCTAAGAGGGAGGCCGTGATGCGCCGATGATGGAGATGGGGTTGGTGGCCGATCGCCACAGCGATGCGGAGATGGGGACGGGATCAGACCCCAGTAGAGGGAGGCCGCGATGCGCCGATGATGGAGATGGGGTTGCTGCGAGAGGGAGGCCGCGATGCGCCGATGATGGAGATGGGGTTGCTGCGCCCACAGAACCGCAGGCGTGTCGTGAGATGCCGCTGCTGGAACCCTGGAGAGAGGAGAGCTAGGTGAGCAGCCGAAGGAGATGTTGCCGCCGTCGTGAGCAGCCGAAGGAGATGTTGCCGCCGTCGTGAGCAGCCGAGGGATCGCTGTCGTAGGTGGGTCGCCGTGTGATGCCGCTGCCGGAACCCAGAGATTGCAGCCGAAGGAGATCGACCTGGAGACGGAGCAAACCCTACGACAGCCGAAGGAGACTGAGGATGGCTAATGGCCGATGGGCGATGGGGTTGCTCACCCCGAAATGAGGCATTAACGGCGCCCCGACGATCCGATCCGAAATCTCAGATTTCGGATCAAAATAGTGCCGCCCCGATCATCACACTCTCATTTCGGATCAAAAAAAATGTCGCCCCGAATCCGAAAATAATTTCGGATCCGGATCTAATTCTCGGATCAAGAGACTCCGTTGACACCCCTACATGAGTGGCTATCAAATACGAGGATGAAACATTAAAAGACCTACATAAACAATATGTGATTGGTAAAGGATGTTTTCCGAACGAACTTTGTTCTTTGGACGTGCATACAAAAACATATAAAACAGTGAGCATGAGTGCGTATGGTGGTCTACGTCGCTGGAGAGGTTCGCCTGGCACTCGACGGAACGGCCTCGGTCGGAGCGGAGCATCTATAAATACCCCCTTTGAGACCTCTCATTTCCGCCCAACATAGCAGAAGGAGATCATCCGATCAAACTTGGCTTCTCTCCACTCTTGTTAGCTTCTCTACTCGCTCTTCTTCGTTCTCTGAGAGCAATGGGGAAGATGAGCTCCTTCGAGATCATCTTGCTGGGCGTAATGGCCCTCCTGAGCAGCGCCCAAGCTCAGCTAAAGCTCGGCTTCTACGAGCAGAGCTGCCCCAAGGCCGAGCAGATCGTCCTCGACTACGTGAAGAAGCATATCCCCAACGCCCCATCCCTGGCTGCACCCCTCCTCAGGCTTCACTTCCATGACTGCTTCGTTAGGGTACATCGCTAGGATGCTCTCTCTCTCTCTCTCTCTCTCTCTCTAACACATGAACTCCACCTTCATCATCTTCCCTTCTGTTGTTTCCATATTTCAGGGATGTGACGCCTCCGTCCTCCTCAACATCACGAAGACCTCCAACGCGAGCCAGACGGAGAAGGCAGCGGGGCCGAACCTCACCCTCCGAGGCTTCGGCTTCATCGACGGCATCAAGGTCCTGCTGGAGAAGGAGTGCCCAGGGGTGGTCTCCTGCGCGGATATCGTCGCCTTGGTAGCCAGGGACTCGGTCGTAACCATCGTAAGCACCCACCCCATGCATGCCTCACCTCCCAAATCAAACAGTCCTTTGAGACTAATCCTGTTCTTTTCGAGTTCCCAAACAGGGTGGTCCGACATGGAATGTGCCCACGGGGCGCAGGGACGGGACGGTCTCCAATGGCACCGAGGCCCTGAACAACATCCCCCCACCCACCTCCGACTTCAGAAACCTCACGTTGCTCTTCGCCAACAAAGGTCTGAACATCACAGATCTGGTCCTTCTCTCTGGTAAGTGAACAGGTTATCAGCACTGTCCCTGTTTCTTTCAGAAGATCAGCCAGCAATGGTCTGAACGTGACACGTCTGAGTCTTCATCATCATGACCAGGAGCCCACACCATTGGGATCGGCCACTGCTCTTCCTTCAGCAGCCGCCTGTACAACTTCACCGGGAGGGGCGACCAGGACCCGGCGCTGGACAAGTTCTACGCCGTCAACCTGAAGAAGAAGTACAGGTCCCTCAACGACAACGTCACCTTCGTGGAGATGGACCCCGGGAGCTTCCGGACCTTCGACCTCAGCTACTACCAGCTCTTGCTGAAGCGGAGGGGCCTCTTCACCTCGGACGCCGCCCTCACCACCAGCGCCGGTGCCAAGGCATACATCGCCGGCCTCCTCTCGGGGCCGCCTCAGGAGTTCTTCCGGCAGTTCGCTCTGGCCATGGAGAAGATGGGCCGGGTGGAGGTGAAGACGGGAACAGCGAGGGAGATCAGGAAGCACTGGCCATGGAGAAGATAACGATATATCTGCTAATCTATTTTTAAAAATATTTTTTTCAAATTCACCTGTAACAATAGCTTTTTTATAAAAAATCTCATGTTTATATTTTTTTAACCAAGAATTTAATACAGTGGTACTCTAATTTATGTGGTGTGTGATGTACTTAGGTTTAAATTGAACTACACCTGACTCGCGCCTATCAATTTTTTCAGAACTTAAGAACCCATGACCTTTTTAAATTATCCCCATTTACGTATCCCTTCTTTAACAATTCATAAACTTCTTTCAATGGGCCCTCTTTTGTACGGATGAATCCTATAACCCCCCACACTCTCTTTACAGTTAAGTCTAGCACTCACCTAAGCATGTAATTGTTTCTTTAGGGCCACTTTGATATAATAGAATAAGATGGGTTAAGATTAATTATTCAGAGGTGAGAAAGTTATTTAAGTTTGGGAGTATAAATACATCTTTTCTTTTCTTTTTTTGAGTATAAATACATCACTCGAGATGGGATAGAGTTAAAAGACGTCCTTAACTTGAGATTAACTTATTCCACTTCTCTTTGGGCGTCTTTGATAACCGACTACGGGGGTGCCGTAATCGACCCCGAAGGGTCGATTATGGTACCCGGGGTCGGTTACCGGGCTTATGTGAGGGGGAGGGCGAGCGGAGGCGGGGCCCATCGATTAGTCGGTGTCGGTTAACCGAGGGACAAAGTCGTTGTCAAAGACGCCCTTTATGAATACCCTATTTAACTCTGAAGGAATATAACTCATCCCGAACTTAACGGGAGTTAACTTATCCTAACCTAGTATCAAAGTGGCCTTTATTGTTGAGAGCTAATTCGAGTACGTATGGTATGACAAAGGTAAAGAGAGGATGACGGCAGATTGCATGAAGGCAGTAGAATTTAAGGGGGTATAAAAGCAAATGCAATTGTCTCTAGGTATGCTGTCAAGTACAAGTGTACAGCTGTACAAGATGTTCCAAGATGCTCGGTGGGCTGTCAAAATTGGGCAAACATGGTGTCCGAACTCCGAAGATAAACGTTTGGCATTCCAGATTTTCGATATAAATATAGATAAATGGTTGTATTTCTGATTTCAAATAAAGAAAATCGAATTGGAACGAGAAATGAATTCACTTAGCAATTGTATTATTTTTATGCTATTATGACTGAAACTTGACACTGTGAAATATTTATAAATATTAATTTTTAAAATACAAATTTTACAATTCATAAAAAAGGCAAAACTTTTAATTTGAAAAATCACCGATTTTAAGACTCTAGAATTTGACCTCTGGTAGTTTCGATTCGGACCTAAAACCAAAATCGAATAGGAAGAGGGCCACATAGATCAATTAATTTTAAAATTTAATAATGTATGACGTTTCAAACATTTTAAAAACTATAATATTATATCCATTTAAGCATAAAAATACTTTTTTATAATATTTAACAGCTAATGACAGCCGATTATTCCCAAATCCAATGTTTGCCTCATTGGAAAGATACGACATTAGGAAATTGTGTCATTGAGGTATGAGAATATATCTCGACCCAAAGATGGAAGTACCCGTTTTCGCTTCCGATTTTAGAAAGATGCAGCACGAGGATATTATATAAACTGTTCTGTTGAGAATATATCACAAATCAAAAATGGAAGTAACGATTTCGCTTTTTGATCGGTTCCAATCCAGAATTCCAGATCGATGGGTTTGTCTCTAAAAAGGAGATAACTATCTTTACTTTTTCTTATTCCAATAGTTCAAAAATATCGAAATTGGGCTGGAAAGTAAATATTTGGACTTCTCGTTGCCGGCACTAAAATCGTTCAGAATGTCGGGGGGTTGGGGGCCAAAATGTAGGTTAGTGACGTTAGTCATCCTCCGACCAGGGCTCTACGGTTACCGATTATGTACTGGTAACGTATAGTACGACATCATATTATATTATTATATATTATTGATAAGAAGTTATATAATAGATATTTATTATAATAAATATTAATATGATATCACGTGTACTTGAATTAGTTAAGGTGTCCTATGTTTAACCGTGACGTGTTGAGTTTGAATCTCACGATTTTTTATTCTAACTTATTTTCTTAAAGGTAATAAAAATTTTAATAAAAATCGTGAAAACATATGACACGTCCTCGACTAATTTACCTATCAAGACATGTTAAACATAAAATATAATTTATAATAAATAAGTATGTACCGATTATGTATTATACATCAATCTACCTTTAGAAAATACGATCCGATACGTGCGACTTTTTCTATAACGAATCGATTTATAAAACTTTGTCTCCACCCCCAACTTCTCATCTATTGACCTCATGGAGTATTTGCTCAAGAAAAAGTAAAATAATAATAAAAAACTCTTGGAGTGGGTCATTTTCTAACCTCAGTTCAGATATTTTTTTTCTTTTTTCTTTTAGAGGTGACCGATTGGCCACGATTCATTCCCAGTGCCCGTAGTTAATGGCGGACGTAGAAATTTTCTTTGGAGGCTGATATGTGTATATAATGCTTTTTCAAATATATAAAAATATAAAAATACAAATTTTGAAAATTCACTTTCATGGCTCTCGCTATTCTTTCATACAAGAAAATTCATTTACTTTTATGATCTCTTTCTATTTAAAAATGTGGCAATTGTATTTTGTTGTGTTTTAAGTTGACTGCATAATGAATAAATATATTATTACGTTTTATGAATGAGAAAATAAAAAATGTGTATCTAAATGCCATTGCATGCCAACATATCTTTCACTGGCATAATTAAAAAGATAACAAAAACAATTAATATATAATATTGCCCAACATCAAACTTTTAACCGAAACTAGTACGTGTTATTAGGAGTATGAAGATATAATTAATAGAGCCTATGCTTCTGGCACGTGTGTTTCCATAGAAACTGCCTGATCAGTGAGATAGGAGTCACCAATAAAACAAATAAAATTAAGGGGTATGGGAGAAGAGGGGTCGGGAGGGAGGGGGATAGTTCAAATTTGATTTTGTGAGTTTATTAGTTACAATTTAAGTCTAATTAAGAAGCGGACTTTTAATGGAAGGTGACTTAAAAAAGGAACACACAGATAACCTCCTTGCCTTTGGCTGGTTCTAATTAACGGTGGGTCCAAAAGATTTAAAAAGAATTCAATTTGGTGACTATTAATGGGAAGAAATCCAATTTAAAATGAGAAAGGTATTTAAAACTAGGTAATTAACTAGGGTAGGAAGAATCCATACAAAAAATAGAAGATAACTTAAGAGGAAGATTTGTTCCGTGGGAGTGGGGGGGGGGGGAGAGTGCATCACCTTAACACGATTATCGTCGTCTCGTCATCGTCGTCATTATCATCAGAATCTTATCATAATTATTTAAAATCAATTATACGAATCATATTTCGTCAAAAATTTCCATCACCATCTTGACACGATAACAATTAAAATTTTATCTCAATTATTTAGAGAGAGAGCGCATCATCTTGACACGTCTCCCGATCTCCGGTAGAATCAAACTCTTCTGGTAACCTCTTCCAATTTTTGAGAGTATAAACATAAACATACAAACTCTCTTAGCACATATAAATTACAAGCATCCACGATTCCTTCCACGTACGCAAAAAAATCCTAGAACAAGACACCCACGGCCCCCCACGAGAGAGAGAGAGAGAGGATGTTCAAAGCCACACGTATGATGTGGCCATTGGTGAAGGGGAGATTTTTACAGCTTTGTGGTATCATTCTGCAGTGTTCTTTGCCTTACAAGACACAGAAACAGCGCAGCCATGCCGCGTGGCCGCCTCCTCCCTCACATCATGGCTTTGGTGGAGAGAGAGAGAGAGAGATCGGGGGGGGGCCTGCCCAATTAGGAGAGACATCCATGGATTACATTATATTTGTCTCACGAACCTGCCATTCCTCAGTGCAACCAGTAACACCCAGCCCCCATGCGCTTATCCTCACCACCACCCCCCATTCCCTTCTGAATCCTTCCGCCTACACTGATATTAATTCATCTTCCTAAATTGTGGCACCCATTCGTTCAAAATCTGATCTTTTTTCTGTTTACCGCTTCAATTGCGCTTCTTTCTTCGTCTCCTCTTCATCCCGCGCTCGTTCCTACATCGCTATAGCCCTGTAGCGCGGTGCTCTTCTTCTTGTTCTTCTTCACGTACTTAGCAGGAACCCAGTTTGATTTCCTGGTGCTTCTTTACGTACTCGGTGCTCTTCCAGTAGCCATGGCACTGTTGTATAGCACCCTCCCCCCTTCCCCATCTGCTTTCTCTAAGACCCACTTTCCAGTTACGCCCCCCAGTTCTATGTCTGAGTTCCCGCCTTCCCTGCTTGCTCACAAGACTTGCTTCAGCAGTAGAGCAAGGAGGAGACGGCGAAGCGAAAGTGAGGTGTGCTCGGTGGTGGCGGCGGCAGGAGCCGGGACCAGTGGGAGGCAGACTGCTGCCACTCAGGGCCCCCCGATTGCTCGGCCAACTGTGAAGAAGCCCCGCATCCTTGTGGCCGGCGGCGGGATCGGGGGGTTGGTGTTCGCCTTGGCTGCCAGGAGGAAAGGGTTCGAAGTGATGGTGTTTGAGAGGGACTTGAGTGCTATTAGAGGCGAGGGGCAGTACAGAGGGCCAATCCAGATTCAGAGCAATGCGTTGGCGGCATTGGAGGCCATTGATATGGAGGTCGCAGAGGAGATCATGAACGCTGGATGTATTACCGGGGACCGGATAAATGGCCTGGTCGATGGAGTCTCTGGTACATGGTATGTGTTGTTTGTTTGTTCTTCGGAGATTTCCAATTCAACTAATTTGATTAAGGAAAGCTGAATTCCAGTATTTTGTTTGTTTACTTTTCTCATATGTGCAAAGGATTGAGAACCATACCAATGAGCTTCAATGAGATAGAAGTATGACCAAAAGAGGTTCTTGACCTGGTTTCTTCTTTTAAGCTACTAAGTTGCAACAATATGGCAGGATTTTGCTCTATACAATACGGGAAGCTGATTTTGTCAAAATCTTGTATAAAATTTTGAGGGAAAAAAGGAAGGTGGTGTTGGAGAAATCTGTGGTTCAAGCAGTTGTTCAATCTCAAGTTTTGACTGATCTATCAGTAAGTCAATACACGGGGTAGAGAACCTGACGTTCTAGATAGAACAACCCTGAGATGCAAAGATGTTAGAAACTTCCATGGTAGGGGATTCTGTTGATTTTGCTTGGATCTCATTCTCTCATCATTGGAATCATTTTTTTAAAAAACTAGTAGATTGTACCACCAGTTTTATCAAATAAACTGAGGGAGTACCACTCAAAGCCGGTGAGGAGAGGTTCCTATCCAACCAAAGAAAAAAATACAGTCAAGATGGAGGATTACCTATGAATTGCAATTCCCTTCTCCACTGATCCACCATAAGACCAAGACAATTAACCTTCAAAATTCATGGCCTTTTGAGCTTCCTGTGTGTCCTTTGAACAACTAAACTTTCTTGGAGGGTCTGGAAGGACTACAAGACATCTTCCAAGTGGGTGATATCATGTTTCTGTCGGTAAGAAATGAAGTGGCTAATATCCAGCTTCCTAGACTTCGGAAGATCATTGGCTTGCTTAAAACTCATTTGCAAAATTAGTTGTACTTATGAAGTAGAATTTTGTCATCTGGGTGCATCAATAGTTATTGCTGTAAAGGAAAGCGATTATCTGACATGAAATATTACTTTCATAAGGGGATATTTTCCCAGGACAATTGCAAGCCCCATAAACATTTGGGATTTTTGCATATAAATCATTTTTAGAATACAATGACAGATTTATCACGTTTGCATTTGCAGTTGCATATAAATGGTCCTTTTGCACATGCTCAAGTGGCCATTTTACACAAAAATTGTGCAGAAAGACCAATATGTGACCTTTCTACACATTATCGACATTTGTAATGATATATGTGGAAATACAAATGCTAGAGTGATAAATCTGTAATTTTTATTTTACTAATAGCTTATATGCAAAGCCCCCTAAAGTTTTCATGTTCATGAGGATTTGTAGTGAAGCAATTCTATCTGGTCTTCAGGTACATCAAGTTTGATACATTCACTCCTGCGGCAGAACGGGGACTGCCAGTTACAAGGGTCATCAGCCGCATGACTTTACAAGAAATACTTGCTCAGTCAGTTGGTGAAGATGTTATTTTCAATGACAGCAATGTCGTTGATTATATAGATGATGGATCCAAGGTTATTTCCTCTCTCTATATATATCTATGTTTTTATCTTCTACATATGTATCCATATCTATCTGTCTATGTGTGATGGATATTCATCACCTTATTGGATTATTGTCTTCAAATATAGTTCTTCATCATCATTGTTTACTATTCTACTACATGATTACCATCATCAACTATGTACCCTTTCTCATATTAACCACATTCATCATCATTTTTTACCACTTTTCATGTCATATTTCTCAGTGAGTTAATTTTTTTACATCTAAAGTAGTCCATTTTGTAACATCATGTAACAAGGATAACCACAAAACAAGCAGTTGTAAAGTTAGTTGAGCGGACAGCTCCCTCACTAGATCCCACGATTTCTCCTGTCTAGCCCAAGGATTCTTTGGACACATTGGGTGAGTGGTAATAGGTTCACCTGGGACACAGTCACAAATTATGGTATCCTGGTCTCAGTCATGAGAGCACTCAAGTGGGTCTCCACCCATTGCCTAAATTAGACATATCCTAACTCTAGGCTCTAGACCCTGTAAAAGAAAAAGGGACACTCAATGCCTTCGTTGTTGCTTCAAAGAATTTATTTTCAAACGGATTATCTTAATTATGTGAGCTCCATTTGGAAAGGGATTCTTAGTGCTAGTAAGGTGGGGTTGAGCAACGAATTTCATCAAGATTGGAAGAGGAGACAGAACCTATTCTGGTTTGATAGATGGTTGGGATGAGCTCATTGAAATCCAGTTCCCTAAGATGTTTTCTCTTGCAATCATACTTCTGTATTTTGTCACTTAACATTATCATACATTTGTTATCTCTTTTCATCATCATCATGATTTCTCAATACTGATTGTTTTTGTTTTTGAGAAAAAGTGTGGATTGTACCACCAATTTTATTGCTAAACCGAGATAGTACAATAAGGGGACGTGAGGAGAGGTTCTTCAACCTCCAAAAAGAAAGAAAAGAGAAAAGAGCTAGAAAAAAACTATACTCAATCAGATAAAATAGCCCTCTTCCAATCGTAATAGTCTATCAATGCTACTTGCTTTATCATAATACTCTATCATTCACCATCATACTTGGCATATTTCACATTATTTGATATCATATTTCATCATATAATCATATTAGCTTCAGTATTATCATCACACTTACTGATACACCAAATATTATTTAGTCCATCCCTTTAGCATATACTTTTCCTTCACACTACTTATCTTATAAGCGTGAACTTAATGTTGTCCTAATCATGTCCCATTTATCACGATTACTATGAAAGGCATAATAGAGCAAGGAAGGCGGAAACGGGGATCGTGATCGGATCGCCCACTCCCAAACCGATCCGGGTCGGTGGGATCGGCCGATCCCGGGCCGATCCTGGACCGATCTCGGCCGAGTCAGGCCAGCTGACTCGGCTAGGGATACAAATGTCTAAAAAAATCTAAAAAAAACCTGAAAATCTGAAAAATAGAAAAATTATTCTAACATAGATCTATATCAAATTTAATGTGAAATAGTTGACATTTGCTCATCATTTTTTGAAATAGGTGGCATACTCAAATAATACAATGATTTCATGAGATAGCTACCTTTCATTCATTGAAGACGAACATTGAAAGAGTTTTCAACATATGTTAGGGGACCACAAAATAATGAAAATAGAAAATAATATCACCCCTAAGCCTAATTCTGAGGAGAGAGAAAGTATTTCTAGAGAGAGAAGGAGACTTACCTTCGAAAATCTCTTGGAGAACATGGTGAGAACAGAGTTTAGAAGCAATCTTTTAACACAAATCACTCTTGATCAATTATCTTCTTGCAACAATGAGCCTAGATTGAGAGAGGAGAGTGTGAGAGAGTGTGTAAGTGTGTGTGTGTGTGTGAGAGAGAGAGAGAGAGAGAGAGAGATGTGAAAGAGACTTGGAGAGGAAGAAGCTTAGGAGAGTGAAAGAGAAGAGAAGTGAAAGGGTGTGTGTGTGTGAGAGAGTGAAATCCCGGTCAAAAGGTCCCAAGGACCAAAGACCTTTGGTTGGCTTTCCCCCCCAAACCTCTTTCTTTTGAAATTCAAATGGGACAAGGGCGGGATTGCTTGGGATCGCCTGGGATCGGCCGATCTGGGCCGATCCGGCCGGATCCGGCCGATCCCAGGGGTGGATCGGTTCATCTTGGATCAGGATCGGATCAGTTCGCCTGGAAACCGATCGGATCGGCCGATCCGGCGAACCATGTAATAGAGTCACTTTGTGGTGTATATATAAGAGTTCAACACAAACAAATCTCATCTAAACTTGTTTATTTAATTGAAACATGGATTCTTTACCTTACTAGTATGAAAAACTGATTTGGACCAACAACCAATCAACAACCTGGCCATTTTTGAGGGAATAGATAGCATGAGAATTACAAAGGAACATCATACATATAGAAATTTAATAGAAAGTACTTTTTTTGAAATGGCAATAGAAAGTACTTGCCCGGGCATGTTCTATCAATTAATTTTGGATTCTTTCTTTTAGCCACGTTAAAGTATAATACCTTATCTTTAAATCATGCATCCTTAAATAAGAACCCACGATAATATCATTAAGCCCATGACAAATCATGATATCATGCATTCATATTTCAAGAGAAGTAACTGCAAGAACTTCCCTGTTAATAGGTGCACAAGTAATCTACTCACCCCGCCAACCCCCCAAAGGAAGTATTAAGTAGTATTGGTGTCCTCAATGCTGCAGGTTGTCTCTCTCTCTCTCTCTCTCTCTCCTCTTCTTTTCGCCTGACCTCTCTTCTCCTTTCTCCTTTCTCCTCTCCCTCTCTCTCCCTGTCTCCCTCTCCCTTTTCACCCTACCAGCAAGGTGAAGCTGTGAGAGGAGACGCCGTATCCCTCCTTTTGTAGAGGGGACAACTGGCAACGGGAAGTGGAGATAGAGGCAGTTGTGTGTCCTTATTGGCCCCCCAACCAGCCCAGGCCCACTAACCAGGCCTAATAAGGGCTGGCTCAAAGAGACCTTTAATGGATCGTTCTTAACCCAATTAGAAGCCCAACTAAGGCAGCAATGACCGAGGGCCCACTAAGACATCTCTCTAAGAGTTAGCTTCTAGGAAAATTTTCAGTTTACCCACAAATCTAAACATTTAACTTTATATCCTCAATCTTCTGAAATTTAAAAATTGCTCCCAACTTTTCCTACCAAGGGTTTTCTTTTTCAAATGAGAAACAATACATTTCCACTGCCATCTTGTAGTTTTAACTAGTTAAAAACTTCTATGAGAATGCGAAGTTTCCCCTATTTTCAGGTAGTTTCTTTCTTCAATATGACATGAGAGTGCAGTTAAGTGACATGGTATAATTTTTCATGTGTTAGATGGGTTGTCTTCTTGCATCTGATGTTGTCAGCGTGTACCTGTGCAGGGATCCTTATGGTTGCATCATCTTGCTTTCTTCCTTTCTGTTAAGTGACATTGTTGGAATGAAAAAAAAGGAGCACTTTCTTTAAATATTTTAAATTTATTACTCATTTCTTTGCATGGTTATAAGATCAGGTAACGGTGAAACTTGAGAATGGATGTACGTATGAAGGAGACCTTCTTGTTGGAGCCGATGGTATATGGTCAAAGGTGTGACTGGATCCTTATGGTCCCAACAAATTTCATGAAACTGGGGAACATCTTTTGCCCTTCGAAAGTTGACATTTCATTGTTATGCAGGTACGAAGGATCTTATTTGGTCACACAGAGGCTTCTTACTCAGGGTACACCTGCTACAGTGGTATTGCAGATTTTGTACCACCAGATATTGAGACTGTAGGGTACGGCTGGTTTTCATCACACTATCTATCATTTTCTTTATCTTCCAAATTTCTGACTGTGGTACTCATCACATTTGATATAAATCAGTCACCATCATTTTTCTCATGATAAGTCTTTGATCTATTTCAGTCAGTTTCCTTTTGAATGAACATTCTCAGATATCATTATTGTACTCTGAAGGTACCGAGTATTTCTGGGTCACAAGCAATACTTTGTCTCTTCAGATGTTGGTGCTGGAAAAATGCAATGGTATGCATTCCACAATGAAGTACCTGGTGGTGTTGATGCTCCAAATGGTATACATATTTAATTTGTACTTCACAATGGAACGATTTTATTTTGAATTGAAAGTTCATGTTTCATCTGTCACTTTAAGTATATGTAGTCCATTCTTTAAGCTTGCATGTTTTTGCAAGTGAAGAAAAAAACAGCCAGTATGCATATAGATGGGAAACTTAGTCCAGGAAAAGTAATAGATTATCCTGAGGCAGGGCATGTGAAAGTTGTTTGTTGTCTCACAAGCTTCAGTTGCTTGGACCCCTGTTACATTTTCTTTCTTGATTTCTTTCATGTTTCTCTAGTTATAAACTAGAGGTATCTGGTGCCCTCATTCTAAAATTTTAACTATATATTCATCTCTACAGATATCTACTTAGTTCCATGTATTTTTCTTGCTAATTGTCGGTGCATAGCAATTTCTTTCTTGCTAATGATCTTCTTTGATTGCTTTCCTAGTTATAAAATTCCAATTACTCTACATTCCATCAATATCTTTTCCCCCATTATCTTAGTTACCAAACTCTTTGGCTTCCAGCCTTTTATCTTTACGGCATGAGGAAAAACTTGGAAGTATATATTCTTTAAATGTCTCATCTCATCATCTAGTGGACATTATCATCATTGGTTATCATCGTCATCATTATGATGCATACTCTTATAAATGTTCATACTCTCATTCCCAAGGATTGTAGGATTGGATTGGGTAGGGTCAATCCTGATTCGATCTGGATCTGGCCAATGAGATGGAGGACAAGTCAATCCACGATCAACCTGATTAAAAAACTATTAAAAATGTTTAAATTTTCAGAAAAACATCTATACATCTAAAGAATTAATAGAGAATTAAAACAATAGCATTTGGGTCTTGGGGAATACCATGTATCTCGGAAAGATTAAACAAAATTGAATCAGATGCGACCATATCCTTTATTCTATTTTAGGATAGCTTATTAAAATATGCAAAGCAATTTTGGTACATATAGAATATTGTTTTATTCATATAAAATTTTCTCTGTGGTGGAAATTGGTGGGATCTTGAGACCCCATCCTAGTGGATTGGTCATTTGGTCGGGTCAGACTAGGATTGGCCAATTTGACTGATTTTGGCTCTGATATGGCCCGATCCCGTTGATATTTCATTTTTGGAAGTGGATAGTACCACTGTATTAAGGTGAAAAAGTTGGAAAGATGTGCAAGTGCAAGAGGGGGACATGAGCTAAAAGACCGTATATACAGGAGCATACCTTGGTGGTGGTGTCACTCAAGGTGTTGCTCTAGGAAACCAAAATTTGTAGAAGTAGATATGTCCATATTACAAAAAAGTTTTGCCCACTTGCCAACATTAGTACAAATAAAAGAAAGCCTATCTGACATTTTGGTTTCCCTATCAAAGATCCTTGCATCCCTCTCCATCCAAATGGCCCAGATTTTTGCATGAAGGATCATCCAACTGATCTTACAATCAGCCTTAAGGTTCTAAGAGTGGTTCCACCCAGCTAGGAGCCCCCTACCAAAAGCTGGATGTACTGCACTGAATGCTATTAAGCACCTGATTCCATATTTCCTGTGCAAACCAATCATGCAAAAAGGTGGTCAATGTTCGTTGAACAACTTAGTCAATGTTCATCTTATTCAATTGCACTTAAGAAATGTTACCCGTCAAATGAGAACTCAATCATAGAAGGTCATACCAAGACTCGAGTTATACAAGTAGAGTGTGATGCCACTGGAGATTTCTGTGCTCTTGCACTTTCATTCATCTCATGAATTATGTCTTCAGGTGCTAATCAGTTAATGCGTCGTTGCCATTGTTGTTTCAGTCACCATAAGGAGCAGCATCTTCATCATCACAGAATAATTAATATCCAGGAGGAGAAATGCTTTCAGAATCTTACATAATGTGCTTTGTACAAATAACCCCTGGTATCTTAGCCTGGATTCACATCCCAATACACTAATATTGCTTCTTAAAATGGTAAGTCTGGCTCCCAAGACTTCCATGAAGTTGGAAACCTTCTTAGTTTGGGAACTTATTTCATTCGCATAGTAATCTCTGTATTTGTACCCATCATTGATTGTCTCGGAGGTAGAGTTTCTCAATTGAGTGGGATGCTCAATCTAGCTTTGAGTTTACAAGAAAGCCTGCCCCTTGGCCCAGCCGGCAAACCCCATGGTGCGCAAGTGGTAGGGTCCGTAGGTCTAAAGCAGCCGCATGCTGAGGTTGGTGGCAGGGGTGGGTTTCCCCCGGTCATCAAAATGAAAATGATCACAGCATCTATTCTCATTATTCCAAGTCCTGATAAGTATTTGAGGTTGAATTTGATTTCTTTAACATAGACATTGAAGTTGTCCTCACTTATCGAGCAAGAAGGCAGAACCATTGCTTTAGTCATTGAGAATCTGGACTGATGGAATGATATTCTCCGCTTATGATGTGGTGACAAAAGCCATTTAGTTTCATTCCTCATGCTTACAAACCCCCACGATGCTTATATTAGTTCTTACCTCTCCATTACTAAATCAACATTTGGGTCAACCCCCCTCGATGCTTATATTAGTGCTGGCCTCTCCATTACTAACTCAACATTTGGGTTTGTAGTTTTTTGCATTAATATAATATTAGAGCCAATTTGCTCATTGTCCAGTGGCAAAAGCCATTTATTTTCATACCTCATGTTTATAAGCCCCTCCATCCCTGTGTTAGTTCTGACCTCTCCATCTACTAACTCAAATTTCGGGTTCGTAGTTTTTTGCATTAATATAATATCAGAGGCAATTTGTTCATTGTCTTTACACCTTGTTTGGACTATACCGAGTTCATCAAAAGCGGAGAAACGGGGGTGTTGGTGAAAGCTGTTTAGTCTCATATCAAATATTCATGAGCCATTCCATGCTTATGCTACCTCCCAGCTTCTCTGTTCACTAACTTGAGTTTTGGGTCAGCAGTTTTGTTCAGTAACAATGCACATTCTTGAGCTGTTATGCAGACTCTTCAATATTGTAGAGAATATTTTATCCATAAGGAGTTTGTGATATACTCTGACCATGAAGCTTTGAAGTATCTCAATGGACATCAGCATGCTAAACTGGTGGGTTTCCTCTGGTCTTTCATCTCCTCAATCTCTTATTGGCAGCAAAGCTCAACCCGTGGGCGGGTGCTCTCATATGGATGTATACCTGGAAAAGGCTCCTCCTTGGGAACCCTTAGAAAAAAGACATGCATCAGAAAAATCTGATGAGGGATGAAGGAGATGATAAATCTGATAAGGTTATGTGTGAGTCTAAACTATTGTAAGTTCAATCCGATTAAGCATTCACCTGAACTCTTAATGCTAGGCAGACATAAGCCATCACTGGTTGTCAAGAGGTCCCCCCATGTTAAGAAATAGTCTAGACTCTCGAGTCCATATGAAGAATAAGGATTTGTAAGGACAAGTCTATGAGTCTTGATTGAACCACAATCCCAGTGTTCATCTAGCAAAAGGAGAAGCTATCAATGGCTGGGAAGCATTCTTGACATTCCGCAACAGCATAAAACTTTGAATATTTTTTTTTGAAAATGGGTAGTACCACAATTTAGATCAGAATTTATGTGGGAGATGTGACAGAAGTTTAAAGGAACGGAGAATGCCAGAAGTTTGGAGAAAAAGTATTGTAGTTCCTTTCTATAAAAACGAAGGAGATATTCAAAGATGTAATAATTATCGTGGAATTAAGCTTATGAGTCATACTATGAAACTTTGGGAAAGAGTAATCGAAAAATGCCTCCGATATATGACTATTGTATCGGAAAATCAGTTTGGTTTTATGCCGAATAGATCTACTACATAAGCTATTTTCTTACTACGGCAGCTAATGGAGAAGTATAGAGAGATGAGAAAAGATTTGTATATGATTTTTCTTGATTTAGAGAAGGCATATGATCGAGTACCGAGAGAATTGATTTGGTGGACATTAAGAAAGAAATGAGTCTCTCAAGGATATGTTGATTTGGTTAAGGATATGTACGACGGTGCTATTATTAGTGTGCGAACTATTGCTGGAGAGACTGGTGAATTTTCAGTTTCTATAGGTTTGCATCAATGTTCTGCACTAAATCGGTATTTCTTTGTCTTAGTTATGGATGAAGTAACAAAATAATTGCATGAGGATATCCCTTGGTGTATGTTATTTACAAATGATATTGTTTTAATTGATGAGAGTATTGATGCTTTAAATGATAAGTTAGAGCGTTGGAGACTTGCTTTAGAGTCGAAAGATTTTAAAATTAGTAGGAGCAAGTCAGAGTTTATGCATTGTAATTTTAGTAATGGGAGAGTGATACAGGAAGACATGGTTTTAATTGATTGACATAACATTCCGAAGAGTAGTAACTTTCGGTACTTAGGGTCTATCATACAAGAGAATGGGGAGATTTATGACGACGTTGCACTTAGGATTAAGGCAGGCTGGTTAAGATGGAGAAGTGCATCAGGAGTCCTTTGTGATCGTCGTATGTCTGTGAAACTCAAAGGGAGATTTTATAGAACAACTGTGAGACCTGTTTTGTTATATGGTACCGAGTGTTGGGCAGTACGAAAGGAACACATTCACAAAATGTGTGTAGCAGAGATGAGGATGTTGAGATAGATGTGTGGCAAGACTAAGAAAGACAAGATTAAGAATGAGCGCATCCGTCAGGACTTGGGGATAGCCCCAATTGATAGTAAAATGAGAGAAAATAGACTCAGGTGGTTTGGACATGTGATTCGTCGTCCTAACTCAGTGCCAGTTAAAAGATGTGACCGAATCTTAGTGGATGCTAGTAAAAGAGTTCGGGAAAGGTCTAAAAAGAGATGGTGCGATGTTATTAGGAAGGACATTAGTTTCTTGGGTTTAAATATGAATATAGCACTTGATAGAAATCTTTGGCGGAACATGATTCATGTAGTCGACCCCAAATAATTGGGATAAGGATTTGATGATGATGATGATGATGGTAGTACCACAATTGTATTAAATCAAAAAGAGTAAAGGATGTACAAGTATGGTCAAGTAGCTCCCAAAAAATTCCTATACAAAGAGGTCACACCAAGACGGTGCGGAATAGCCCCCCAACAAAACAAAAAGAGGGGAGTTGACGGAATTCACATTACAAAGCAACTCCGCCCATTCTCTCACTCTAGCACAAATAAAAGAAACAAGAGGCTCCTCGGCTCTAGCCTCCCTTCTAAAATCCTATTGTTCCGTTTACCCCACAAGGACCAAAGAGTGACATGAAGAACCAGCCACCACACAACCACATCTCCTCTGAGGGGTCAGGACCATAAAACTCTGAATATTGAGAAGTATTAGGTTTGAATTGTCACTGTTTTTCTTGATGCACAAAGGATGTCTAAAGGAAATGCTCAAGTGATCAGTTTTTCCTTCTACATGATGCAATTGTGTAAAAAACTGGGACAGCGAACAAAACATGTTACTAGTTGGAATAAATTATCACTGGGTACTTTCTGAAGGCCTTTGTGCCCTATAAAATGGGAATCCAGATAAGTACTATCAAGTTAGTCAGAAGCATCCTTTCTTGACTTTTTTTTTCATATTTCTAACAAGAAGGGGATCACCTGATAAGCCATAGCTGGACTGTAAGGAAGTGGTTGGTGGGGTTGGCTTGAAGGTTGTTCATCCAGTTGGAAGATATTGTAAGGATAAATTGATGTAAAGCTTTTCCACCGTGCCCATGTGTAGCCTGCCACTGGGGCTCTTTTGTATATGGATGCTGTGGCTTTGTAGGGTATAAGCATTTCTTCTGGGAGTGTGCTGTAATATCATATCTTCATTTTTTCATATTAACAAATTGTGGTACTACTACATCCTAGGAAAATGTCATTTTCTGACAGTATAAGTAGCCCACATCTGTCGTCTTATCAACCAAAATATAAAATTTGTGGCAATCATGTTTCTTGATCATTTGGCAGGCAAAAAGGAAAGGTTGCTAAAGATATTTGGAGGTTGGTGTGACAATGTTGTTGACCTATTGAATGCAACGGAAGAGGAAGCAATTATTCGTCGTGATATATATGATAGGATTCCCACTTTAAATTGGGGAAAAGGTCGTGTGACCTTGCTTGGTGATTCTGTTCATGCTATGCAGCCAAATATGGGACAAGGTGGCTGCATGGCTATTGAGGTATGCTCCATGATTTTGATTTACTGATTTCTTCTTGAGTTATTAGTCTGTAGTTTAATACATATGATACTGAAGGGATTACTGGGATCTGTTTTAATAAATATATAAAAAGCAAGCAAGTTCCAACTTTTTGGTCTTTTTTTCTTTGACATTTATCTCATGTAAGTCAATGTCATGCAGCTTTATCTTACACCTTTGTGGTTTTGTAGGATGGTTATCAACTTGCACTAGAGCTTGAGAGAGCATGGATTGACAGTGTTGAATCTGGAACTCCTGTAGATATTGTTTCTTCTTTAAAACGGTAAATTATCTATCTTGAAGTACTTGGGATACTGAGATTTACAGTTTTGGATTTTGTCAGAACATTATTCTGGGCAGAACTCTTTTTGTAGACTGACGACGTAGGATTTTTAGACTACATCCACCTGCAAGCTTTTCCTCAAATAGTATTGATCTAGAGCTTCATAAATTGGAAAACTTAGAGATGTTCTGGGTATGTTCCTTTTCTGGTATTTCCAGCTATGAGAAAGAAAGAAGAATACGTGTTGCCATCATATATGGAATGGCTAGAATGGCTGCAATAATGGCTTCAACATACAGACCATATTTGGGTGTTGGGCTTGGACCATTAACGGTATGTTTGTGAAATATTATCAATCAGTGCATCATTATCTTTGTTATTTTTCAGATTACATCATGATCCTTGGAAATATTTACTGTGAATATCTTGTGCTTTCTATTTTGCTCGTGGTTGTCTGAAAACTTTTATGCAGTTCTTGACCAAGTTTAAGATACCACATCCTGGAAGAGTTGGTGGGAGATTTTTCATCAAGTATTTTATGCCATTGATGCTGAATTGGGTCCTAGGTGGTAATAGGTAAGCCTCTCAGATTTCATACTGTCGGGTCTAACTTAGATTCATGCCCATTAGCTGTAAATACTTACGTTAAGATGGACTCTGTTAATGCCTATCAATTTATTTCAGCTTAAACTTATCCCATTTCTGGCCCAAGTTAAGAAAATATCACCTATATATTGAGAGTGAGAATCTGTGGCAATCCAGTTTGCTTGCATTTGTTTCCTTTCAATTTAACATAATCTCCTTCTGTAAAGAACAATGAAGTGGCATGTCATAGGAAAGAGACACCATGTTAATGAGCGAGACTTTCATTGTGGGATATTTTCTCTTATTTTGTTACCATTCTGTACAATATAAAGGCAATCTTTCAGTTTGTTATCAGCTTCTTTGTCACCTTCCTCTAAGGAGTTGTCAAGGCTTCCACTTTCACTTATGCATGTTCACAGAGAGCCTCTAGAAATGCAAGTCATTGCATCATTTTGCTAATTCCATTAATCAACCACCAGCATCATCTTCTGAAGATAGAACATTTTTCAGAGTGAACGATACCACATCTCAATGAAATTAAAAAGGATAATTAAAAAATATGTAAACCTATTGTATGCCCTGTTACCTTATACTCATCCCACCCATACATCATCCCTCTGTCACAAAAATCTATGATCACATGTCAAGTCCATACTACTGAACTAATCCCCATGAAGCAACCAAAATCCTTTCCCATATAAGATGCGCAAACCCTTTACCCATCCCTCCTATATGTCTAACCCTTCAAGAAGCATAAGGAACCTTTCATCAAATGATCATGAGGCCATCCAAAGCACTAAGTTCATTTACATTCAGTTTTGGACTTCCCCTTATTCTCCATATTTCTTTGAGCTTTCATTGATATGGTCCGCTGTACCCTATATGTCCTTGTCAAGTCCCTTCAGGTAAGTCCTCATCATCTCTGATAAAGATTTGAGCTCTTCAACCATCATGTCTCTGGCCTTAAGATCTCCTCTGTAGTACCAACGTCTTACATGGGTTCCCCATCAAAGGCCCTGTCAACTTCTTCAACATCTTAATCTCCCCAAGTGTCAAGTCCAGATCTCGATCTCAAATGATTGTAGCTGAATCTGAACCCTTTGGGCCATCTGCTGACTGATCCTAATGTATTTTTTCGAGGAAAGTGTGGATTGTACCACCAATTTTATAAAAATAAATAGAGGTGATACAACGAAAAAGGTGAGGGGTTCCTCAACCTCAAAAAAAGGAAAAACAGAAAACTACATCAATATCTTGAAGGGTGACTACTCTAAGACTCTAAGAGACAGCAATGGCCCTTCTCCAATCATCTAAAGATAACTTTGGCAATAATCTAAACCAATGATAAATAGTTCCAAACCTCGAAGTGAAATATTCTCAACATAAGCTTTACTTCCCCAGAAGAGGCTGTTGTTCCTCTCTCGCCAAATACTCCAGCAAATAGAATGTGGAATGAGATCAAGCTGGAGTCTTCTTTCTTTTGCCCGTTGTAGCTGCTTTGAGCATCTTATACTCCTCCCACATTTGTTGAATTGCTGTAAAAGTGGCGTTGGAATTGAACACTTGACTGATAACTGTCCATACCTCCATGCTAATTGGACAAGTACACATTAGATGATCAGCATCTTCTGACTGAACCTCACACAAAGTGCATGTTATATCACACTCTGGTCGCCACTTCCGGCGATACATTTTTGTGATTATTCTCTTGGCGGATGGAAGCCACATCTATGCCTGGACTTGCAAAGGCATTTTAGTCCACACTTAAGACGCAAGAGGATAAGGAACTGGTTGAGACTCCAATAATTGGTAGAAGCCCTTCACTGAAGTTCCCCATTGCAATTTGTCTGCTTGATTAATGTTTATATCAACTGAACTCAGTATGGTCATTAACTCTGCATGCGCTTGGTGCTCGTCTGCATGAAGTATCCTTCCAAAACTAACTGTCCACATCAAACTTCCTGCCTCAAAATGATAATTCTGTTGCACAGTACTCCATTTATTCCTTGCTAACAAAAACAGGCAGGCGAATCTGTATTTTAAAGACCGCTCTGTGCACCATTTGTCCATCCAGAACCATGGATGACAGTATCGGCCGAAACCGATATGTTTCGGCTGAAAGGTATCGGTTTCGGCCTATACCGAAACCGAAACGGACCTACTCACTGTAGCAAGTCCAATAAAAAAAATGGTTTCGGACCGAAATCATCCGGTTTCGGACCGAAACCGGACCGAAACCATCCGGTTTCAGCCGAAACCGGACCTGCTCACTACAATTTTTGCCTTTTATGACCGTTTTGAACCGGTTTCGGCAGAAACCGAAACCGGTACGTTTCGGTTTCGGTCCTGGCCGAAACCGATACCGAAACCGGTACTGCCATCCTTGTCCAGAACACAGTACTCATACCATTACCAATGACTGTCCAAATAGTTGCTTCCATAGTTGGGCCGGCTTTCAAAATATCCCTCCAAATTGGTGAGATAAGGAGGTATTTTTCATTTCCAGATAAAACTTCCCATGTTTTCTGTAATGTTTTTGGAGTAAATAGTCTTCCACAAAGAAGTTTCTGCACTAGAGAGTTCCCGCAACCATTTTCCTAGCAGAGATAGATTCATGTGCTGGAGATTCTTTACACCTAGGCCACCAAACCTTTTCAGCTTGCAGACTAACTGCCATTTCATCGAAGGTATACTAGTATCCATTGCTGAAGGTCCGCCCATAGTATTCTTCTTCAAATTGCACCAATCTTTTTGCAAACTGCTGTTGTTAAAGAGAAGACAGACAGGTAATGCAAAGGCATTGCAGGAAGCACAGAGTTGAGCAAGGTTATCCTCCCTCCAAGTGATAAGTGTCTAGCTTTCCAGGCTGTCAATCTTTTCTGCATCGGGCATATAAAAGGATTAAAATCCACACTTTTCAGGCTGGCTGATGTCTGAGGTAACCCCAAATAGATGATTGGGACTTGTTGGAGTTGACAACCTATACACAAGCATACTGTTGTACATCCTCAACCGCCATGTCAATTCCCAGTAATGCTGTTTTATCAAATTCATAGTGATTTCTGAGCAAGCCACAAACATTCTTAGGGAAAAAGTCACATATCCAATTCAAGGCCTCTGCCAAGTGCATCGTTCTGCTGAGAATATTGGCCACAAGCACATGCATCAATGGTGAAAGTGGATTCCCCTGTCTCAATCCTCGGGAGCTAGAGAAATATCCAGCAACACTGCCATTAAATATTATGGAGAAAGTGGCTGTGGTAATACAATTCTATACAACAGAAATAAATCCCGGCGGAAAGTTGTGCACCTTCAACACATTCCACAAACAATTCCAGTGAAGTCTATCATAAGCCTTGTTAAAATCTAGTTTACACATAAGATAAGGCTTACGGCTTCTTCTTGCTGCAAAAAGCCCTTCATGCACCAGTAGAAAATTATCCTTCAGTCGATGGCCTGACATAAAAGCAGATTGATTTTCCTGAATCAGTCTAGGGAAAACAGTTGTTAATCTGGTTGCCAGGATTTTTGCACAAATTTTATATGTCCCATTTAGTAAACTAATCAGCCGATAATCCTTAAGCTCCAATGCTTCCTCTTTTTTCACTTTAAAAAAATGCTTCCTCTTTTTTGGGTAACAAGACCAAAAAGTATGATTTATGACCCCACAACTACCACTTTGGTCAATTATCCCTCTTGCAGCCTTGACAATATCTTGATTAAGAAATTCCCAGAAATATTGAAAGAACATTGGAAAACCATAAGGCCTTGAAGCTTTATCAACGCTTAGACTAAGGATGGTTTGTTTGACTTCTGTTTCATCGATGGTACTGATCAGCATACCCTGCTCATCAGGAGATAATCTGTACGCATCTGGATACCTCCACACAGGAAAATGTCTGTGTTCTGCAGCAAACAACCTCTTATGAAATCTGAGGAGTTCCTCAGCTATATTTGTCTTCTCTTGAAGATTCCTGTCTTCTGTATTCAGAATTGTAATCAGTTTCCTTCTCCGTCATCTTTTTGGAAAAAGGAGGTATTGAGGTCCCCCTCTTGCAACCAAGTTATTCTAGATCCTTGCCTCCAAATAATCTCCTGCTCCTGCTGCCATGAGTCTAACTGTTCTTTACATTCTAACTTGTATTTCAGTTCTTGTTCAGATAGTGGTCCATATTCTTCCTGTATGTCCAGCCGACTGATTTCTCCTAGTCGGTGCTTCCTTATGGCTATTTCTTTCCTTAGCCCAAAGCCCTGCCCATTTTCTGATAACAAGTTTTATTTTTTTTTTAAATTTCATGGTCTAATTCTTGACTCCTGACTCATGAAGGTCAACTGCCGGCCATTGCTGATGCACCAAATCAACAAATTGTTCATTACTTCACCAACTTTTCTTTCTTCAAAGCTGTCTGCCTTTTTGGGAACCAGCTGCAGATTTCAACAAAAGTGAGATGTGATCTGAGGTTGTGCGAGGCAAAGCTGACAGGGTGGAGGAAGGAAAAATGGACTCCCATCAATCATCACAAAATACTTTGTCCAACTTAGACATGGATGGAGTGGCTCGACCATTAGACCAAGTATACTTTAATTAAGCAGTGGTAAGTCCAATAATGCTACCCCTCAATCCAAGTGTTCAACTCCCTCATGCTGGTACTGATTCTCCTACCCCTGTTTTTCTCTTCTGGACGTCAGACTTCATTAAAGTTGCCAACAATGCGGCACGGAAGAAGAAACCTTGAATAGCATAATTGCTCCCATAAAACTCATAGAGCCACATGCACTATTGGAGCATAAACCCCCAAAAGCATGAAATTTTTGGAGTCTTCTATAGAGGTCAGGGTCCCTTTCCAGGCAGTTAAATTCCAACATACCATAATGCCTCGACTGCTCTGCGAAACAACATGTCTAACTCTTGAAACCCAGTACACTTGTGAGCAAGCTCCATTGTATATTGATCCACCTTTGTCTCTTGAAGACATAAAATCTGAACTTCGTAAGACCTGACTGCATCCCTTACAGCCAATTGTTTGCAGATATCATTCATACCACGGATGTTCTAGGAGAGCAATATCATAGTGTGTTTCCGCAGGTCCTATTTGCTCTCCTACAAGGCTTTGATGGTGCCCCAGCTTTTTGTGTAGTTTTGAGAAGGCTACCCAACTCTTTGCTCCCTCTCTGTTTCTTTTCTGCTGCCTCCGAGGACTCTGCCAGGTCTGCCCAAAACTTCTGAAATTGGTCCGCCAAGACCACCTGTATTCCCAATGCTGCTGCCTTGGCACCACCTCCTCATTATTCCACCGTGCGAGAATATTCGGGCCAGGCTGTGTAGTATCCTCTTGTCCCAAAAAACTGCGACCAGCATCTTCCTGTCCTTCCTTGTCTACAGCCTCCTTATTATGAGCACTTCCTTCCAGTGTTTGGGTTTGTTGAATACCATTAATGATGACTTGCTTACAGACGCCGTCACCAGAAAAGGGAAGAGGAAGAGGGGGTTCCAGAGGGGGAGGGCGATGGTGTGCATACCTTCATTAGCCACAGTAAGGAATGCAACCACATCTTCACAGATTTCACATTCCTCGGAAGGTTTCTTCACCAAAAGCAAGGCATTGTTGCCCAGCCTCGGCTGCCGATAAACCCTAACTTTACAGTGACTGAGATTTCTGAAGCTCATGTCCAAGCGTACGGACAACTTGAGATGCAAGAGAGGAAAGCACTGATTTCCACACTTGTCTCCTGGTTTGTCCAGAATACCCCTTGCTACCAAGGGGTCAAGTACACCAGCAGGGGCAGTCTCATCCTCCTTGTGTGAAATTGTTTCTGAACAGACTCGAAGCCCATCCTCCCATAAACACAGGCCCAGCTTGGGCGGCCCAATCCAAACTGCATTTGAGTTTGCCACTTCATTAGCCTCAAGTTGACTCGGTCGACTCATTCGTTTTCCTACTAGGGTCTTGTCCCTGTGCAGCCCTAACATTTCGATACTGGCTGTAAGCTTCAATGACGTCCTTGTACGACCAACTTGGACTGGCCTAAACCTTGTCTTCCACTTCCACCTAAACCCAAAATTGATGGCCTCCCTATCGGAGTTGGAGAACTTTCAGAATTGCCTGAGCATCATCTGTTTCAACCTGTAAGCGAATGAAGTTACAATTCGTCCAGCTTCCAGTTTTGTGATCCACCTCCAACAGTGTGCCAAATCAGGATATAATAGCATTAAAAACTTCGGTATCCCACAGAGGTAGTGGTATACCAGAAAGGCACAACCATCTGCTCTTCCCTTTATCTGCTGGGGTAATGCTAGTGGAATGGGACCAAGCTGTGAAAGATAACGATATCTGGTCATCTATCTTTTCCTCGGCTAGTAGATGCTGCATAGTCGCTGTTGTAGAACAATGAATACTAAAGCTTTTGTTAGATAATGGAACGACACGCCAATCTTGCTCTGATGGCCATCGTCATCGGAGAAGCCTGTAGCCATCCTCTATGGAAACTCCTTCCGATCTGCTCTCCACTACCAAACACTGAGCAAAAAAATCTATGTCCCATTGGTCACATTGAAACCACGAAATGTTGACAATCGGCCCTGAAGTTTGTTTCACCTTGATGGGTCCAGTAGGCCTCTGCAAGATTCCTTGTTCCTCTAGCGCCCTATAGGAACGTTGACCTGTGATTCTGGACAGGTAAAACTACGATGCCCCACACCTGTACACTGCCAGCAAACAACAGCGTTCCTACATGATGTGGCAAGGTGACCTTGCTCCAAGCACCGGAAAGACCTTCTGTTTGGCCCTCCCCTAGGCACAGCAAAGCCTCGCTGCCACCATTCTCCTATTCCTCTTCCTGGAAAAGGAAGACGAAAGCGGGCAGACGTTTGCCCTGTAGAGAGTGCTCCGCCTTCCCCTCCTAGTCAGCCGAGAAAAAAAATCCATTTATGGAAAAATATGCAAGATCACTGATCCTGATGTATTAGTAGTTGGGAGATTAAATTGTGGCCAATGGCCCTCTCTCAGTGTCATGGGAAGCTGCTGGACAACCTCGTCTCCTTCGATATAGAAGAGAAATTCTGTATCACTTCAGCAGGCTTCAGCTTCGGCCACTCAGAATCTTCCAGTGGGATACTTGTGTGCAATCGCCAACAATAGGATCATTGCCCTATTCCTCCCTAACCTGCTTACCAGCTCTGTTTGCCGTGAAGAATCTGTTGCATTCAGCCACCAGTCCCATCCTTGCTTCCGAGACCACCACATCTGGAGCCTTCAGTCCCGCTGATTCAGAGGCCTTGTCTCCCAGTTCTCAACATAGACATTATGGACAGTGGAACAGGGACAATCTGTGCAGTTGAATTGAGTTGCAAGCATCATCTGCTTTTCAGAATATCTGCTTATTGAGATGCTATTCTTTTGGAATTCAATGTTCAAATGTCTGCCAACTTGGGGAACCTTCTTATTCATGCATCAATATTCTCATGGACTCGCACCAGACATAGAGAACCTTTTTGGCATCCTCACTTCCAGATTTTTCAAGGGATAGCCTCCACATACTGGGCGTCGTACTTTTACCTGATATTTTCATGAACTTCTGCCACTGGACAAATAGATCCCCACTGCATTACAAGGACAACTGACACACTAAGGAATCAAATTCATCATTACTATTATATGTAATGTTCATTTCTTTTTTTTACATAGGCAGAATAGAAAGCCATCTATAAAGGTTCAGAACACAAGCCTTGGTTGCTAAGTCAATGCCTGTTTTCTTGAAGACTATTTGCTGTTTGTAGTGTGATTGTCTTCAAAATGGATCATAAGATCCGTGGGATGCCAAAATAGCAACAATATAATATGTTGTTATCTCCTTTCAGCTCAGAAAGTTATTATAATTCCTAATATTCAATCATAGTCATATAGTTGTTTGGGTGCTGTTAAATTATATCATAATATTCAGAAAAGTGTCTGAAAATGATTCATTTCTTTGGGCACACAATGCATAAGGTTAAGATGATTCATTTATTTTGTCTGTTCTATTTAGTTATGCATCTGTTTGCTTGTTTGGATGTATTACTATTTTTGAATAATAGCTTTGTTATAACCTTTTCTCTTACTGAAAAGATCTCCTTTGACTGATACATTACATTTTCTTTCTGCTTTGGATTTTAATGAGAGCAATCTGTTTTCATTACAGTGCAAAGCTTGAAGGGAGGTCGCTCTGCTGCCGACTCACTGATAAAGTATGCTTCTAAGAACAGCAAGACGTTTTCTTTTCATAAGTGTTGAATTTTCAAAACCGCGGTGTTGAGATACAAAGGCCCAGGGTCATAAGCACATGAACCACAACTCAAATAACCAATACGGGACTATTGCCTGCCCAAATTTCAACACTCCCCCTCACGGCCAAGATGGGCCGTGGACAATAATTGGGTGGAGTAACAAGATGAGAAATATATATAGTTGGGCGGTGTTGAGATACAAAGGCCCAGGGTCATAAGCACATGAACCACAACTCAAATAACCAATACGGGACTATTGCCCACCCAAATTCCAACAATAAGCAAATGAGTCCCATCGGTATTGCATGTTTAAATAATTGAAACTAAAGAAAGCTGGCTAATATATTTCACTTTGTTTTTTATTGAAGGCAAGCAGCCAGTTGCAAAAATGGTTTGAAGATGATGATGCATTGGAGCGTGCTCTTTCCGGAGAGTATGATTTACCGTCCATAAATCTTGCATTAATCATCTTTGTTATGCCTACTAACGGAACTCATTGTTTGAATGGCAAACATCATTCTCTCTGTAGGTGGTATCTCATGCCAATAAGAAATGATGCTAGCATTTCATTGCGACCTATTCATTTGAGTAAGGATGCACGGCCCTTCATAATTGGGTATGCAACAATGCCAATTTTTAGTCTGTTTTACTGCTGTTACAGTATCTTATTTAAGACTTCTATCTTCCATGAGGCTTTGCAGGAGCTCTTTCCGTGCTGGCAGTGCTGGAGTATCAATAGCCATACCTTCACCACAGGCAAGACTTGTCATCATTGTCTTAACTATTTCTTTTGAGAGTTTGTCGTCTAGTCCCCTACCATTGCTTTTGGTTTCAAAAACTCACAATGAAAAAGGAAAAGCTTGGCCTGTTATCAGAGGAAAATTTTATTATTTTACAACAAACTATTTTGCAAATTTAACTGTAATAGGTATGGACATAGATAAAATTATCATTGGAAGCAATAGTGACATAAACAAAAATGACAGGACAGTAGGTGGTCCAGCTTGGTTTGCATGTTACTAGTATTTGTCTTTTTTTCAAAAGAAATGTGGACTATACCAGAAATTTTATATCAATAAACAGAGGCAGTACAGTGGGTATGATGAGGCGAGGTACTTCATCAAAACAGAAACGAAAGATGAATTACAATGAGAACTACTGTATGAAAATATACCCCCCCCTTCTCCACTCAATTGACAGCTGCAACTTATATTTAAATCACTGATATATGAAAGATATAGCTCTTACTCCATGTGGTTATCCTCCGTGCTGTGCATCCCGTGTTTGTCTTACTCCACGTGCCAGAGCCTAAATCAGCCTGCACATGAAGCAACATGTTAGAATAATTGGATGGCCCAATCCAATGAACTTTAATATGGTATTAGAGCCCATGGTTATGTTCCGGGCCACACACCCCGTGTTTGTCTTACTTCACGTGATAGAGCCTAAATCGGTCTGCACGTGAGGGGGCGTGCTAGAATAGCCCCATATTGGATAGGGGCAAAAATATAATGTGCTTAAAATAGTGGAGCCCTCTCCATTCAACACTTTAAAGTTTTGAGTTGGATGGCCCAATCCAATAAACTTTAATATGGCACATATGATTTTGGAAAAAAGTGCAACAATAAATATTGAGCCATCAATGACTGTCATTTTGGTCCAAACTTACTCAATTTCTTGAGTTAGACTGCTTGGGTGTTTGAGTGGGCTTCTCAACTTAGAAAATAACATCTGCTCAAGGGCGGAAAAGCTGAGGGCATAGAAACAGAACTCAGCAAAATAAATAAACTGAAGGCTGAATGTTGACAAAGCCATTTCTTCATCTGAACTCAGCAAAATACCATAAGATTGTGTGGCCGCAATTGCCCTTAACTGTATAGTGAATTCCTGGGAATCATCATACATAATACATGTTTATTTATGAAAAGCCTTATATTCTAAAATGACTGTTCTTATGAAATGATCACTTCTGATTCCCTTAGCCAATTTTATCTAATTCATATAGCTTTAGTGGTTAGTTCTCAAGGAGCAATTATCTATTTAGATTGCATGTTTTGAGACATTCAGTTCTCAACCCATAGATTAGTCTTGTATATCTGTTCTCATTATTAATCTGGGGTTATGTTTTGATGAGAGCATGATAATATGGATCTAGCATACATTGTAAAGCTGCAAAAGAATCAGGAGATTCTCTTGTATAGTTCTAGGTATGACCTTAAAAAAGGTATTTGGGCTAGCCTGACACAAGATGGATTCAGCCTTCTGAGTTGGTTGAGCACTGAGCAGTGGTCATTTACAGTTGTATTGAACTTTGTGTTGGGCTGATGGAGAGCCAGCATCTTTTCAGTTTGGGCAGGCTTGGATTGTACCATGGAGGGGATTGTTAAAGAGTGAGCAGTGGAGAGTGTTTTTTTTTTTTTTTTTGGGGGGGGGGGGGAGGGGCAAGGATGGCAGTACTGGTTTTGGTCTGGGTTTTGGCCGGGACTGAAACTGAAAACGTACCGGATTCGGTTTCGGTCAAAACCGGTTCAAAACATTCAAAAAAATACAGAAAAATTAGAAAAATCAGGAAAATTGTTAAAAAATAGAAAAAAAACTAAAAAAATCAATGGACATGCATTTGAGTGTGAATAAATTGGATCAAGTGCTAGAAGTAGACATTGGACATGTTAAACTAATATTCTTGAGTACATATTAAGCATGAAGTAGGTTCAAGCAGTACAATAAATATTACAAACATAGTAAATGTTACAGAAATTAAATGATCCTTACCCAAATGATGATGCACTAATATGGATAATAGCTAGAAGAACTTTCTCCCTCATCGTCTGGCTTCTGATATTGATACCCATAAAAAGTTTGCATATATTTTGTATATTCACTGTAACCAAACAATGATGCAGCCAAGTCTTGCATCCCACTTTGAATCCCTCTTGGAGTATAAGGTTATTGGCTTAATTGGAATCCAAAATCAGCATAAGAAGCAGAACATTGAGGATGAGAAGAGGATGTTGACCCATAACTACTACTGGCTGGAACTGGATAGTCTGGATGGAATTGGAATTCTGGCTGATGTCCCCACCCATACATGCATGCTTCATGTTGGCCACCTCCATAACCTGATGGATGTCCCTATTGGCTCTGTGAATCATATCCTCCTTCACTATGACTATATCCTCTGCCCGTGTCACTGTGGAAGGAGGAAGTAGGTGCATACATGTCACCACCAGTAGTAGCACCTGCAGTTGTACTAAGATCATCACTTGGTGTATCATCATCATCAGAACCATAAGAAACAATCACCTTTTAGCCTTTGGGGATGTTTTTTTTGTTTTCCTTTTGGTATAACTTTTTCCTTCATCTTTGAAAGCAATCATTTCTTCCTTGACATGTGTCACACAAACTTACTTCAACTGCTCAATTGCCGGATCCTCTAGAGCAGCAGCACTAGTCCTCTCAGTCATGTCATGTACTGATGTACTTAAGGATGGAGATGGCTTGGCCATTCTAGGAGTGACTGGCCTGCTATCTGATTTTGAGTATCTACCTGGCTCAATCTCATGTGTTGCTCAGTGTCGTGAACAAACAAAGTTGGGTCCTCTCTCTGGTGCACATGAGTCACTCTTGGCCTCTTGATTGATCTTTTGAATTCTAGATCCCTTGGCTCATCTTCATCTAATATACTCTACCCATGTTCTGTCATCATCATCAAAAATGGGCTTATCAACCTACGCTCGTACCTCAACCCAAGACTGTAAGGGATTGTCATCATCAAATAATGCGTCCACATCAATTTCTGGAGTTGTATCTTCTACGATGCGTTTGTCCCTCAGTTGTTGTCTCAACTTCATGTTCTTTATTCTTAACCTCATGTTGTAGTGACAGTAAACTAATTTTTCTAGCCGTTCAGCCTTTGGTCGATTACGAATCTTTGAGTGTATAAAGCTGAACGTGCTCCAATTCCTTTCACATTGACTTGCTGATGTTGTTTGACTCAGCACCCCAATTGCAATGTAAGCCAATGCATTACTGCCCAAATCCCTATTGTTCATTATTATTCACCAGTCAGCTGTTCCACCAACCATAAACAAATAAATAAAGATCACTTTTTCGTGATGTACTAATACATATTGACTCAATTTAAGCACAAACATTTAGTATTTCTGGGCTCACTCTTCACACAATGTATTATAATTGTGAGTCAGAATTCGTCTCAATCCTCAATCTATAACTGTCTATCTATAAGAATAAAGAAACAATTAACATAAGTAATTAAGTAATTTTTTTCCTCTTATTGATAAAATCAGTAAAGGCCAACCTGTAACTTGGCCTGAAGTCTCTTTTCTGGTGTCCTCGATAAACAACCAATGACTTTTAAGGTGCCTTGAAGCACCTCGCCATCAACGTTCGTAGTGGTATTGTATATAAATCGAGGGTTGAAGAAATAACCTGCATTTGTGTATAATTAACTAAATGTAAGATGTAAATTAATCTAAAAAATAATTAATTTTATATCAGTACAATTAATCACTCACCAGTTGCATACAATTCCTGGTGTAATGTATTATCCCATCTATTGTCAACATTTTTTTACCACTTTGCATAATCTTTGAGAAGGGATTTCTATAACTCTAATTTGGCACGGTCTATGGCCTCGTATAGATATCCCATGTCATTCTTCTCATCGCCATCCACCATTCTTAGGATCTTCACGATAGGTGTGACAACTTTCATGTAACATGAGACCCTGTTCCAAAATTTGTTGTCTTCCACGATGTGGCACACTTCCAAATAATCTTGCATGGAATTGTGATACACGAAAGACTTGAGCTCATTCTTATACCTGTGCAAAGACTCCAAAGAAATAAAATTCGATGCAAATCTTGTTGGCCCTGCACGGATGATATCTTGGCCCCCACTTGCATACTCTCTGAACATGCTTAAGATCCTAGGATGACCATAAATGTACTGAGCGATTTTATGTGCCCTATCAATTATCTTCTTCACATTTATTTCTGAAGGGGCGTGATCTCGCGCGGCTCCTGAGCTGGGAGGATGATCACCGAATAGTGAACTGTAAAGAGAGGGAAACGGATCAGGGGGCCCAAGGAAGGTTCCCTGGGGAAAACCCTCCGATGCTTAAGTCAGTAGAGCAATGGTGGAAGATATGGAGGGAGATAGAAAGAGGTGCACGAGATCCCCCTACACCAAGGTGGTGAAGTGGTTCCTGCTCAGGGAGTTTTAAGCGTGTATTGCCCTTGCTTTTCATTGGAGGGAGTCCCAGGTTTAAATAGTGCACTGGCCTCATGAGTCCCGTAAGCTGAGAGGTTCCAGGCGAGGATTACATCCTCAACGTGGGCTCTTTACGTCCTCATCGTGGGATCTTTATAGCCTTGAGGGATCATGGGTCATTTATCCTCATAAACTCCTGCTCATAAAGGGCTCTCAACGGCAGCGTGGATAAGCAATCGTCGGTTAAACCCAAGCATGAAGGGTGCCAACCCTGTCCGGGTGATAGGCATATCTCGGATGAAGATAGGTCGGAGTGGGCGCTGAGTGCTTGCCTCTACCTCGGTGAGGGGATAACTCGGGCATGGGTCTTCCTCCGTTCTGACCGACGTTCGGGCCTTCCAAGCCTAAGGGCCGCCGAGGAAGGGTTTGATCCCGAGTAATCTTATTGGGCTTTTTATCTAAGTGGGCCCTGCGGGGCTGTCACTTGGATGAGCTGGGCCTCGTTTGGTCCTGACGGACCTAGTTCGGCTGCTTTTAGATGGGCTACAGAAATCCCCCTCTCCACTTGTCCCCCTCCTACTCCCGAGCTTTAGTAAGCTCGGAAGAGTAGCTGTTCGGGGTTTTGGACCAGCGTGGCTCAGGTGGGTGGAGATCTGGCGGTGTTAGTAAGCCACGTGTCGTGGTCACCTGGGCCCTTAATAATGATGATCCTGACGGATTTGAACTGAAGGGGCCCCCTTTTCTCGGAGGTCGGAACGACGCGCCGCCTTCCGCGCGGGAATATAGGCGTTGTGCGCTTGCCGTTGCTCCAGACTCCCTCCGTTTTTCAGGGTTTGGCTCTCCTTCGTGCTTGTTTTTGGGGCCTTTTGATGCGTCGTGAAGGCACGACGGAAGAGCAGAGGCTTGTAGCGGCGTTTGCGGAGTTGGCGGAGATAATTGCAGAGGCAGTCCGACAGCTTCCTCTTCCTCCAGAGTCCTCGGGGTCCCGGGAGTGTTTTTCTTCAAATCCTTCTCCGGGTTCCATGGCGGAGCAACGTCCGGATGCCGAAGAGTGGGAGGGCGAGCCTGTGGTGAGGGCGGCGGCTCCAAACTGCAGCGAACTGGGGGAGGCAGAGGTGAAACGGCTGGAGAACCAGTTTTGTCTGCCTCACAAGTTTTGCTTTGCCGCTGTTGCTCCGCACGAGACGAGCTTGGACTCTCGCACGGGCCATATCTGTACCTTCCTTCTAGCGTGGAAGGGGGGGTTCCGCCTTCCCTTCGAACCTTTCGTTCTTCAGCTTCTCAATTTTTTTCAGTTGGCGCCCATTCAGTTGGTAGCCAATTCTTATCTTCTTCTTTCCGCCTTTCGCATCCTCTGTCGCCAATGCGGAGTCCCTCCTTCTCTGGACCTCTTTCACTACTTTTTTGAGTTGAAGGCGCATCCTTCGGTCGGGAAGGGTTTTTATTTCATCCAGGCGAGGCGGAATAGGAGCTGCATCTCCTTGGCGGCGAAGGATTCTTCGCATAAGGGGTGGAAAACTCAATTTTTCTGGGTGGGGATCTACTCGGTGAAGGAGACCTGGAGGTGCCTTGTTATCCCCAATTTTCATCCGAATATCCCTCCCAGACAGGATGAGTTCCCTCCACATGTGGAGGAGTATGCGACTATCTTGCTGAAGCACCGCCAGTCCACAGAAGAGCTGGTTACTCCAGAGAATATCTAGCAGTGTCTTCTTACGCGGCTGCATCCGTCGGGCTCAGGTGCCACCAACTAGGCTCTCCTTTGGATGTTGAGACCATTTTTCTTTTTCTGACTATGTCTTCCTTTTTGTGCAGACACCAGGGGGCCGGCTTTGGAGAAGGCCGCAGAGGTGATCGACCTCGGTGATGACTCGGCTGCCGATGAGTCGGCTGCTCCCACGGGTCGCTCCCGAGCCAGAGATAAGGGCAAGGGGGCAGCCCAGGGCGAATCCTCCAGGCCGCGGGGGTCCAAGCGCAAGGATCCCGTGGAGGGCATGATCCGGGCCGCCGCGAAGGCCAGGAAGCGGGCCAAGAAGGCCGGGGTCATACTCGCAGTCGAAGGCGACCTTGCCGCGGCTCGCCCCTCCGCCGGGCATGATGGGGCCGACCCTACCGGGCGAGCTCTCCCACCCGCCGAGCAAGAGGGGGCCGAGGAGGTTGGGGCTGCTTCTGCGGTCGGCGACGATGTTGGCTCGGCTCCTCCTTCGGCCGGAGCCGAGGGGGCCGTAGACGAGGCGGGTGACGCTCCAGGTGGCGGTGCAGTTGCCGAACCGGTCCAGGCTGGGGGGTCGCAAGAAAAAGCGACGCAGCCCCGATCGACCGAGGCACGAGGGGCGAACGAGGTTGCCGCTCGATCGGGGCCGTCCGACAGGACGCCGACCGAAGAGGGGGTCTCCATTCCTGCGGCCCTGGAGAGGCTCGGCATTCAAGGCCCTCTGTATCAAATATGTCGCGGTATAGCCGCGAAGGTGAAGGGGGGAGATAGGCAGCACTCCCCTTCCGTGGCCCTTGGGGCGGTTATGGAGGGCGGCTTGGTCCTGGCTCAGATGGGGGCCACTCTGGCAAAAGCGTACGCTCGGTCGGAGTCGGAGCGAGTGACCCTGGCCTGGAGCCTTGGTGGGTCTGACAGGAGGTTGGCTCGGCTTGCCGAGGAGCGTGATGGGCTTCGGCGGGAGCTTTCCTCAGTTAGGGAGCTGGTGCGGTCAAGCCAGGTGGAGGCCCGGGCGCTAACCGAGCAGCTAGCTAAGGCCCGCGAATCACTGGAGAGGAAGAATAGGCTTCTTGAAGAGGAGCGCCTTGTTCGTGTTGAGCTGGATGGCCGGTGGGAGACCGAACGTGCAGAGTTGATGGACCGAGCGGAGGAAGCCGAGCGCCTTCGCGCGGGAGGCCGAGGCTGATCGGGCCGAGGCGAAGAAGCAGGCGGCGGAGGCCGACCGGAAGTTAGCCGAGGCGGAGCGGGAGAAGGCCGAGCTCGCTGGTAGGGTGGGATCGGCCGGGGCGGAGGCTCTCGAGCAGTACAAATGCTCGGAGGCCTACCGGGTCGACCTTAAGGAGGCTGCCCTTCCCTACTACGAGTTAGCACTTCGCCAAGGCATCCGCAAGGGGTTCAAGCAAGGCTACGACCGGGCCGTCTCTTATGCCGAGGAGCAGGCATCCGAGACAATCGATTTCCCGTCCGGGCAATGCTATGACTCGGACTTGTCATCCTCCAGTTCCTCTGCTTCGGCGTCGGAGGAAGAGGATCCGGAGGGCTCTTCGTCCGAGGGGTCGCCAACTCCGGATGCCTCGGGAGAGCACGTAACCGAGGCAGTTTTCACGCCGGTGGGGTCAGTGCCAGGGTCGGCCGTCGCCGAGGATGCCGGGGGCAGACCGCCTGAGCCTTCCACTTCCGAGCTTCAGGGTGGGCCAGAGGCCTAATGTATCCGCTTTACTTCCTCTCTTTGTATGTCTTTTTTCTTTTGAAAAATAAAAACTTTCTCCGTTGTAGAAAAATAGATAAGGTAATAGCGTTATGACGAAGACTTAACTGTTTTGTATCGCCATTGCCGTGTTTTGTTCAGCGTATCTGTAGTGGTTGGAAAGTGCCGATACTTTCTGCGTGGATCTCGCCTGATGGTTGGGTGAGCGTCTGACATGGTGTCTTTTCTGTTTTCTCATGCTTTGAATGCTTGGCCGCTTCGTGTGTCCCGCTGGGGCGGAAACGAGAAGTTTGAGGTGACCGTTCGTAGGGAGAGATACCTTTGGCGTGTTTTCGAGGAGAGAATCATTTAAGGCAAATAGCGTCCCTTCGCCTATAAAAGGTCTGAAGGGCATCCCTTCCTCTCCACCGCTTAGGGTTTTCCCTGACAGTCTTTCCTCATTCTTTCTTCACGTAGTGTTGTGCCGTTATATTTGAAGCATGGAAGACGCTCCGGAAGATGAGGCTGCCGATGACGGGGGGCAGAGAGTCCTTGCTGCTTCGGGTTTGAAGGAGGTTCGACGGCCGGCAGACGGGTTTGAAGAAGGTCCGACGTGCGGAGGCACGTCGTCTTATTTTTATCAGTTCCGGCGGCGCTTGCAGGGGGGCGAGATGGTGGACGGATGGGGGCATCAGGCATCCCTGCCGCCCGTCCCTCCTTGCTCGCTCCATGGAGGGGAGGAGGAAGCCAATTAAGCTCCCTCCTTCCCGGGCTTTCCCCTGCCTCCTCGTCCAGCTCTGCTGGTTTCTTTTTCCCTCTCGCAGCCTCTTTTTCCCTCTTCTGCTCTTCTCATCATTTATTTCACTCTTCGGAGGGTGCCTGCACTCTCTTCCTTCCAAAGAGTTGGCAGGTTGGCGGGGGGGGGGATGCCTTCATATGCATTCCCTCTCCCCTTTCTCTTCCAAGTTCAACTTGGAAGGTAGCCCTCTCCTTCCTAATCCCTCTGTCACCTTTGTCCCGAGCTGCCCGAGCCAACGGGGTCGACTACCCTTTATCCGAGCCAGTTTCTGCACGAGGCAGAGTCAGTGGCTGGACGCAGGAAGGTCAACCGAGTCAGTCGAGCGATGGGCTCATACGGCGGCGCCAGATGGATTTTTTGCTTTTTTGACATGTATTTTCTTGGCTTCGGCCTTCCTGATGTACAAGCGAGTTGTTCGAATAAAAGAAATGACGTTTTTGTTTTATCTCATGTCGTTTACACAATGCTCAGTATTCAGAAGTAGAACTTGTGTAGTGTAGTCGCGTTCCAGGTCCGAGGGATGAGCTCTCCTTCCATCGTGGATAGTCGGTATGCTCCTTTTTCGAGTGTCTCGACCACTCGGTAGGGGCCTTCCCAATTAGGGGATAACTTGCCCGCCGCCTCAAGTGGTCGAGAGGCTTCGGCTTTCCTGAGGACGAAGTCTCCCGGTTGAAAGTGTCTATCTCGGACTTTGGCGTTGTAGTATCGAGTGAGGCGGCGTTGATATTCCGTTGCTCGGATGCTGGCAATCTCTCGGGCTTCATCCGCTAGGTCGAGGTTTTCGAGCAGTTTCTGGTCGTTTGCCTCGGACGAGAAGCAGATGACTCGGAGGGAGAGATTGCCAATCTCCAACGGGATCACGGCCTCGGTACCGTATACCAGCTGAAAGGGACTTTCACTGGTTGCCGTTCTGGGAGTCGTTCTGTGCGACCAAAGTACGTTCGGCAATTCCTCGAGCCAACTGCCCTTGGCTTTGTCGAGCCTAGTCTTAATGCCTTTCAAGATAGTCTTATTGGCATTTTCGACCAGCCCGTTAGCCTGAGGGTGGGCGACCGAAGTGAAGTGATTGCGAATGTTAAGGTCGGCACATCTGTCTCGGAAATAACGAGAATCAAATTGTCGGCCATTATCGCTCACTATCACCCGGGGGATGCCGTAGGGACGTATGATCGATTTCCAGACGAAGCTCCAAACGACTGTCTCGGTGATCCTAGCGGTGGCTTCGGCCTCGATCCACTTAGTGAAGTAGTCGATGGCGACGATGATGAACTTCTTCTGGGCCTGGGCCATGGGGAATGGCCCGAAGATGTCGATTCCCCAGCGAGCGAAAGGATATGGCTCGGCTAAGGTGATGAGCTCCGTTGCTGGCTGATGGACCAAATGGTCAAATCGCTGGCATCGGTCACAGTGTTGTGTGTAAGTCGAGCAGTCGCGCTGCAGAGTGGGCCACCAATAACCTTGCCGTAGCAAGATCCTGGCGAGCGACCTTCCCCCTAAATGCGCTCCGCACAGACCTTCGTGAACCTCTTGAATCGCTCGGTTGGCTTCATCAGCACTGAGGCACTTCAGGAGGGGACCGGAGAAGGATCTCCGGTAGAGAGTGCCGTCCAGGGCGACGAATCTCCGAGCTTGGTATTTCACTCTTCAGGCTTCCCGAGGGTCGGGAGGCTCCTGAGAGTCTTGGAGCCACGACAGATAGGGGGTACGCCAGTCGCTTGGGGAGGCAGAGTCAACAGCTAGGAGCTCCGAATCGATGCTCGGCCGCTCTAGCTCTTCGAGAAGGACCGATCGAGTACCCTCGGGGTCAAGAGAGGAGGCCAGCCGAGAGAGGGCGTCCGCTCGGGAGTTTTCCTCCTGAGCTATTCGGACTACCTCAAAACTCTCGAACTGTTGTGCCACGGTTTTGACCAGCTGGAGGTATTTGACCATCGGTGCTTCTCGAGCTTCATAACCGTCGTTGACCTGGCTAGCGACCAGTTGGGAGTCAGTGTGAATCCTGACTCGTTCAGCCCCCAACCGCCGGGCCATGCGGGCTCTCGATATGAGGGCCTCATACTCGGAAGCGTTGTTAGATGCTTGGAAGTTGAACTTCAGGGCGTACTGTAGCTCTGCTCCTTCGGGGGACTTCAGGAGGATCCCGGCGCCGCTTCCGGCTGAGTTGGAGGATCCGTCGACGAACAGTTCCCAGGTCGGCCCGGGGGCGGACGGAGATCTTTCTTCAGTCGAGATGATGCTCTCGACTATGAAGTCAGCGAGCGCCTGGCCTTTGATAGCCGAGCGAGGCCGGTACGATATATCGCAGGCCCCAAGCATGATGGCCCACTTGACGAGGCGTCCCGAGGCTTCGGGGTGAGCGAGGATCCTCTTCAGTGGTTCGCCGGTCAGTACGATGACAGAATGCCCTTGGAAATAGGGTCGGAGGCGCTTGGCCGAGGTAACCAACGCTAGCACGAGTTTCTCGGTTGCGGGGTACCTTCTTTCGACCTCGTTGAGTACCTTGCTAGTGTAGTAGACCGGTCTCTCGACTCCCGAGTCATCTCTGACCAGGATCGAGCTAACTGTAGATGGGGTCGCCGATATGTAGAGATGTAGGGCTTCACCGGGAACAGGCTTGGACAGCACTGGGGGCGAGGTTAGGAACTCTTTAAGCTCGGCGAAGGCTCTCTGACACTCCTCGTCCCATACGAACGTAGCAGATGCCATTTTGGGTCCCCTCAACAGTTTGAAGAAGGGTAGGCACCGTTCGGCCGCACGGGATAGGAATAGATTGAGTGCCGCAATGCGCCCGGTAAGGCGCTGAACGTCTTTGATGCAGGTGGGTGGGCGCATGTCCAGGATGGCCTGGACCTTGTCGGGGTTGGCCTCGATCCCACGCTGGGTTACTAAGAAACCCAGGAACTTCCCGAATCTCACTCCGAAGGCGCACTTGGCGGGGTTGAGCTTCATGCTGTACCTTAGGAGGGTGTCGAAGGTCTCAGCCAGGTCGGTGAAGTGGTCTTCGGCCTTGGGGGTCTTGACGAGCATGTCGTCAATGTAGGCCTCGACGTTCCGGCCGAGCTGTCCCTCGAACATATGGTTGACTAGTCTTTGGTACGTGGCTCCAGCGTTCTTCAACCCGAAAGGCATCCGGGTGTAGCAGTGCACGCCGAGGTCGGTGATGAAGCGGTCTTCTCGATGTCTCCTGGATCCATCTTGATCTGGTGATAACCTGAGTAGGCGTCCAGGAAACTGAGTATCTCGTTGCCCGAGGTTGAGTCGACCAGTTGGTCGATGCTCGGCAGCGGATAGCAGTCTTTGGGTGTGGCCTTGTTCAAGTCGGTGAAGTCCACGCACATTCGCCACTTTCCCGAAGCTTTTGGCACCAGGACGACGTTGGCCAGCCACGTCGGGTATAGGACCTGTCTAAAAAGACCAGTCTTTTGCCCCTCGGTGACCTGCTCCTTGATGATCGCCTGCTTCTCTGGCGCATGTTTCGTTCTCCGTTGTTGTACGGCTTTGATGGTTGGATCGAGGTTGAGCTTATACATCACCGTCTCCTCTGGTATCCCAGGGAGTTGATCATCAGACCATGCAAAGACTCGGATGTACGCGGAAAGAAACTCTTTGTATTGTTGTTGGACTTCAGATGTTAGGTCGGCTCCAATCTTTACTCCCAGGCTCGGGTTGTCGTTTAGGAAAACTGCTAGCAATTCGCCTCCAGGCTCGGCGGTTGCGGATTTTTCCTCGACTTCCCGGGGGCCCTTGTTCTTCCCGTCCGGCCTTGTGACTTCAACCGAGATATTGTAGCACCTTCTGGCCATGGCCTGGTTTCCTCGGACTTCCCCCAACCCATTTTTGGTGGGGAACTTCATCTTTTGCTGATAGGTAGAAGGCACTGCTTTCGTTCGGCTGAGGATTCCTCGGCTGAAGATTGCATTGTATGCTATCATACTCTTGATCACTATGAAGTCCGCCATAACCGTAACGGTATTGGGTGGGGTGCCAACAAGGATGGTAGTATCGGTTTCGGTATCGGTTTCGGCCGGTACCGAAACCGATACGTTCGGTTTCGGTTTCGGTTTCGGCCGAAACCGGTTCAAAACAGTCAGAAAAGGCAAAAAATGTATTGAGCAGGTCCGGTTTCGGCCGAAACCAGACGGTTTCGGTCCGATTTCGGTCAGTTTCGGTCGGTTTCGGTCCGGTTTCGGTATCAGACTTGCTACAGTGACTTGGTGCGTTTCGGTTTCGGTATTGGCCGAAACCGATACGTTTCGGCCGAAACGTATCGATTTCGGCCGATACTGCCATCCATGGGTGCCAAGAGTAACCGGCAGGCTTAGGGCTCCCTCGGGATAAGTGGCCTGGCCATTGAACCCGCACAGGGGGGTTCGGATCGGGCGGAGTTTAGACGGATCCTCCCCCATCTTAAGGAAACATTCATAGGATAATACATCGGGGGCACTTTCATTGTCGACTAGAATCCTGTCTACGTTACAATGGTTTATTGTGGCCGATAAGACTAGGGCGTCGTCATGCGGGGTGGTCAGCCCTTCCAGATCTCGGTCGGAGAAGACTATGACCTGAGGCTCACTTGGCGGGGCCTTGGGAGGCTCGATGGCTCGGCTAGCCCGCTCAGCATGACGCTTCCTTCCTCGGCCACTGTCTCCTCTTGATGCAGCTCCTCCGGCGATGACGTTGATATGGACCCCGCGAGGGGCGTTGTCGATTTCCTCTGGGGCGCCTCGGTCTTCCTTGCGCCCGGCCACGAATCGGGAGAGGTGCCCCTGACGAATGAGACGCTCGATCTCGTCCTGGAGCTGATGGCAGTCGCCGGTGTGATGTCCGTGGTCGCTGTGGAATAGGCAATGCTTGCTGCGACTGCGGTTCTTCGACCTCATTGGCTCGGGTTGGCGGAGGAGGCCCGAGCCTTTGATGTCCTCATATATCTCGTAAACCGGAGTGGTTAAGGGAGTGTACCTCTCGTACTTCCGTGACGGTTCCTTGCGTTCCCCATCTTGGTTCCGCCTTTTCCCTGGACCCGAGTTTGGTTCGGGTGCCCGCTTCTTGTCCCCCTCCCGACCCGAGCCGGTTGCGTCTCGGCACGCGCTGAGCACTTCTTCGCACTCAGCGTGGCGCAGAGCCAGAGTCACTAGCGCAGCAAGGGTCGAGGGAGGGTGGAGGACGAGTTCGCGGGTGCCATCGGTCAGCGCAGTTATAGCCGAAGCGACGTCCAGGCGGGGGATCCTCAGGGCTTCCTATTTGAATCGGGTGATGTAAGCCCGAAGTTTCTCCCCTTGCGCCTGTTTAAGGGCTAAAAGCCCCGCTACCGACGTTGGGGGACCGCTGCCGGCGAAACTCTCTTTGAATATTCGCCCGAATTGTTTGAAGTCCCGGATGGATCCGGGGGCGAGGGCCCGGAACCAGGCTTGGGCGCCTTGGACCAGAGTGGTCACGAAGGCTCGGCATTTGATGGCGTCGGATGCTCCATGAAGGGTCATCAGAGCATCGAAGCTGTCGAAGTGATCGGCCGGGTCGCCCTGGCCGTCATAAAGCTTGAAGGTCGGAATGGAGGTTCTAGGAGATACCTCTGCCTTCAAGATATAGTCGGAGAACGGGGATTTCTCCTCGTCCTCCGTGGAGGAGTCTTTCTGCAGGGCGCGTAGGGCGCGCTCCTGTTCCGCGAAGCGCCTCTCGAATTCTCGCAGTCGGAGGGATAGCTCCGGGGGGGGCTGTCTGGGCGTTCCCCAGGGACTTCGGTCTCTGGGTTCAGCCGGCGTGCCCCGAGTTTCCTCTTTTTCGGAGTGGAGGAGGCCTCTTGCTCCGGAGGAAGGGCTTGTGAGGGTCCTCCTGACCTGTTACGGATGATCTGCCGGCTTCGGAGGGTGAAGCGGCCTCCGGCGGTGTGCTGGGACACGTTCTCGCGGGGGGGGGGGGGGGGGGGGGGGGCTCTCTGGAGGGGCGCGTGACCTTCCATCCCTGGCCGCCTGTGTCCTCATGAGTTCCACGAGGACATCCAGTTTCGCGTTGAGGGCCTGGAAAGCGTCAACGCCGCCGTTGAGCGGTAGCCCTACCGCCGTGGCAGGAGGGGGCGGTCCGTTGGCGGGAGTGCTGGCATTGGAGGGGGGATTTTGTGAGGCTTGAGAGGGGCCTTCTCCCGCCGCCACCATTGCCTTTCCCTTGTCGTCGGCGGACCTCCTCCTTGAACTTCTTCGCACCATATTGGCTCTTCGATCGTTTCCCACAGACGGCGCCAGATGAAGGGGGGTGATCTCGCGCGGCTCCTGAGCTGGGAGGATGATCACCGAATAGTGAACTGTAAAGAAAGGGAAACGGATCAGGGGGCCCAGGGAAGGTTCCCTGGGGAAAACCCTCCGATGCTTAAGTCAGTAGAGCAATGGTGGAAGATATGGAGGGAGGTAGAAAGAGGTGCACGAGATCCCCCTACATCAAGGTGGTGAAGTGGTTCCTGCTCAGGGAGTTTTAGGCGTGTATTGCCCTTGCCTTTCATTGGAGGGAGTCCCAGGTTTAAATAGTGCACTGGCCTCATGAGTCTCGTAAGCTGAGGGGTTCCAGGCGAGGATTACGTCCTCAACGTGGGCTCTTTATGTCCTCATCGTGGGATCTTTATAGCCTTGAGGGATCATGGGTCCCTTATCCTCATAAACTCCTGCTCATAAAGGGCTCTCAATGGTAGCGTGGATAAGCAATCGTCGGTTAAACCCAAGCATGAAGGGTGTCAACCCTGTCCGGGTGATAGGCATAGCTCGGATGAAGATAGGTCGGAGTGGGCGCTGAGCGCTTGTCTCTACCCCGGTGAGGGGATAACTCGGGCATGGGTCTTCCTCCGTTCTGACCGACGTTCGGGCCTTCCAAGCCTAAGGGCCGCCGAGGAAGGGTTTGATCCCGAGTAATCTTATTGGGCTTTTTATCCTAAGTGAGCCCTGCGGGGCTGTCACTTGGATGAGTTGGGCCTCGTCTGGTCCTGACGGACCTAGTTCGGCTGCTTTTAGATGGGCTACAGAAATCCCCCTCTCCAATTTCCTTCCCAATATCTTCAAGTATCAAGTCCAAACAATGTGCTGCACATGGGAGCCAATATAAATGCCTGCGCTTCTACATCAACTTCTTCCCTGTAACCTTATAATTGGCTTCAATAGCGCTGACTACTTGGACAACATGTTCCTCTCCAATTTGTTCTACTATGCCATCCATCAAATGAAATAAATAATTTATATTCTTTTCATAATTTGATGCATCTACTGATTTAACTAATATTGCACCTTCGATGCAATAAACCAAAAAGTTGATTATGGACTTTTTCGTGGTACCAGTCCAGTCATCACACGTAATGGTGCATCATCTGTCCATTCAGATATGCTTGAAGCTTTCAACCCACTGATGGAGTTCCTCAACCTCTCCCTCAAGGTCACGCCCATATATGTCTCGACGTGACAGGGCTTTCAAGCCAGCATCAATTATGACATCAAGTATAGGCTGGAAATATTCTGATTCAGCTGCATGTGCAGGCACACCTGCATGGAAAAATCATTTGCAAATAATTTTAATGCATGCCCTGCAATTTCAGCCGATTTTTTGACCCCTCTCAATGCTTGCTTGATTTTTTGTTGTGTAGCACTTTGCCTTCTGTGCAGATAGCTGTCTATGGGGCCTACTCTCTGTGGGGCTGCATCAGTGTCAGGACGTCGTGCTATACTAGCTGTACTGGAGTAGGTCTCTAAACCTATTGGTGCTTTTCCCTTCATTTGAGCCGCTTGTTCACGCTCTACTGCTTCAGTCAGCTTTGGATCTGAATCCTCAGTGTCTTTCTCATCATCATCATCCCTCCTTCCCTTTCTGTTTACTCTGTCTGAAGTCTCTTCAGCAATTTCAGCCTGATCTTCAACCCTTCGTTGCATCCTGTCTTTTTTGCCCAGAAGGTACTGGTGCATTTCCTCTTCCACTTGTCGGGGACATCTGTCGCATTTCTTGACTTCTCCTCTTATCCTTGTCAAATGTTGCTTTCCTCTAGTAATCTCGCCATGTATCTCCTTACCACAATAATTGCATGACTTTTTTTCTTCCAGCATCAATTAACGTGAGGTGGGCCTACCCCGGATAATCCTGCCCTTAATGCTCCTAACTTTGTTCACGTCTAACCATGATGTTGCATTAAGGCAGTCAAAGATAAATGGTTATAAGTACAATGAAAAATTACAATGAAATATAATTGAGCTTCAAATTACGCTGAATTGAGGTAATTAAACGAAAGTCCCAATTTTTAACCGCTAATTAGGGTCACATTTGAGAATTTTGCTTAATTATCCTTCATTAAATATAATTAACAACATGCTCCCATCTTAAAATATTCAATGAAGCTTAATAAGCTTCAATTGACGCTAAAATTACATAATTAGACAAAAGTCTCAAATTTAAATCACTAATTACATCTTAATTTGGGAATTTACCCTAATTACCCGGTGTGTAATACAATTAACAACATGCTCCCGTCCTATAGTATTCAATGAAGCTTAATTAAGCTTCAATTGATGCTAAACTTACCTAATTAGACAAAGTCCCAAATTTAAATCACTAATTACACCCTAATTTGGGGATTTATCATAATTACCCAACGTGTAATACAATTAACAGCATGCTTCTACCCTAAAGTATTCAATAAAGCTTAATTAAGATTCAATTGACGCTAAACTTACCTAATTAGATAAAAGTCTCAAATTTAAATCACTAAGTACACCCTAATTTGGGGATTTACCATAATTTACGTATAAAAAATAATAGAATCTAACATAACCTTACCTACAATAAAAAACTACCAATGAAAGAAAAAAAATACAGAAACTTACATCCTCCGAAGCTCTAAACGGCAACAACGGCGGCGGCTTCTCACTCTAAACAGCAACAACGGCGGCAGCAAAAGCCCCTCCACCTCCCCTAACAGCAGCACCCCTCAGATCTCAGATCTGAGGGGTTGGGTAGAACTGAACTCCTCTCTTCGCGTCCGATTTCATCCGGTTTCGGGTGTTGATTTCGCCTGAAACCATAAAAAAAATATTTTTTTAAGTTTCGGACCTGCTACAGTGAGCAGGTCTGATTTCGTACCGGTTTGGTCTGAAACTGATACGTTTCGGCCAAAACGTATCGGTTTCGACCGAAACTGCCAACCATGGGAGGCGGAGGGAGAGAGAGAGAGCAGCAGCAGCACTCTGCAAGTTTCTCAATGGTCTCTCATCTTCAGTGACTTACAACTTCATCATATATAATTTGGTTCTGAATTGGAGATGAGCTCTTCATTGATATTGAACTTGGAAGTGTTTCCAAGTAAAATATTACTTGTAACACACATTGTGTAAATGAAACAAAGTAAGGGTATTTAAGATGTTTTATGCACAACAAGATGAATAGTGTAGATATTTGCAAAGTTGCAAAGTGAGATGCTGGCTGCATGTTGATTATCTTCTTGGGTTTGATGTTTATGTACGTTTTTTTGCCAACAGCTTCTTGGTCTCCTAGTACAGATTTATTCCGTGTCGTTTTCCAGGCAATTCTCAATTGTTAGTTGACTACATTTTCTTCAACAGGTTGCTGAGGTTCATGCTCACATTTATTGCAAGGATAATGCTTTCTACTTGACCGACATGAACAGTCAACATGGAACATGGATCACTGAGTAAGATATAGAAAGATGAAATGACACATATTACATTTTTTTGTTAATATAACTGAAAACTCCAGAATAATTGGTGTGATTCCGTTTTCATTGTCAATGCAGCAATGAAGGAAGGAGTTTCCGGGTTCCTCCAAACTTCCCTGTTCGGTTTCACCCTTCTTACTGTATTGCGTTTGGTTCGGATAAAAAGGTAGCCTATGCATGCTCTTCCTTGGCCACTAATTTCCTTTTTTACAGTTGATTCACTTCCTAGGAGATCTAGGGGGTCTTTTATTCTTGTTAAAGCCAGCGTGCCCGCCGTATGTGCGTGCCCTACGAGTTTAAATTTTGCCATCCATAAGAGGGTATGCCCCCTTCTAGTCTTGTGGTGGGTGAAGCCATTGCTCAAAAACAAATAGTAATAACGGTGTTTGTCTTTGTGACCATGATCTGCCTGTTTGTTAAACTTCCATTTGCTCTAGGAGACTGAAGAGAAATGCTAACAACTTTGCAGGCAGCATTTCGTGTAAAGGTGCTGAAGACTCTACCAGAAAAATTGACAAATGGGTGGCAACAAGTCCTTCAGGCTGTCTGAGGTAGAAGAAGGCAATTAAAGTTTTGGCCTCCCATTAATGTACAGTGAGCAGGTCAATGAATCAATTGGTGAAGTGTATAGGGTTGCTCTCATACGAGGTCAAGGAGAAAGATTGAAGCATTGTTGCCCAAGTTTTGGTGCATATTATACCCCCTTTGTTTGTCAGCTGTTAAGTAGTATGCAATAGCCCATTCTCACCTTATAATTCTTTTGCTAGCCCTGTAAGACATTTGAGACAAGAATATGCATATGTGGAAAGGCTAGTACGTTTGAGAAAAGATCATCCCCCCCACCCCCCTCCCCCCCCCCCTCCCACCACGAGAAAAGAGAAGGGTTTTTTTGCATGAAAATTATTGTTAAATGAGAATTTGTAAACAAATTATTCTTGAAAATGTATTAGCAAGTATATCACTATGAAAATTTGAAATGTGTAAAAATATCATTTTTTTACAGGTATATCATTTTTTGTCAAAAATTTATAAAAAATTATATTTAAATGACGTTTATGTATTATTTGAATTAACACATTGATATGTTTGTTAATATATTTTTAAGAATAATTTTTTATAAATTTAACTTTAAAAAAATCATGCAAAAATCTCAGAAAATAAAGAAATAAAGAAATCCTCCATGCAATTCTTTTTTGCCGATAAGAGAAAACAGGATCCTCCACCCCCTAATATTTCACCATGCAATTCTTCCTGTCATTAATTCAGCACATCAAGGCATTATTACACAGTGACGATCAAGGTAGCAGTATCAGTGTCATTGGCGACGTATGGTGTGTTACAATGTCAGCCCCACTCATTCGATATTTGACGCAAAAATACTTGCTGATCAGCAATTTGAAATTGTGGTTGGAAGCCAACCTTTGGTTTTCACTCTCAACATGAAAATTATACGTTGGAAGTGGTTATAACTTATAACTGGTTGGTTGGATGCAGTTACGTACAGAAGTTAAAAACTTCCTGACAGCGTCACCTTCATCCTCATTTAAGATGCTGTATAATAAAATCAAAACTAACATTATATCAAAATTAATACTACATTCAAAAAGGACATTTTACATGTAATATCTACACCAACTCAGACTGCACACACGGCTCTCCTTTGACTTTGGTCTTCAATAGGGGCAGGTTTGATAATCGCTTGGGTTATCCAACCAGACTAGAGAGAGAGTGGTGAGCCCCACCCGCTCTCCTCACACCCAACCCTTCCTAATTGGGGTTGGGTGGCTTACTTGGGCGGTGGGAGATGCGAGTAAGTCATCTCACCCCATTTTCAAATGGACCCTAAGTGTGTACACTTAAGAACACTACTAAGTGGTGACATTATCCGTTTTTATGTGTGGTACCTTCCAAAAAAAACTTTTCAAGATTACCCTATAGTGAGGGGGGTTTTATCAACCCCACTTGATCTGGCGTGTTTGACAACACGGTTGGGGATGAATTGTGATCTCGAAATCTTCACCTCTGCTTTAAATGTGTTATTGTCACGTCAAATTATGACATAAAAATAGATTCTAGAGTTGAGAGAGAGAGAGATAGGGAAAAAAATACTCTTGAAAATCTTCAAATGCTGCCCTCCCCTGACTTTTTCTCTCTATAAAGATTATTTTTTTCCATAATCCCATTGCGATGCCAAACACACCGTTAGTGAAAACCAAAGGAGATAGAAGATCTCATCGCCAGTTCCTGTTAACAGATCTGGGTGTTATCTAGATCCCCGTCAACTCTGTATCCGTAGTGTCGGATTATGTTCAGTTCAACATCTATTTATTTGAATATGTATAATTTCTAGATCAATTTTTGGGGCGAATGCAGGTACCACATCATTCGCTTAGTAATATATCTATCTATAAATGATATATATATATATATATATATATAATATGTATATCTAATACGCACACACACATATATATATAAATGTACATCGTATCGAATTTTTCCTTATGTTCTACCTATATTTTTTTGATAAAATTCTAATTGCTAAAGGTTAATGAAATCGAAGCAAATTATTTGGATTATTCAAAAATTAAATAAAATCAAATTATTTGGTTCTGCCATACGGGTGGGATTAATGACGGTCCTTATCTAATTATTTATTAATCTCATAGCTTTTAAGAAACTGTAACTACACGTTTATCACCGTAACGTGTAGATTTTTCTTTAAACTTTTTAGGATGACTGCAAAGTTAACTTTATTATATGTACATAATCATAGAAATACCGCTCCTTTTTATCTACATTTATTTAATATAATTTCACCGAATAAACGTTAAGCAATGCCCCCTCCTGTTACGCGATCTTACTTACTATAGGATGGGCGTAACTAGCTCAAATTAAAATCTAATTAGGGTTATAGAATATTTTTAATTTCTAAGTAATTAATAGAGATGTTCACCGCCATTGTGTACGTGTAGATGCAAAAATGGAAGCCTTCCATTATGTGCTTGTTTTTATCAATTGACTACTAACCACAGAGATGTTTCTACAGCGTTTTTGCAGCAATTATGCACATACGAGTGGTATTTTCATAAATAAGTGTATAATATATATATTTTTATTCTGTGCATTTATGTACAAAAAATACCACCGGAGCAAGTTACAATCACCTTATTCGAATGTGTTTGGATTTGTTTGTCTTAAAAGATGAAAGAGAAAGAATAAGAATAGTTAGTGTTATTATAATACTGTTAAAATTTTAGCTTAAAAGTCGATGAAAATGAAAATTAATTAAAGAGGCATGGTTTGTAGTTGTTGACATATAAACATGCATAAGAAGGATGTATAAGAAAATTCCAAATGTTGCAGTGCCAAGTATCACATTCTTTGACGGCCCCTTGATAATCGAATAATAGAATAAGGGTGAAATAAATTAAGGGCCCTAACTCTTAGAATAAGTAAAAAAACAGTTAAGTGAATAGATTTTCTCACCTTTAACTTGAGTTTTTAGGGCAACTTTGTTATTCGAACATGGGTGCCCGAGGTCGAATGGCGAGTATGTGTGTGAGGGGAGGCGGTGGGTCCCAGCCTCTCTTCTCTATCATCGGATGGCGTATCCCTATCCTAACTGAAAAACAAACGGGGCCTTATAGAATAACTCACTCTGACTAAAATAAATCTAATATTATTTATTTGATCTATTTTTTATTTTTTAATTAATTTAATGGTGACATGATTTATATCTTAAATTAAAATATTTTGAGAGTCATTTAAAAAAATTAAAAAAAATAAAAATATCAAAAACATTACACACAGGATGTGAACAGTCTGAATGTGCAATGAGACTTACTCTATAAGGCCCGATTTGTTAATCGAATTGTCGACTGGATGTCGCATTCGATGAGAGAGAAAATAGCGGGGGGCTCACACGGCGCCTCACACACAAGAGACTAATTCGGGGTCGGGCACCGTATTCGACTCTCTGGGGTCGAACACGGTAACCCCGCTCGAATTTTAAACTGGGCCTAAGTAAATAAATCATGCACACACAATTCCTCAAGTTTAATTTATTATGTGCACTCGTGACCACACAACCATCACTAATAACACTGCCACCTCCTATCATTAACTCGCTACCGGAAACAGTGCCACGTCATCATTGCAATTTTCCCGATAATATTTACGTTCAGATGTATAAAATATTTTTTAAAAAATTACTGACTGCACATTCCTTTGTGTTAATTATTGCTCATTTTTATTCCGATTCTGCTCCGGAAAATCTTCCGCCTGCAGAGCTTCTAGAAGAATCCAGAAGTGGAAGAGCAAGCCGAGGGGACCTAATCGGAGCTTGGGCGATGGACGGGGAGCTGGGTGTCTCGAAGATGGCGAATCGATCGAGCGTTCCATGGGTGGATCAATCAGATTGCAGGGGAGAGAGGCAGGGTTGAACCGTCGAGTGGCGCCCGATGAAGAGGAGGTCCCGTCGGGGCTGCGACTGCAAGCATGGTAGTGTGCCTTGCTATTTTGTCTCCCTCTCGATTTTCTGTTCTGCTTGCACTGGAGAGGGTTTTCTGTTCTGCTTGCACTGGATTAATTTGGCTTGGCCTAGTTTTCGATGTTTCGTGTTTCGTCGTGAGAGCGCTCTTGACAAGTCTGACAACTTGCTTTGGTTCCATTTCCTTCGTCCTTCTGCTCTCATGGTTCAAGGTGTTTCTGGGTTCTTCTATTTTGATTAACTTGTCGTCGTTCTTTCTGTCGTCGACTTGTTGTTTCTTGCATGGGATGGTGGGAATATGCCGACTGTAAGTCACGTTAGGCCAGGAATCGGCTCCGTGCTCATTTCAGTGTGCTTGGTGTTGGATGGATCAGCTGCTGTGTTCTCGGGGGTATAGCTCCAACCTCCACGTGCTATGTTGTGCTTTGATTACGAGATGGAGAGAGTTGCAGTGGCAATGGCTGGAATTCGTACAAAATAGTCTGCGAGCACTATGGAAGAGGTTTTACTAGAAATTTTTGCAGAGACAGGTTGGATCAAGTGAGAGGAACTAAGTAGAATTGAGATTCATGACATTGTTCATGGAGTGTCATGACTGTAATGTTTGTTGTTTTTTTTTATGGGATGTTAACTGAGAAAATGAAGTAGAACATGCATAAAGGACATGAATTTTGAGAATGAGAAAATTACTCTTCTGCAATGCAATAGAGTGCCACTAATTAGCAAGACAAATCTCGAGCATAAAGGTTTGACTTCCTGGACAAATATTTAACTATTCATTGCAAGATGTTTGTTGAATTCTTTTGTGGCTCTGCATTTGATTTTTTTCTATTTTCTTTTCATCCACTTGAAGCATGCTGATTCGACGGCAAAGTGTTTGCAACCTTCTAGAAAATCACAAAAAAAAAATCAGACAAACCTGAATAATTGAATAAGGACCGTCATTTTTCTAACCATGATGACAAAGTTAAGAAGATTGAGTTTTTAACTTTCACATCCTATACAAAATTATGTTGGGAGGTGTTGCACCAACTTATTTTTTTGAAACAATTGAGATAATATAATAGGAAATTAATCTCGTGAAGACTAAAAAATAACACAAAGTCGAGTCCACTCTAATACCCAAATCGAACACGGGTCTTGGGGCGTCCTGCCGTAGTGACGACATAAAGTAATGAAATCTCGCAGCAAGCGGGTGATCATGAAGGCATTCTAAGACACTTACGAAATGGTCACACGAGGAGCGGAAGCACCCCGACAAGAGCGGCGCGAGGGGCGAAGCACAAAACAACCTCAGAGGCGTCAGAAGCGTCGTTTTCTTCTTCCCAAAGCGTCATTTTCTTCTTCCCCACATGGCCAACACCCAGAAAAAAGTAAAAGAAATAAAAAATGGGGGGTTTATAGGCCCCACCCCCTCTCTCTCTCCCGATCACATGGGATCGGGTAGACCCCCGGTGTAGTCTACTTGCCACCCGGCCCGAGTAGACCCCCCCTAATGAGTCCACCAAGTCTTGGTGGACCCCCCATCCAGGGGAGCAGGGTGTCCGTGTAATGCCCCGGGTTTTTCGGATCCTTCTTCTCGGGTCCCGGATCTGCGTTCTGGTATATCTGGCTCCGTTGTGTCCGAAATGATGTTTCGGACATCTTTCGTGTTCGGATCGGCGCGAGCCGGAGTTGTTTCGGAGGACCGGAGTGCGTCCGCGGCTTTTCCGCGTGTGTTTTTCGATTCCCGGTGTGTGTTTCGGTAATTCCTTCGGAACCTCGTTGCGGGTGGACCGGGCCGTTCACCTAGGCGAGTGTGGTACCGTTGCGATCGGTGCGTTCCGAGGATCACGAGGGTGTGATTTTCTATTTTTCGAGATTTTTTCGTATATATTAACCCTTTCCTCTCTCCCCCTCTCATTCTCTCATTCTCACTCTCTCTCTTCTCTCACGCCCTCTTTCTCCCCTCTCTTCTCCGGCGGCCGACGGAGCGAGGTGGGGGCGAGGTGGAGGCGGCGCGGGCGAGGATGCGGGCGAGGATCGAGGCGGAGGCGGGCGCGATCCCTCGGTGGATTCCGAGATGGCGTCGTTCGCGTTCCGGGCGGTTTTCGGCGTGGATTAGTCGCTTCGGCGCACGGTTTCTTCGGTGGAGGTAGGGTGACGGAACACTGCTACGTTCTGCTCGTTTCCCCTGCCATTGCACGTCGTTCGGCGCGGAAACGGCTGTGTTTGGGTCCGTTCTAGCGAAACTGTGGTTTTGTGGGTTTCGTAGGGTCGGTCGGGAAACGGCGACGGTTTCCAGATCGGTTACTGTCAACGGATTCCTTGGGGCGAGAGCGTTCTTTTCCCCCTGATTTCGTCTCGATTGGTGGTCCCGTTGGACCGGTAGAGCTCCGAGAAGCTCGGTAACCCTTTTTGGGTAACTTCGGTAGAATCGCTCGTTTCTCGCGATTCGTGCGTCGTTTTGACTCCGGTCGGAGTCCATGTGATTGCCAGGGTGGTTGTGGTTGTATCCCCTTCGTTTCGGCACGAACGGGGCGTGGAAAGGCTACGATCGGGAGACCCCCTGGGTTTACCCGCCGTGATGGTTGGGCGGTCGAACCGGGCCCGTCCATCGCGAGGGCGGTTGCCTTTGGCCCGTTCATTTTCTCTTGGTTTTGGGGTTGTGCGGTCGCACGATAGACCGCACATTTGATGTGCGGCCAGGTGAGAACCGCATGTCTCCCCCATGGACGGTTGGTACCCAGCCGTCTGTCCTTCCGTGGGCTTGTGCGGCCAGGAGCTGACCGCATATCCCAGTTGACCCTTGGTCAACAGTTTAGTGTCGGTTGGGTTGTGCGGTTTGGTCAAAACCGTTTTGACCGGCACTGAAGTAGGTCGGTTAGGTTGTGCGGACGATCCTTGGCCGCACATCCCCTTGGGCGGTCCAGCCCTAACCGTCCATCCTCCATTTGGGGTTAGTCCGATTAGAGCCTTGTGCGGCTCCTGCCTGACCGCATGTCTTTTGAGCGGCTGTACCCTAGCCGCACATCCCTTGAGCGGCCCAGGGTGAACCGCACATGTGCCAGTCTAACCCGGTGTTTCCGTTTTGACTGATTCGAGTCCCGGGTGTGTGGTTCTCGAACCACGTGCCGACCTGTGGCCTGACGGATGTTGTGCACGTCGTCGGGGCCAGGTGTCGTGGTACGTTGTAGTCCCGGGTGTAGAGTTCTCGACTCGTGTCACCGTGTGTTGACGTGTGTCATCGGTTTCTCCGAAAAGCGATCCCCGAGTGGGTCCTGTGTGAGGCCTTGGGCTGCGAGCCCAGTTATCCAGTCTGGAGCTGGAGGCTTCCCTCTTTTCCTTGAGTTGGGCCACAGCTTGGTGGTGTGCAAGTTGCCTTGGGAATCGTGCTTCTGTGCTTTCCGCGTGGGCCGTGTGTGTGGCCTTAGTCCTGTGAGTTCCCTTCCCAAGGGAATGGTTTCGGCGGCTCGTGAGCTGCCTCGGTATTCGTGCTACAGTGGTTTTAGACCTAGAGCTTGGACTAGATTGACGGCCTTGTGCTGTTGCGTGCAACGGTCTTGACCCCGAGTCTTGTGACTCAAGGACCGTTGGGTGTAGGGCGTCTAGAGGACTGTCCAGAGCCCAGTGACTTAGCGTCACTTGGGTTTTCTCGACTCTCGCGCAGGGTGTGTGCGCGGCCGTGGACTGTGAGTCCCGTTTCTTCTCCGACTGTGGTCATCGTGCGACGGTGCTAGTACGTGGGATGGTCCCCGTACTTTGTCGGATGCGGACGTTGTTTTCCGTTGACTTGAGAGTCTACTCCTTCAGTGACCCTCCACTAGTCGTAGCCCACCAGTACACGTGTGTTGGTCGCACCAGGGAGTGGTGTACGGGCTTACCCTTAGAGGCGGTTTGTGGACCGGTTGCCGTCGGGCCCCACGTCTTGCAGCCAGAGTCCGGCTGAGGGGAAAACCGGTCAGAGGACCAGACCAGGGACGCGTGGTCTGTGTGTGCACACGTGGTTGGGGGCGGTTGGACCCACGTCGACGGGCGTGACCCCAGCTAGTCACTTGTTTGTGGTTACTTGTACGGTGTTCGTGCCTTTGGTAGGAGCTACCACGTCAGGCAGTTCACTTGCGGTGCGGTGTAAGACGTCAGGGGACGCTACCGGCTGTGCTTCTAGTGGGTGGTACTCCTGTCGAGTACGGAGTGACAGACTATCAGTTTCCGTGATTTCGACCTTCGGGTTTTCGGTCGTGTTGACCGTTGAGTTCGGTTGTTTCGCCGTGGCGCGTGTGTTGGTTTTCGCGCCAAGGGTCTAATGCTAGTGGCTTTACCGAGGTTGGGTCTTGTTGTGCGGTACCCGCGATCGGATGGTCGGGGTTGCACCTTGGACAGCGTGTCCAGGTCGGCTGTGTCCGAGGGACAGGCCTCTACGGCGTGGTTGCCGTGTGTTCTTGCTTCGGTAGGTGGTACTAGTGTGGTTCGGTAGCTTCGACTGCGTGATCGAGGTGTGCCTTCTGGTACAGTAGGAGTAGCTGTAGTGCCGAGTTTTTGACCGGCCACCGGTTTGCTGTTCCTGCTGTAGTTGTAGCTCTCCTTTCCGCTACCGCCGTTGTTTCCGGTTGGGGTTCCGCGGGATCCCTGCTGAGTCTCTGTTTTGGAGACTCATTCCCTGCTTTTCAGGTGTAGCGGTTCTTCCTCGCGGTTCGAGGGCGCGGAGCGGAGGTCCTTAGTTGCCAGCTTGCCGGGCCGAGTGTTGACTTGGCATGTGGTACGTTTTTACTGCTTTAGACTGTACTTTCTGTTGGACTGGACTCTGTTGTAGCTGTAGCTGTTGCTGTTCTTTCTTTCAGCTTGTCGTTGGTTGTCCTGCTTTATTTCCTATTTCTTTGTGCCTCCACACCCCTTTTAGCCCTTCCGAGCCCTCCCGGCTCGTGGGCGGCGGTGCGAGTCTCGGGTTATCGGGCCTTCCCGGTAATCGGATTCTCGGGTCGTTACAGCTGGTATCAGAGCGGTGGTTGTGGGCGTACTTAGGAATTCGAAACATTGCAGTGATCAGAGTCCGTAAGGTCCAGTACAGTCGGCAGCTGGCTTAGGGTTTTGTGCTTGTTTTTCGCCTTGTTTCTCGCTTGAGAGCTTGAGTGCGCTGTGCGGCACTGTGAAGGTGGTTGCTGTCCGCGACTTTTTGTGCCAGCATAGGGTCTAAGGATCGAGGTCGAGAGCCTTCTCCCTCATCGGTGGTGGCCCTGGTTGTGCTGCGTTGGGCAGAGGTTGCTAGCAGGTGTGAGCTCGCGGTGCTGCATTCGAGGAACCTGCAGCGTGGTCAGGTGTCTGGTGCGGACTGTTCGTGGTTAAGTGGCCGTGAGCGTGCTTCGAGGGAGCTGCTGTCGGTTTTTGGTCACTCCAGCTTGAGGTTTGTCCAGCTCCTGAGGCGTTCTGATCGAGAAGTGTGCTCCGGTGAGCGGAATGTCTTCTCGGTGAGCTGCTGTTTCGTCGAGCCTGATGTTCTTGTCGCGCTCTGTGGCGTCAGAAATGACGTGTCGGTCCTGATCGTTCTGCTGATTTCGAGGCAAGATTGGGCTGTGGTGTCCCAGTAAGTCTTGCTCCTGCGCTCTTCTGTGCGGTTGGGTTGTGTTCGCCCTGGAGTTGGCTTGAGATGTGAAGGCTCCGCGGTGAGTTTCGGGACTCGAGGGTGAGCATCGGCGGTTGTCGGTTATGGCTCGTGTGGCGGCTCTTGGCATGCCGTGTTGCAGTTCGAGGAATTGCAGCGGTGGTGCATCGAGAGATGCTGTGATGGTGGTCCGACGTGACACTCGTCGAGTGTGTCGGAGGCGCTGACCTGATGGAAGCGATGGTTTTCCTTGGTGCTGGATGGTGCTGTTTCCAGCGTGCGCGAGGTTCGAGGTCAGGTCGAGCGTGGAGTTCTTCCGTTGGTCGAAGTGCGCTGGTTTCTCCTTTGGTTGGAGAGATTGTGTTGGGTTAAGGTTTGCCGTCTTGCATTGTGTGCCCGGATTGGTTGGCCTTGTGTGCCATGAAGTCCGTGCGAGACGTGCTCCTTGTCTTGGCAAGGTGGTTGTCTGTGAGAAGTTGTGCCCATTCCCTTGTCGTGTGAGGGTGTGCTGGCGCTGTTCCGGAAGGACGAGTGCCGGTTGGGCGGTGTTTGCTTTCTCGGCTGTGCGCGCGTGGATCAGAGTGCGCAGCGGAAGCGTGGTGGGCTCGTGACCCATTGGTTCAGGATCGTAGCGTTGGTTGGTACGGGCGGATTCCTGAGTTTGCGTTGAGCATTGGAGGATTGGTTCCTCGGTGTGAAACGTGATTTTGCCGTGCCGTTGCTCGAGGTATTATGGTTCTTGGCACTGGCAGGATGGAGTGTTGGGGAATGTGCTGGCTAGTGCGCCGCATGAGTACCCTGTTCCTGTGTTGGAAGCCGTGTCAGGCGTCGGTATTGGACCTGGATGGGGTTGTTGAGGATGTCGCCTGACGATGGTCGAGGACGTGTTGGTCAGAGTCGGTGGCTTGGTGTCCGACTTGTGTTCCCAGTCGTGTCCTCGGTTGAGATCGTGTTTTGAGGCAGTGGTCTCTGGCAGACGATGGGTCCCGGTTGGCGGCTGTGAGTGGCTGGCGAGCCTAACCGTGTGACCGACCACAGCAGCATCTGTTGGTTCTACGGTCTTGTCGGATTGTGACGGTGAGACGTATAATCGATCGGGGACCCAGAGTGCTTTGGTCGTGGTGTCGGCAACCAGGTCGCCGTGAGCACTATTCAGGTGGTGTCCCGTGGCTCTGTGGTAAGGGCGGAATCGGGATTGGCAGGTGTCCACTTGGATTGATCGAAGGATTTGATGAGACCAGACGTAAGAGTGACGCCTGTGGGCGGGGGCCTTTTTAGCGAGATTGGCGTCGGAGGGTGGTCCTTGACGGGACGTTGGTGTCGCAATGGTTATCCCTGGTTTGGTGACCAGCATGGGATGGTTCCCCTGTAAGTCTGAGTCGAGTGAGGTGATGACTGAAGACACCAGGATCTTGTCATCTGGTTTCGTCGTGCTCCCCGAGAGGGTCGAGTTGGCGCGATGATCGAGCTCGGATGCGGAGTCCGAGAGGAGTGTAGCTCGAGATGTGGCATCGGTCTATGTGTGAGTCAGCGGATGGCCTGCTGTGAATTGGATCGTGCCTGTTGGGCCGGTGGAGGTTTCCCGTTGACGTGTATTTGGCGACCAGTGGATGGTCTTTTCACAGACAGAAGATGCTGGTGGTTGTTTCTGTGATGTGCCTTTCCGGATGGGATCTGGACTTTGTCGAAGTTTGTCCTCTGATAGAGTTGGCACAGTGTTATGTTTGGCTTTTGGCTTGTCATGTGTGAGATGTTTCTTGGTGCTGAGCCGATGTTCTGGTTGCGGTCTGCTGAGATGACTGCTTGAGCTGGTGGAGGCTCTGTATTGGTTGTCCCCTTGAGAAGGGTGTGCGACCTGTCAGCTGGTTGTGAAGCTGATGTGCGATTTGTCTGCTGACCATTAGATGGATCAGTAGCTGTTTCTCGTGACGAGGGTTGTGTTTCCTCGGTGAGCGAGATGGTGGCAGCGGCGCCTTGATTGGTTTCAGTGGTGTCTGAGGTGATGCCGGACTGTGTCCTCGGGTATATGCCTGCTCTGTTGGCCAGTGTGCTCGGCGCGAGGAGCGAGGTGTTGTGTGTGATTGTAAGTCTAGCTGTGTCCCTTAGGATCGGTGTTTTCGTGAGAATCGAGATTTTCTGTGCTGGGGCTCTGACAGCGTGTCGGTTGGTTCAGTGTTCTTCCCCTGTGACTTTGTGTTAGGTCCTGAATTTCGAGGACGAAATTCCTTTAAGGGGGGAGGGCTGTAATGCCCCGGGTTTTTCGGATCCTTCTTCTCGGGTCCCGGATCTGCGTTCTGGTATATCTGGCTCCGTTGTGTCCGAAATGATGTTTCGGACATCTTTCGTGTTCGGATCGGCGCGAGCCGGAGTTGTTTCGGAGGACCGGAGTGCGTCCGCGGCTTTTCCGCGTGTGTTTTCCGATTCCCGGTGTGTGTTTCGGTAATTCCTTCGGAACCTCGTTGCGGGTGGACCGGGCCGTTCACCTAGGCGAGTGTGGTACCGTTGCGATCGGTGCGTTCCGAGGATCACGAGGGTGTGATTTTCTATTTTTCGAGATTTTTTCGTATATATTAACCCTTTCCTCTCTCCCCCTCTCATTCTCTCATTCTCACTCTCTCTCTTCTCTCACGCCCTCTTTCTCCCCTCTCTTCTCCGGCGGCCGACGGAGCGAGGTGGGGGCGAGGTGGAGGCGGCGCGGGCGAGGATGCGGGCGAGGATCGAGGCGGAGGCGGGCGCGATCCCTCGGTGGATTCCGAGATGGCGTCGTTCGCGTTCCGGGCGGTTTTTGGCGTGGATTAGTCGCTTCGGCGCACGGTTTCTTCGGTGGAGGTAGGGTGACGGAACACTGCTACGTTCTGCTCGTTTCCCCTGCCATTGCACGTCGTTCGGCGCGGAAACGGCTGTGTTTGGGTCCGTTCTAGCGAAACTGTGGTTTTGTGGGTTTCGTAGGGTCGGTCGGGAAACGGCGACGGTTTCCAGATCGGTTACTGTCAACGGATTCCTTGGGGCGAGAGCGTTCTTTTCCCCCTGATTTCGTCTCGATTGGTGGTCCCGTTGGACCGGTAGAGCTCCGAGAAGCTCGGTAACCCTTTTTGGGTAACTTCGGTAGAATCGCTCGTTTCTCGCGATTCGTGCGTCGTTTTGACTCCGGTCGGAGTCCATGTGATTGCCAGGGTGGTTGTGGTTGTATCCCCTTCGTTTCGGCACGAACGGGGCGTGGAAAGGCTACGATCGGGAGACCCCCTGGGTTTACCCGCCGTGATGGTTGGGCGGTCGAACCGGGCCCGTCCATCGCGAGGGCGGTTGCCTTTGGCCCGTTCATTTTCTCTTGGTTTTGGGGTTGTGCGGTCGCACGATAGACCGCACATTTGATGTGCGGCCAGGTGAGAACCGCATGTCTCCCCCATGGACGGTTGGTACCCAGCCGTCTGTCCTTCCGTGGGCTTGTGCGGCCAGGAGCTGACCGCATATCCCAGTTGACCCTTGGTCAACAGTTTAGTGTCGGTTGGGTTGTGCGGTTTGGTCAAAACCGTTTTGACCGGCACTGAAGTAGGTCGGTTAGGTTGTGCGGACGATCCTTGGCCGCACATCCCCTTGGGCGGTCCAGCCCTAACCGTCCATCCTCCATTTGGGGTTAGTCCGATTAGAGCCTTGTGCGGCTCCTGCCTGACCGCATGTCTTTTGAGCGGCTGTACCCTAGCCGCACATCCCTTGAGCGGCCCAGGGTGAACCGCACATGTGCCAGTCTAACCCGGTGTTTCCGTTTTGACTGATTCGAGTCCCGGGTGTGTGGTTCTCGAACCACGTGCCGACCTGTGGCCTGACGGATGTTGTGCACGTCGTCGGGGCCAGGTGTCGTGGTACGTTGTAGTCCCGGGTGTAGAGTTCTCGACTCGTGTCACCGTGTGTTGACGTGTGTCATCGGTTTCTCCGAAAAGCGATCCCCGAGTGGGTCCTGTGTGAGGCCTTGGGCTGCGAGCCCAGTTATCCAGTCTGGAGCTGGAGGCTTCCCTCTTTTCCTTGAGTTGGGCCACAGCTTGGTGGTGTGCAAGTTGCCTTGGGAATCGTGCTTCTGTGCTTTCCGCGTGGGCCGTGTGTGTGGCCTTAGTCCTGTGAGTTCCCTTCCCAAGGGAATGGTTTCGGCGGCTCGTGAGCTGCCTCGGTATTCGTGCTACAGTGGTTTTAGACCTAGAGCTTGGACTAGATTGACGGCCTTGTGCTGTTGCGTGCAACGGTCTTGACCCCGAGTCTTGTGACTCAAGGACCGTTGGGTGTAGGGCGTCTAGAGGACTGTCCAGAGCCCAGTGACTTAGCGTCACTTGGGTTTTCTCGACTCTCGCGCAGGGTGTGTGCGCGGCCGTGGACTGTGAGTCCCGTTTCTTCTCCGACTGTGGTCATCGTGCGACGGTGCTAGTACGTGGGATGGTCCCCGTACTTTGTCGGATGCGGACGTTGTTTTCCGTTGACTTGAGAGTCTACTCCTTCAGTGACCCTCCACTAGTCGTAGCCCACCAGTACGCGTGTGCTGGTCGCACCAGGGAGTGGTGTACGGGCTTACCCTTAGAGGCGGTTTGTGGACCGGTTGCCGTCGGGCCCCACGTCTTGCAGCCAGAGTCCGGCTGAGGGGAAAACCGGTCAGAGGACCAGACCAGGGACGCGTGGTCTGTGTGTGCACACGTGGTTGGGGGCGGTTGGACCCACGTCGACGGGCGTGACCCCAGCTAGTCACTTGTTTGTGGTTACTTGTACGGTGTTCGTGCCTTTGGTAGGAGCTACCACGTCAGGCAGTTCACTTGCGGTGCGGTGTAAGACGTCAGGGGACGCTACCGGCTGTGCTTCTAGTGGGTGGTACTCCTGTCGAGTACGGAGTGACAGACTATCAGTTTCCGTGATTTCGACCTTCGGGTTTTCGGTCGTGTTGACCGTTGAGTTCGGTTGTTTCGCCGTGGCGCGTGTGTTGGTTTTCGCGCCAAGGGTCTAATGCTAGTGGCTTTACCGAGGTTGGGTCTTGTTGTGCGGTACCCGCGATCGGATGGTCGGGGTTGCACCTTGGACAGCGTGTCCAGGTCGGCTGTGTCCGAGGGACAGGCCTCTACGGCGTGGTTGCCGTGTGTTCTTGCTTCGGTAGGTGGTACTAGTGTGGTTCGGTAGCTTCGACTGCGTGATCGAGGTGTGCCTTCTGGTACAGTAGGAGTAGCTGTAGTGCCGAGTTTTTGACCGGCCACCGGTTTGCTGTTCCTGCTGTAGTTGTAGCTCTCCTTTCCGCTACCGCCGTTGTTTCCGGTTGGGGTTCCGCGGGATCCCTGCTGAGTCTCTGTTTTGGAGACTCATTCCCTGCTTTTCAGGTGTAGCGGTTCTTCCTCGCGGTTCGAGGGCGCGGAGCGGAGGTCCTTAGTTGCCAGCTTGCCGGGCCGAGTGTTGACTTGGCATGTGGTACGTTTTTACTGCTTTAGACTGTACTTTCTGTTGGACTGGACTCTGTTGTAGCTGTAGCTGTTGCTGTTCTTTCTTTCAGCTTGTCGTTGGTTGTCCTGCTTTATTTCCTATTTCTTTGTGCCTCCACACCCCTTTTAGCCCTTCCGAGCCCTCCCGGCTCGTGGGCGGCGGTGCGAGTCTCGGGTTATCGGGCCTTCCCGGTAATCGGATTCTCGGGTCGTTACAGTCCGCAACGCCCCCACTCCACTACCGTGAACTGGGGGGAGCAAGGAAGCGATCCGCACGCCAGCTCCCACCCCCGGTTAATCGGGGGGAGCAAGGGGTCTGCATCCCTCTCCCACCCCTGATAAAACGGGGGGAATAGGGGGTCGACCGCAACCCACCTTTGTCTCTCTCTCAAAATTTAAAACAAAACAAAGAAAAAGAAAAAAATGAAAGAAAAGAAAGAGGCGGGGTTCCCTCTTGGGTAAATCAGGGGTAAGTGGGGTGCACCTCATTCTCTTTTCTCAAAAGCTCATTCCAACCTCCACCTCCACTTAATCGGGAGAATCCCAACTCAATGGGTAAGTAATACCCAAGGCATTGAATGGAGGTGAACTTACCTCCCTGGTGAATTTGGGGGAGGTGGGGTTCAAGAAAAGGTGAATTAACTTACCTCTCTAGTTGAATCGGGGGAAGGTGGTGGTTGACTACAGCCTCTCCTTCCTCTCATCACAATAAAACTCAATTCACCTTCCACCCCCACTTAATCAGGAGAACCATAACCCAATAGGTAATTAGTACCCAATGCATTTAATGCAAATGAGGTCCCCGGTGTTAAGACTCCTATATGAGGAGAGGGCTCATTCCACACAACACACTCAAGGGAGAACTTATCTCTCCATAAAGCTATGAAGAGGAGGTGACAAGCTTGAAGACTTGGGATAAGGTCTCGATCTCCAGTTCAAGATTTGACAAATCGGTACGATACGCCCCCTACTGTACGTATCAGATCATATCAGTCGGTGATTGATATTACTGGTGCGTGATATGCAATTAGTACGCTACTCAAATCTTTTTAAATATTCTATATTTTATGTTATGTTATTATAGGTAAGTTGGTTGGACATGTCATTTTATAATGGGAGGTGTTGAGTTCGAAATATATAAGGAGCATACATTTTTACTTTTTTTCATTATTCTTTAGAAATTGAAACCAAAAAACTATGACACTTCTGAGATTCGAACCTTAAACCCATTAAATCACACACTCCACGACTAATTGAACTATATTATTTTTTATCACATTTTTACTAAAATAGATATTTATGAAGTAGTGCTTCCTTCTTGACACACAGCGGTACGATACGGTCTTTAGAAATTGAAGTATTTTTTCCATTGTTATTTAGAAATTGAAGTCAAAAAATTATGGCACTTCTTATATTCGAACTTTAAACTCATGTTTACATCACATATTCCCTGACCAATTGAACTACATAATTTTTTATCATATTTTTATTAGAATAGTATTTATGAAGTAATACTTCCTTCTTGGCACATAATGGTACGGTACGGTACTATATCGTACCGTACTGATAAAAGATCGACACAGCCAGTATGATTGGGTCTATAAACCTTACTCGAGCTCCTAAGGATTGTAAGATTTGTTTGTGTTAAAATCTATTCAAGGGTATGTGCATTTATATAAATGCCCTTGGTCATTAGAGATATGTCCATATAAATTTATGAAATTTATATAAATTAGAGAAAAAATATGTAATATTCAAAATGAGCAAAGTTCATATCAAAAATATTTGTTGGTGTTGAGAGAATCCCATAAAGGGGTGGTGCATACGTACCCTTGTCAGTTGGGGAAATATCCTTGTAATATTGAAATAAATATAAATTATAAAAAAATTAAAAAATATGTAATATTCAATAAATGTTCAAAGTTTGTGAAAATTATGGAAAAAATCTTGTCATGTCTGAAAATCATGGAGAAAATCTTATCATGTCAAAAACTTATGAGAAAAATCCTATCATATTTAAAAGTTATATAAATATCTCTGATGGTGGGAAAAATATAAAAAGATCTTAAAATATCTAAAAATTATAAATATATCCCTATTTGTGGAAAAAATTAAAATAACTTTTGATGGTAGAAAAATTATAAAAATATCCTATGAATGTGAAAATTACATAAATATCATCATCTTCTCAAAAGATATTGGCGATTGCAAACATACTCTCACATTTGCAAACAAGATATCAAACAGTGAAAATATGTCCTTACTATGAGGACACCAACTATTTCAATAATCTAATTTTACTCACGTGGTGATCTAACGATTAAATTTCGATTTGGAGGAAATCTAATGATCGAACTTTGATAAGAAGTTAATCTAACAGTTAAACTTCGATCTGGAGCTAATCCAATGGTTGAATCTTGACTAAACATAAATCTAATGATCATATTTTTTTGCAAGGAGTATATTTTTTATTTTTTTATTGTTCTTAGAAATTGAAGTAAAAAAATATGACACCTCTGAGATTCAAACCTTAAACTCATGTTTATATCACACTCTCTCACCAATTGAACTACATGAAATTTTATCATATTTATACTAAAATAGATATTTATGAAATAGTACTCCTTTTTTGGCACATAGCGGTATAATACGAAACGATATCGTACTGTATCATACCGATAAAAGACCGACATGGCCGGTATGACCGGGCCAACAAATCCTACTCTAGCTCTTAAGAATCGTAAGAATTATTTATGTAAAAACTCATTCAAGAGTATGTGCATTTATATAAATGTCATTGTGATTAGAGATATGTCCATATGACTTTGTGAAATTTCTATAAATTAGAGAGAAAATCATGTAATATTCAAAAATGAGCAAAGTTCATGTAAAAAATATTTGTTAGTCTTGAGAGCATCCCATAAAGGGGTTGTGTATACATACCCCTATCAGTTGGGGAAATGTCTTTGTAATGTTGAGAAATTTTTATAAATTATAAAAAAATTAAAAAAATATGTAATATTCAAGAAATGTTTAAAATTTGTAAAAATTATGAAAAAAAACTCTGTCATATCTTAGGCCTCGTTTGGAACAGAGATGGACTTCGTCTCTTTACCCATAATTCTACTTCCTGTCATACACAGAGTGTCAGAAGATTATTAATCATTTAAAATCCTGAGAAGCAAGTATGAGGTTGCTTCGGAGGATTTAAAATTTTTAACCCTTTTGTGTCTAGCATCTCTTTCCACTAAAAAATCTTCTCCTCACGCAAGTCAAGAAGTACAAGTTCCTTTGATAAAACTCAAACTATGTCGAGGATTCCAATGATTAGAATCTCCGCAGAGTGTGTTCTCAAATGGGGTCTTAAAATTATGGGAAAAATCTTATCATGTACGAAAATTACGATAAAATTTGTGTCAAGTCTGAAAATTATAAAAATATATTCGATGGTGAAAAATTACAAAAAATATTGAAATGTCTAGAAACTACAAATATGTCCCTATTTGTGGAAAAATTATAAAAATATCCCTAACAGTGAAAAATTATAAAAATACCTCATGATTGCAGAAATTGTATAAGCATCATCATCTTCTTAAAAGATGTTGACGATTGTAAATATACTCTCGTATTTACAAAAAGGGATATCAAACTATGAAAATATGTCCTTACTATGAGGACACTAATTACTTCAATAGTTCAATTTTAATTATGTGGTGATCTAACAGTTAGATTTCAATCTAGAGAAAATCCAACGGTCGGGTCTTGATCGAAACTTAATCTAATAGTCAGAGTTCGATCATGAGTTAATCTAATGGTCGGATCTTACCCAAATTTAAATCTAATAGTCATCTTTTTTGCAAGGAGCATATTTTTTTTTACTTTTTTTCATTATTCTTTAGAAATTAAAGATAAAAAATTATGATACTTATGAGATTCGAACCTTAAACTCATGTTTAAGTCACAAACTCCCTGACCTATTCGACTACATAATTTTTTGTCATATTTTTACTAGAATAGATATTTATACAATAGTGCTTCCTTTTTGACATATAACGGTACGGTACGGTATGATACTATATCGTACCTTACCGATAAAAGATTGACACGATCGGTACGACTGGATCATCAAATCCTACTCCAACTCCCAAAAATTGTATGATTTATTTGTGTAAAAATTCATTCAAGGATACGTGCATTTATATAAATACCCTTGTCATTAGAGATATGTCTATATGACTTTGTGAAATTTCTCTAAATTAGAAGTAAAATCATGTAATATTCAAAAATAAGTAAAGTTCGTGTCAAAAATATTTGTTGGTCTTAAGAGAATCTCATAACAGGGTTGTGCATACATATCCTTATTAGTTGGGGAAATACTCTCGTAATGTTGAGAAATTTATGTAAATTACAAAAAAATCAAAAAAACATGTAATATTCAAAAAATGTCCAAAGTTCATGAAAATTATGAGAAAAACCCTATCATGTCTGAAAATTATGAGAAAAATCATATCATCTCTAAAAATTATGAGAAAAATATTGTCATATCTGAAAATTATAGAAATATCCCTAATAGTGAAAAAAATGTAAAAAGATCTTGAAATGTCTAGAATTATAAAATACCTATATTTGTAAGATAATTATAAAAATACCTCTTTAATGGTGTAAAAATTATAAAAATGTCTGATGATTATAAAAATTAGATAAATGCCCTCAACTTCTTAAAAGATGTTGGCGATTACAAAATACTCTTGTATTTGTAAAAAATGATATCAAACTATGAAAATATGCCCTTACTATGAGGACACAAACTATTTCAATAGTCCAATTTTAATCATGTGGCGATCTAACAGTTAGATTTCGATCTAGAGGAAATTCAATTATCGGAGTTTGATTGGAAGTTAATCTAACGGTTAGATTTTCATCCGGAACTAATTCAATGGTTAGATCTTGACCAAACTTAAATCTAATGATCATATTTTTTGTAAGGAGCATATTTTTTATTTTTTTCATTATTTTTTAAAATTGAAGTCAAAAAATTAGTACACTTCTAATATTCGATATTTAAACTCATGTTTAAATCATACTCTCTCACCAATTGAACTATATGAATTTTCATCACATTTGTACCAGAATAGATACTTATGAAGTAATGCTTCTTCATTGGCACATAGTAGTATGGTAGTATGGTACGATACGATATCGTATAGTACCATACCGATAAAAGACCGGCATGGTTGGTACGATCATGCCAACAAATCTTGTTCTAGTCCCAAAAATTATAAGATTTATTTATATAAAAATCTATTCAAAGGTATGTGTATTTATATAAATGCCCTTGTCATTAGAGATATGTCCATATGACTTTATATAATTTCTATAAATTAGAGAGAAAATCATGTAATATTCACAAATGAGCAAAGTTCATGTCAAAAATGTTTATTGGTCTTAAGAACATCTAATAAAAGGGTTGCGCATACATATCCCTATAAGTTGGAAAAATATCCTCGCAATGTTGAGAAATTTATGTAAATTATAAAAAATATAAAAAAGTATGTAATCTTTAAGAAATATCCAAAGTTAGTGAAAATTATAGGAAAAACTCTGTCGTGTTTGAAAATTATGGAAAAAATCCTATCATATTTGAAAATTATGAGAAACTTTTGCTATGTTTAAAAATTATAAAAATACCCTCAATGGTAAAAAAATTAAAAAAATCTTGAAATATATATAAACTACAAATGTGTCCCTATTTGTGGAAAAATTATAAAATACTCCTGATGGTGGAAAATTTATAAAAATACCCCATGATTACGAAAATTACATAAACACCATCATCTTCTCAAAAGATGTTGGCGATTGTAAATATACTCTCATATTTGTAAAAAAGGATATCAAATTATGAAAATATGCCTTTACTATGAGGACACAAATTACTTCAATGATCTAATTTTAATCATGTGGTGATCTAACGGTTAAATTTCGATCTAGACAAAATCCAACGATCATATCTTGATCAGAAGTTAATCTAACAATCAGAGTTTGATTAGGAGTTAATCCAATTGTCAAATTTTGGCTAGACTTAAATCTAGTAGTTAGTTTTTTTACAATGAGTATATTTTTTACTTTTTTATTGTTCTTTAGAAATTAAAGCCAAAAAAATATGACACTTATGAGATTCGAATCATAAACTCAAGTTTAAATCACACACTCCCTGACCTATTCAACTACATGAATTTTTATCATATTTTTATTAGAATAAATATTTATGAATTAGTACTTCTCTCTTGGCACATACTCGTACGGTACAGTTACTAATAAAAGATTGGCACGATCGGTACGACCAAGCTGACAAATCATGCTCCAACCTCTAAGAATTGTATGATTTATTTGTGTAGAAACTCATTCAAGGGTACACATATTTATATAAATGTCCTTGTCATTAGAGATATGTCAATATGACTTTGTGAAAATTTTATAAATTAGAGAGAAAATCATGTAATATTCAGAAATGAACAAAGTTCATGTCAAAAATATTTGTTGATTTTAAGATAATCCCATAAAGGGGTTGTGCATACATACACTTATTAGTTGGGGAAATGCCCTCGTAAGGTTGAGAAATTTGTTTAAATTATAGAAAAATCTGGAAAAAATGTATATAATGTTCAAGAAATGTCCAAAGTTCATGAAAATTTTGGGAAAAACTTTATCATGTCTGAAAATTATACGAAAAATCCTATCATCTCTGAAAATTATGAGAAAAATACTGACATGTCTGAAAATTATAGAAATACTCCCAATGGTAAAAAAATTGTAAAAGATCTTCAAATATCTAGAAACTACAAATATGTCCATGTTTGTGAAAAAATTCTAAAAATATCCATGATGGTGTAAAAATTATAAAAACACCTCATAATTATAAAATTTACATAAATGCCCTCATCTTCTCAAAAGATGTTGGCGATTATAAATATAATCTTGCATTTACAAAAAGGGATATCAAATTATGAAAATATACCTTTACTATGAAGACACCAACTATTTCAGTGGTCTAATTTTAATCATGTGACGATCTAACGGTTAAATTTTGATCTAAAAGAAATTCAATACTCGAGTCTTGATCTGAAGTTAATCTAATGGTTATATTTCGATCCCGAACTAATCTAATTGTCGAATCTTGACCAGACTTAAATATAATAATCATATTCTTTTGCAAGGAGCATAATTTTTTTATTTTTTCATTATTCTTTAGAAATTGAAGTCAAAAAATTATGGCACTTTTGATATTCGAACCTTAAACTTATGTTTAAATTACACATTCTCTCACTAATTGAACTACATAAATTTTTATCATATTTATAGCAAAGTAGATATTTATGAAGTATGGCTTCTTTCTTGGCAAATAGCAATATGGTACGATACGATATCGTATCGTACCGTACAGATAAAAGATTGACATGGTCGGTACGATTGACCCAACAAATCCTACTCTAATCTCCAGGAATTGTAAGATTTATTTGTGTAAAAATTCATTCAAGGGTATGTGCATTTATATAAATGCCCTTGTCATTAGAGATATGTCCATAAGACTTAATGAAATTTTTATAAATTATAGAGAAAATTATATAATATTTAGAAATGTACACATCTCATGCCAAAAATGTTTGTTAGTCTCGTGAGTATCCAATAAAGGGTTGTGCATACATACCTCTATCAGTTAAAAAAATATCCGCGTAATGTAGAGAAATTTCTATAAATTATAAAAACATCAAAAAAATGCAATGTTCAAGAAAAGTTTAAAGTTTGTAAAAATTATGAGAAAAATCCTGTCATTTATAAAAATTATGAGAAAAATCCTATCATGTCTGAAAATTATGAGAAAACTTTTGTCATATCTGAAAATTACAAAAATATTCTCCATGGTAAAAAAATTACAAAAACTATAAATATGTCTCTATTTGTGGAAAAATTATAAAAATACCTATGATAGTGAGAAAATTATAAAAATGTCCCATGATTACAGAAATTACATAAACGTCATCATCTTCTAAAAAGATGTTGGCAATTATAAATATATTCTCGCATTTGTAAAAAATTGGTGAGGACACTAGAGCACGAGTACGGCCCGACTCACTGAGCCGTCGGTACCGGACCCGTAGCACGACTCGGTCGACATCGACATCCTTATGGCTGGGCGACAGTATGGAGTCCCTACCTGAGTGTTGATACTTTCCTATGTTTATTGTGAGTGTATTAGCATGTATTTGCTTATTGTGAGTGTATTAGTGTGTATTTTATATTTTAGCTTCTAGTTGGGTCAAGATTGTAATATGGGCTACACTTTATGTAAGGGATCCAATTTCTAAATTGGGCCTCAAGACCATTAGGAGCCCAAGCCCAAGGTGGACTTCTAAAAGATTTGGACCATTAGACCAAGGAGACAATGGTAGAGGATGCCCCTCCTTGTCCCCCATGCTTGTCTCCCACTTACCCTTGACCAAATGTTAGTGGATGTCCTTTGGAGTTAGTGGATGTCCTTTGATGTTAGTGGATGTCCTTTGGTGTTAGTGGATGTCCTTGGATCTAGATCTAGGATTTTCATATTTATAATCTATTGTTGCATTTTGTGTGGAACTAATGAGAAAATTTGAAGAGAATATTGTTTGGTGCACACCCCCCCTCTCCTCTTGAGTTCTTGAGTGTTCTTCCTCCTCCCACCTCCAATCTTCTCTAGATCTGATCCCAAATCTTCTATGTCCCTCATATTTCTTCTACTTCTCTTCTTCCTCTATCTTCTGTGAACATTCACCGCCGCCGCCGCCGCCGTCGCCGCCACCGTTCGTGCCGCCGTTCAGTCTCCACGAGCCGGTCTTCATCTTGCTGCCCCAAACTCGGAGTTTCAAGATAGCAGCTCGGTGAAAGAACTGGTACGGGAGATCTGACCGTTGGATCGTCGCAAAAATTTGAGGGTAGGCTCCCCCCCCCCTCATAGGCCATTTCCAGCTCAATTTTTAGGTCGATCAGAGTCCGTTTGCCCCCTTTCCCATCCACCTGTTCATCTTCCCCAAAATCTGCCTATGTGCAGGTCTGCCAGATAGATTTTAGTAGCCGATTTTTCTCACCCATCAAATGTTGTCCAAATCTCACAAATGAGATATTTGCGTCTCTGTCACCCTCCCCTCTACCCACCATAAAAATATCAGGTCCTAATTCACCCATTTGATCCTTGGTCAAAGCCCTTGATCAGGGGGGTTAGGTTCTGTCCTGTCTGTTCTTTATTTCGGGACAGTGTGCTCAGTTAGTTTGCAGTCACTCCCATTTTCAATCCAACCGTTGGACGAGTCTGTCATTCCAGTATGTTGTAGGATTTCAAGTCCTCTTTCCAACGGTACCTTTTGTGTCCTGATCCGACATCGGAGTTGAGCGTACCATCCTATCTCACCGGAGCGCGCAGATCTAGACAGAAACACAGCTGCGGGACATCATTGGGAGATAATTCCCAAGAAATCGCCCGCCTCCACTCCGGCGACCGCCGCTCCCGGGGATCGACCCGGGACACTCCAGGAGCGTCCCCGTCATTCATTGCAGCCAGGAGCCGCCCCGGACGCCGCCGTACCAGCAGCGGGTCGCACGTACCATTCGGTGGGCCCGAGTGAACGGAGCTGAACCGGCCGATCGCATCCGCCCGAGCGCCATCAACTGCTGCCCGCCAACCCGAGATTGGTGCTCCCGGATTCCACGTGTCGCCTGTTACCTCCATGCGTGGAGTGGGCTTAGCATTATTTCTGTAATTATTAATTATTTTTGTACCGGGAGTTCCGGATCTCGGCCAGGAAGTCTTCCCCACGCCCCGAGCGTGGAGGTACACTCGCCACCCTCTTTTGTCGTATTTGCTTAGCTAGTTTGCGTTCTAGATGCCGCTGCATGTGAGTAGGTTACTTTCCTAGCTAGCTCGCGATACATCACCGCTGTGAGTTGTGAGTGCGAGACCCGTCCCACGACTCGTTCCGAGCGTGAGAGCAAGCCGACCACCCGAGACTCAAAGCCGGTTACTCAACCGTGCAGATCGCCGCGCTTCCATCGATGGGGACGACCGTGAGTTAGCACTTCTTGTTTGGGGCACATCGCCTCTTCTGGAGCTCTTTAGGTGCCGCGTTGTATCGTTGTTACTGGTCGTGTCGTCCAACCCGTCGCGTCCTCCTATAGAGTCCAAGGTCGCAACTCGTCCGCGTCGAGTCTCGTAGTCGTCCCGCATCAAAAATGATATCAAATTATGAAAATATGTCCTTACTATAAGGACACCAATTACTTCAATGGTCTAATTTTAATCATATGGTGATCTAACGATTAAATTTTGATCTAGAGGAAATCCAACAGTCGGGTCTTAATCGAAAGTTAATATAATAGTCAGATTTTGATTAGGAGTTAATCCAATGGTGAGATATTGACCAAACTTAAATCTAATAGTCGGAATTTTTACAAGGAGTATTCTTTTTACTTTTTTCATCGTTCTTTAGAAATTAAAGCTAAAAAATTATGACACTTCTGAGATTCGAACATTAAACTTATGTTTAAATCACACACTCCCTGACCTATTCAATTACATGAATTTTTATCATATTTTTACTAAAATAGATATGTATGCAGTAGTACTTCCTTCTTAGCACATAACACTGCGGTATTGTATGATACTATACCGTACCTTATCGATAAAAGATCGGCACAACCGGTACGATCAAGTCGATAAGTCATACTCCAACCCCCAAAATTGTAAGATTTATTTGTGCAAAAACTCATTCAAGGGTACATGCATTTATATAAATGCCATTGTCATTAGAGATATGTCTATATGACTTTGTGATTTTTTTACAAATTAGAGGTAAAATCATGTAATATTCAGAAATGAGTAAAATTCATGCCAAAAATATTTGTTGGTCTTGAGCAGGGTTTGTAGTCTCATTCGTTCCGACCATACCGATCTTTTATTGGTACGACACGATACAGATCGGTACTGTTGCATACCAAGATAAAAAATACATTATATATATATGTTATAAAATAAAATTACTTAAATGAACTTCTATCTCGGTTGGTTAGTTGATATGCAGTTTAAATCAAGCCTCCTCGGTTCGAATCCCACATTTGTCACGTTGCTAAATAATTTTTTAACTTACAATCAAAGTAATTTTCTAAAAAAAAATGAAAGCGTGCTTAAAGCACGTTTCGAACACAAGATCTCACGTTTGAACGTAAGGTCCTCAACCAACCAACCTACAAAAAAAATACGGTACAGGCCATACCGTACCAGATTAAAAAATTTAAAAAAAAAGTATGTAATGTTTAAGAGATTTCTAAAGTTTATGAAAATTATGAAAAAAATCATGTCATGTTTGAAAATTATGGAGAAAACCCTATCATCTCTGGAAATTATGAGAAAAATTTTGCCAAGTCTAAAATTATGGAAATCCCTCCGATGGTGAACAAATTGTAAAAAGATCTTGAAATGTCTAGAAATTATAAATATGTCATTGTTCAGGAAAAAATTATAAAAATATCCTTGATGATGTAAAAATTACAAAAATACCGTATGATTGTAGAAATTGCATAAACGACCTCATCTTCTCAAAGTTGGCGATTGCAAATATACTCTCACATTTGTAAAAAGAGATATCAAACTATGAACATATGCCCTTATTATGAGGACACTAACTATTTCAATGGTCTAATTTTAATCATGTGATAAACTAACGGTTAGATTTTGATCTAGAGAAAATCTAATTATCGGACTTTGATTGGAAGTTAATCTAATAGTTAGATTTCGATCCAGATCTAATCCAATAGTCGGATCTTGACCAAATTTAAATGTAATGATCAGATTTTTTACAAAGAGCATATTTTTTTATTGTTCTTTAGAAATTGAAGTAAAAAAATTATGATAATTCTGATATTCGAACTTTAAACTCATGTTTAAATCACACACTCTTTGACCAATTGAACTACATAAATTTTTATCATATTTATATTAGAATAAATATTTATAAAGTAGTTTCTTTCTTGTACATAGTGGTATGGTATGATACGATATCGTACCATACCATATCGATATAAAATCAACGCGACCGGTACGACCGAACTGACAAATCTTACTCTATGTCCCAAGAATTATATGATTTGTTTATATATGTAAAAACTCATTCAAAGGTATGTGCATTTACATAAATACAATTATCATTAGAGATATATACATATGACTTTGTGATTTTTTTATAAATTAGAGATAAAATACTGTAATATTCTGAAATGAGATAAGTTCGTGTCAAAAATATTTGTTGGTCTTGAGAGAATCATATAAAGGGGTTGTGCATTCATATCTTTATCAATTGGAGAAATGTCTTCGCAATGTTAAGAAATATATGTAAATTATAAAAAAATTAGAAAAAAAATATGTAATGGTCAAGAAATATCTAAAGCTCATAAAAATTATTGAAAAAATCCTATCATATCTGAAAATTTTAGAAAAAATCTTACAATCTCTGAGAATTATGAGAAAAATTTTACCATGTCTAAAAATTATAAAAATACTCTCGATGGTGAAAAATTATAGAAAGATCTTGAAATATCTAAAAATTACAAATATGTCCCTATTTATGAGAAAATTATAAAAAATCTTTGATGGTGAAAAAATTACAAAAATATCTCATTATTACAAAAATTACATAAATATCCTTGTCATTAGAGATATGTCTATCTTACTTTGTGAAATTTCTATAAATTAGAGATAAATTCATGTAATATTCAGAAATGAGCAAAATTCTTGCTAAAAAAGTTAATTTGTTGGTCTTAAGAGAATCTTATAAAAGGGTTGTGCTTACATACCCTTATCAATTAGAAAAATATCGTCGCAATGTTGAGAATTTATGTAAATAAAAAAAATTAAAAAAATATGCAATGTTCAAGAAATGTCCAAAGTTCAAGAAATCTCATCTCTAAAAATTATGTCTGCCAAGCTTAAAAAAGATATAAATACCTCCGATGGTGAAAAACTTATAAAAAGATCCTAAAATATCTAGAAACTATAAATATGTCCCAATTTGTGAAAAATTATAAAAATATCCATGATGTAAAAAATATAAAAATATCTCGTGATTGTAAATATTGCATAAACACTCCCATCTTCTCAAAAGCTGTTGCCAATTAAAAATATACTCTAATATTTGTAAGAAGAGATATCAAACTATAAAAATATGCACATACTATGAGGACACTAACTATTTAAATGATTCAATTTTAATCATGTGATAATCTAACAGTTAGATTTCGATCCGGAGGAAATCCAATGATCGGACTTTGATATATTAGAAGTTAATCTAACGGTTAGATTTTGATCTGGAGCTAATCCAATAGTCGAATCTTGATCAAACTTAAATCTAATAATCAGATTTTTTACAATGAGCATATTTTTTTTATTTTTTTATTATTCTTTAGAAATTGAAGCCAAAAAATTATAACACTTCTGAGATTTGAACCTTAAACTCATGTTTAAATCACACATTCTCTGACTAATTGAATTACTTAAAATTTTATTATATTTATATTAGAATAAATATTTATGAAGTAGTGTTTCTTTCTTCCACATCGTGGTATGATATGATATGATACCGTATCGTACCATATCGATAAAAGATCGACACGAGTGGTACGATCGGGTTGACAAATCTTACTCTAGTCCCCAAGAATTGTAAGATTTATTTATGTAAAAACTCATTTAAGGGTACGCGCATTTATATGAATGCCCTTGTCATTAGAGATATGTCCATATCAAGGTTTGTCGGTCCGATCTTACCAGCCGTACCGATTTTCTGTCGGTACGGTACGATATCGTACCGCTCTGCACCGCAAGGTGTCAAGATGAAAAAAGAGTCTTTATATATATATTATATGTAAAATAATATAAAAAAATTCTTAACTTAGTTGGTTAGATGGTTTATGTCTTTTTTTTAAGACGTCATGGGATCGAATCTTACGAATATCTTTGGGATTTTAAGTTTTTTGATTAGAAATCTTAAAAAGAAACAAAAAAACACGTGCAACAAATGTGTTTCGAACCCAAATCAACGAAGACACTTAACCAACTTACCTATAAAATATTTTACATTTAACATAAAATATCAAATATCTAAAACATACCGATTACGTACCACAGACCAATTTGATCTTGCGAATGTCTTTGGGATTTTAAGTTTTATATTAGAAATCTTAAAAAGAAACAAAAAAACACATGCAACCGATGTATTTCGAACCCAAACCAACGAAGACACTTAACCAACTTACCTATAAAATATTTTACATTTAAAATAAAATATTAAATATATAAAGCGTACCAGTTGCGTTCCACAGACCGATCGTACCGGTCTGTGATTGGTACAGTCCGGTACGGGCGATTTGTCACGTACCAGACCGGTATTATAAATCTTGGTCCATATGACTTTATGAAATTTTTGTAAATTAGAGAGAAAATCATGTAATATTCAGAAATTAGTAAAGTTCATGTCAAAAATATTTGTTGACCTTGAGAGAATCACATAAAGGGATTGTACGTACATACGCTTATCAGTTGGGAAAATGCCCTCGTAATATTGAGAAATTTATGTAAATTATTAAAAAATAAGAAAAAAGTATGCAATGTTCAAGAAACGTCTAAAGTTCATAAAAATTATCGGAGAAACCCTATCATGTTTAAAAATTATGAGAAAAATCTTACCATCTTTGAGAATTATGAGAAAATTTTTGTCATGTCTGAAAATTACATAAATATTCTCAATGGTGAAAAAGCTATAGAAAGCTCTTGAAATGTCTAGAAACTACACATATGTCCCTATTTATGATAAAATTATAAAAAACTCCTTGATAGTGAGAAAATTATAAAAATATCTCATAATTGTGAAAATTACATAAACGCCATCATCATCTCAAAAGATGTTGGTGATTGTAAATATACTCTCGCATTAGTAAAAAGGGATACCAAACTATGAATATGTGTCATTACTATAAGGACATCAACTACTTCAATAATCCAATTTTAATCATGTGGTAATCTAACGATTAGATTTCGATCTGAAAGAAATGTAATGATCAGGTCTTGATTGAAAGTTAATCTAACAATCAGATTTCGATTAAGAGTTAATCCAAAGGTCAGATCTTAACCAAACTTAAATCTAATAGTCAATTTTTTAACGAGTATATTTTTTATTTTTATTATTTTTATTTAGAAATTAAAGTCAAAAAATTATGACACTTCTGAGATTCGAACTTTAAACTCATGTTTAAATCACACACTCCTTGACATATTCAATTATATGAATTTTTATCATATTTTTACTAAAATAAATATTTATGAAGTAGTGCTTCCTTCTTGACACATAACAGTATGCGCGCTATGGTATGATATCGTACTCTACCGTACTGATAAAAGATATGCACACCCTGTACAATCAGATCGACAAACCCTGCTCCAACTCCCAAGAATTATAAAATTTATTTCTGTAGAAACCCATTCAAAAGTACGTGTATTTATATAAATGCCCTAGTCATTAGTGATATGTTTATATGACTTTGTGAAATTTCAGTAAATTAGAGAGAAAATCATGTAATATTAAAACATGAGTAAAGTTCATGCCAAAAATATGTTGGTTGGTCTTGAAAGAATCTCATAAAAGGGTTGTGCATACATGCCCTTACCAGTTCGAGAAATGCAGTCGCAATGTTAAGAAATTTATGTAAATTACAAAAAAATCTGAAGAAAAAGCATGTAATGTTCAAGAAATGTCTAAAGTTCATGAAAATTATGGGAAAAATCCTATCATGTACGAAAATTATGGGGAAAAACCTACCATCTCTGAAAATTATGAGAAAAATATTGGCATGTCTGAAAATTACAGAAATATCCTCGACGGTATAAAAATTGTAGAAAGATCTTGAAATGTCTAGAAACTACAAATATGCCCATGTTTGTAAGAAAATTATAAAAGTATCCTTGATGGTGAAAAAATTATAAAAATATCTAATGATTGTAAAAATTACATAAACGTCTTCATCTTCTCAAAATATGTTGGCGATTACAAATATACTCTCGCATTAGAAAAACGGATATCAAACTATGAAAATATGTCCTTATTATAAGTACATCAACCATTTCAATGGTCTAATTTTAATTATGTGGCGATCTAACGGTTAGATTTCGATCTAGAGGAAATCCAACGATCAGGTCTTGATCGGAAGTTAATCTAATAGTCAGATTTTGATCAAGAGTTAATTTAATAGTCGGATCTTGACCAAACTTAAATCTAATGGTTAGATTTTTTTGCAAAGAGCATTTTTTCCTTTTTTTCATTGTTCTTTAGAAATTAAAGTCAAAAAATTATTACATTGAGATTCGAACTTTAAACTTATCTTTAAATCACACACTCCTTGATATATTCAACTACATGAATTTTTATCATATTTGTACCAAAATAGATATTTATGAAGTAGTGCTTCCTTCTTGGCACATAACAATATCGTATCGTATCGTATCGTATCGTACCGATAAAAGATTGACACGATCGATATGACCGGGCCGATAAACCTTACTCCAACCCCCAAGAATTGTAAGATTTATTTGTGTAGAAACTCATTCAGGAGTACGTGCATTTATATAAATGACATTGTCAGTAGAGATATGTCTATATGACTTTGTGAAATTTCTGTAAACTAGAGAGAAAATCTTGTAATATTTAGAAATGAACAAAGTTCATGCCAAAGATGTTTGTTGATCTTGAGAGAATCCCATAAAGGATTATCAGTTGGGAAAATGTCCTCGTAATATTAAGAATAAGTAAATTAAATAAAAATTAGAAAAAAATATGTAATGTTCAAGAAATGTCCAAAGTTCATGAAAATTATAGGACAAATCCTATCATGTCTTAAAATTATGAGAAAAATCTTGTCATATCTGAAAATTATGAGAAAAATCATGTCATGTCTAAAATTTTAGAAATACCCCTAATAGTTGAAAAATTATAATATGATCTTGAAATGTCTAGAAACTATAAATATGTCTCTATTTGTGAAAAATTATAAAAATATCCCTGATTGTGGAAAAATTACAAAAATACCATATGATTGTAAACATTATATAAACGCCATCATCTTCTCAAAAGATGTTGGTGATTGTAAATATACTCTCGTATTTACAAAAAGGGATATCAAACTATGAAAATATATCTTTATTACGATGATACTAACTACTTCAATGGTCCAATTTTAATCATGTGTCGATTTAACAGTTAGATTTTGATATAGAAGAAATCTAACAATCGAGTTTGGATCAGAAGTTAATCTAATAATTAGATTTTGATTAGGAGTTAATCTAATGGTCGGATCATGATCAAACTTAAATTTAATGGTCAAATTTTTTACAACGAGCATATTTTTTTACTTTTTTTCATTGTTCTTTAGAAATTAAAGCCAAAAATTTATGACACTTCTGATGTTCAAATCTTAAACTCATGCTTAAATCACACACTTTCTGACATATTCAACTACATAATGTTTTATCATTTTTTAGTAGAATAGATATCTATGAAGTAGTACTTCCTTCTTGGCACATATATAACGGTACAGTATGATATGATATCGTACCATACCGTATTGATAAAAAATCGACATGCTCTGTACGACCATGTCAAACCATGCTCTAACTCTTAAGAATTATAAAATTTGTTTGTGTAGAAACTCATCCAAAGGTACGTGCATTTATATAAATGTCCTTGTTATTAGAGATATGTCCATATGACTTTGTGAAATTTTTATAAATTAGAGAGAAAATCATGTAACATTCAAAAATGAGTAAAGTTCATGCCAAAAATATGTTTGTTGGTCTTGAAAGAATCTCATAAAGGGTTTGTGCATGCATACTCTTATCAGTTGGAGAAATGCTCTCGCAATGTTGAGAAATTTATGTAAATTACATAAAAATCAGGAAAAAAAGCATGCAATGTTCAAGAAATGTCCAAAATTCATGAAAATTGTGAGAAAAATCGTGTCGTGTATGAAATTATGGAGAAAATCTTGCCATCTCTAAAAATTATGAGAAAAATACTGTCATGTCTGAAAATTATAGAAATATCCCCGATGGTGATAAAATTGTAGAAAGATCCTAAAATGTTTAGAAACTACAAATATGTCCATGATTGTGAGAAAATTATAAAAATATCCTTAATTATGGAAAAATTATAAAAATATCCCATGATTGAAAAAAATGTTTAAACACCCTCGTCTTCTCAAAAGATGTTGGCAATTGCAAGCATATTCTCGCATTCGCAAAAATAGATATCAAATTATAAAAATATACACTTATTATGAGGACAGCAACTACTTCAATAGTCTAATTTTAATCATGTGACGATCTAACAATTATATTTCAATCTGGAGGACATATAATTTTTGAGTCTTGTCCAAAGTTAATTTAATAGCCAGATTTTGATCAGGAGCTAACCTAATATATGGTCAGATCTTGACCAAATTAAAATTTAATGGTCAGATTTCGATCGAAGTTAATTCAACAGTCGGATCTTGACTAAACTTAAATCCAACGATTAGATTTTGATCGGAGCTAATCCAACGGTTAGATCCTGATCAAACTTAAATCCAATGATAAGATTTCGATCAAAAACTAATCTAATGGTTGGATCTTAACCAAACTTAAATCCAACGGTTACATTTCAATCCATAGCTAATCGAACGGTTGGATCTGAATCAAATTTAAATCTAACAATCAGATTTTAATAGAGAACTAATCCAATGGCCGGATCTTGACTAAACTTAAAATTGAATAGTCAGATTTTGATCTGAAGCAAATATAATAGTCAGATCTTGATCTGGAACTCATCCGATAGTCTGATAGTAATCATATTGGCAATCTAACGGTCCGATCGTGATATAATTCAAATATAGCAGTCTGATCGTGACTCGATGGTCTGATCTTAATCGGTGACAAATCCGATGGTCCGATCTTAGTCGGATACAAAGTTCGATAGTCTGATTGAAGCAAAAAATAAATATGAGGGTCTGATCTTGATCGGATATAATATCTAACGGTCTGATTATCACCAATGTAGACCTAATGGTGGATTGATAATCGAATGTAAACCACATGACCCGAACATATAATCATAGTTACATGTACTTTGTATTGTGAATTTAAAGAATGAAATATTCAATTTTCTCTTGTAAGTATACATCTCTAATGAGTGATCTTTGCGATCGTAACCATTAGACAAAACCCCCAATATCACAACGGATATTGTATAGGTCGAAAATGTTTATTTGATAGTTAATTAAATGTGTTCGGACTTCATACTGTTATAAATTAACATCGACTACGATCGGTGAGAAAAAGTCTAGCACACGAATCTTAAATCGTCTGACAAATCAAACATACATGATTAATAATGAGCATACTAAGTAATTAGCCAGAAATGTACATTTTTGTTCGATAAATGAACACCTCAAAAAATAAAATATTTATTTATTAATTCCACGTGTTAAACAATAATATATATGGGAAGTTAAAATTTTCAGTTTAAAAAATGATTTTGCATATGAACGATCGTTAAAAATGAAAATTGTAGATTTATCACTTCTGCTTTTGCATTTGCACATTTCTCATTACAAATGTCAATAATGTGCAAAAAGATCACGGAATGGCCTTTTTAATGGTGTTCCAACTGCAAATGCAGCAATGAGAAACCTGCAATTTTGTTCTAGCAATGATTTATATGCAAAATTCCCTTTGAAAAATGATAACCAAGAGTGATTTATTTATGGATGCTTTTCAATTCCCATAATCATTGGACAGCTTCCTACAAAATGTTTTTATCTCTTGATCTTTTAATGTTATAGTAACAATTCAAAACGTTGGAAGTCGCCGAGAGTTGCAAATATCAACTAGTTCAGTCGTCTATTTTTGGATCGAATGCCCAAAATTAGTTTTAACTATCAAGTTTTTGTGGAGGTCTCAGATCAGAACTTCGTCGATGACCTTGGAAGGAGCTACGCGATCAAGAGCGTGCAAGAAGAAAAAGACCTGGGGCAACATTTTCTGATTCTAGAGGTCAACTACACTTCATTTCACCAGTTCCCTCTGCAGAAATTCTTTGCTAATGCCAAAGGTGGGGCATTGAAAAATGTTGAAGTTAATCATTAAGTAGTTCCATTCGGACAAACCATGGCTATATTTGAAGCTGAAGAGAATCACCCATCTCGAAAGGAAAAGATGTAGAGTGTAGCACCAAGAAGCAGCAAGGTTTGGCTGATTTGATGCATTACCATCGGAACTTCACCAGCTAAATGCAGAACTGCTAATGTAGGTGAGCATAGCCTGGTCTAGTTTGCAGTCTACTTCTTCGACAAATGCACTCCACCAAAGTGTTCGAGGATCAACTTCCCTGCAGCCTAATAATACGGGAGGGATGCTAACCTGGGCAATCGCAGTGACAAATATTTGACGTTTCCCTTTTCCCAACGAAGCAAAGGAATAAAAGGCCAATGTAGAGTTTTCAATCAATTCTACTGCTTCTGCTTCTCTCTTCTCTGTTCTTGTGCTCCTGCTTTTCTCTCTCTTTTCTCTGCTTCTCCTTTGTCCTCAAACTCCATCTTCTTTGGTATGGTCTCTCAATGTCTTCTTCCACTCCATCACCTACAGAAATGAAGAAACAAAATTTTGGAATCATGATCCTTACCCTGTTTGTTTGCTGTTTTAATGTCACTGTGTGTGCATGTTTTGGGTGGGAGGGGGTTTGTAGGGGAAGATCTACAGGGCAGATTCATCGGATTTAGTCGTTTCGTTTGAAGGGATTTGGTCGGGCCCTTCAGATGCAAATGAGGTGTCAAGGCATGTATTGTATGGAGCAGACTCGTCACAGCTTCTAGAGACATGTCCTGTGTGTAACATTAAGAAGATGGGAAAAGAAAGACAACTGCAAGCTCTAATTCTCATCGTCATGTTCCCATATTTGGAATCGAGATAAGACAAAGATGAGATAATTTTTATTTTCATCACTTGTTTAATAATCCCAAAAACTAGGGATGAGCAGGGATAAGATACAATAAAGAGAAGAAGATAAACCTGTCTTCCCTTGTCCCTACTTTCGGGGTCGAAGAGTTGAATGCCATTCCAACTCATTTCTTCTCCTCCTTCCTTTTTACATCAAAATATGTTGTTGTTTATCTAAGAAATAGGGATATTATTCCAGGCTACGTTAGTCAACCGAAAATTATAAGCATGTTTCTAGTATAAAGTTTAGAAGGTGAACATACTATGCATATAGGCACACTCATGTAATATGTTAAAAAGAAAAAAAATATAGTCATTTTGTAGGAATGAAATATACATGCTGGAAGGGAGAAATAGGTGCTAAGAATGGCATATACATGTTTAGAAAGACGTATATGCACGAAGAAAAAACCGAATGAAATGACTTTGCTTTTGCTTACAAAAAAAATAGGTGCCAAGAATGACATTTATGACATCTGTGTGTGTTGGTAAGAAAATATGTACGTTTGGGATGACAAATACACATTTAGTCCCTAACATATATATTTATTTCCTAATAGGTACATGTTGGTAAATATTTTTTTTTCCTTGCAGTCATGTATATGTCATTTTCAACACATATTTATTATTCTAAATCAATATATTTTCTTCCTACCAAATAGGTTTACATTTCTTTACTTTGATGCCTCACATGAGTCTGTCAACATCCATGTCAGACTGCTGCAACTATTTTGGAGCAACAAGTGAACCAATTACACCCGGGTAGACTGAGTCTGACAGTGATTGTGTTAGATTCTGGATTCTCAAGAAGAAAATTAGGGAGGCCATCCAAGTGTCCAAAGCGAGACCTGTCTCAGGCCTTGCTTGAGACCTGGGAGTAGCGATGTGAAATACAAGGTAGTCGAAATATCCATCTCTTCGTCGTTACCGAAGCTTGTGGAAGGGACAAGACTACGACTGACAAGTTTTCATTTTGTTAGGATAAGAAATAAGGTTCTATTAAAAAAAAGGTGATAAGAATAAAAATTACTAGCTATATCGGGATCTTTTTTTGCTTTTTTCCCTTCTGGTTGATTGATCTTGAGAAATCTGAACTATTTGGCATGTCAGATAATTAAGCACGGATCTTAAATGTTTAAAACTTTTAGTTTGAGTCGCATTTTGATGGTATAGCGTCGTGATTAACATAAGTCATTCTTATTTTCACTACAATAAAAAAGCGGTAATGGGGACGAAAATTTTCGACGAAAAATTTTTTATTTAAAATTCATCCTTAATTATAAGATTTTCGATGGAAAGTACTTCCGTCTCAAATTCGTCTCAAATTAAGGATGGACTTCCGACGGATGTAATTCCGTTGAGACGGAAATATTTTCCATCGGAAATAATAAGTATATATTTTCGTTCCAAATCCGTCCCTAATTAGGGACGGATTTGTGACGAAAATATAATCCGTCGGAAATAATAAAAACATATATTTTTTAAAATATGATTCTTGTTATTTCTGATGGATCATAATTTGGGACGGATTTGAAACGGAAATACTTTTTGACAAATATTTTTCTGTCAAAAATTCCAGACGAATTTGAGACGAAAATTTTTTCCGTCAGAAATTTGCAACCAAAATATACAGACGGACATATTCCGTCGCACAAATTTTTTTCCGACAGATTTGAGACGAATTTTCGACGGAAATTATCCGTCTGAAACTTCCCTTTTTTCGTAGTGTTTTACTTAATTATTTTTACTTAAAAATAAAAATAATGGGCATTTTGACTATTAATCAAAATATTATCATTTAGCATTTAAAAGTCATTCTCTCTTCCTGCTGGACTATATGTAACGTGTATTCATTTTTTTGGATTTCACCTCCATCTAACTTTTTGGAGACAATTAACATTATATACCTCTTGACCGTCATCTTGACTAAAATTTGGATATTAGGAAGCCGAGATAAAGTGATTTCATTTAGAAGTGTATCAACTTTCTTAGATATAAGAGTCCACGGCTTGTCGTGCTGATCTCACCACCTCCCTCTTCTGAGAGACATCTCATGTTCGATCCTAAGTTCACTTCTCCATTTAAAAAAAAATACATACCCAAAAAAACTTAATTTCTACGATGGAGAAAATATGATTACACCACCCTAGTCTGCAGCCGCCCATGGATCTCCAGCCAAGAATTATCATTTTCACCTTTCCCTTCACCTGTTACCCGATCTTGAAAGTGAACATTCATTATCTGTCGGTATATAAATATATAAATAGAGAGAGAGACGATCAGGTGATGTCGACGTCACCTCATGCCACCGCCACCTCGTCATCTCTCAAGTCATTATTTTTTATTTTTTTAAGTGAAGTTCAAGATCCTCTATTTTAGAGTGAGACTCAATTCAACAAAAAATTATTTTAAAAGATAAAAAAAGTAAAAAAAGATGTTAATAGTGACTTAGGCCCTGAGTCACTATGTATACTTTATTTATATATTTATATATATATATATATATATATATATATATATATATATATATTATATATATATATATATACTCTCTCTCACACACGTACAGAGTTATAATACTCTATTGTAATGTTGCAATGATATAGTGTTATAGTAATAGAATAGGGGCAGGTTTTCTTGATTTTGCCACCAAATGGAAGTACGTGGATCTTCTTGATCCAAAGGCGACAGCGAAGGTGCATGGGAGGAAATGGCAGGGATGTGTGGGAGTTCCAATCCAACCATCACGCACGTCATCTCTCGTGACAAGGAGGAGCCTATTAATTAGAATCTCTCTCTCTCTCTCTCTCTCTCTCTCTCTCTCTCTCTCTCTCTCTCTCTCTCTGCCATCTCGTTGCCCCCTCGCCCTCTGCTGGGGCTCTCAGATCAGAATCTTACCTCAACACACGTGACTCCACAGCGCTCTGGTTCACTCCTGATCCCAAGCACAACACCAGCAAGATTAATATATAACATGCAGGTGGAGAGAGCTGGCGGATCATGACCATGATTAGCTCCATATATATATATATATATATATATATATATATATATATAGATCGCCAATTCCTACATGTCATCTACAGCCCAACTACAGCAGCCGTACGTTGGGGAGGGAATAATTCTGATGCATGCCCTAGCTAGATAGATAGTGTTAATTCCAATGGACCAAGTTAAGTTTGTCACATATCTGGAGACTAGACTACCCCCCCCCCCCCGACTTAATTGGCAACGTACGTATGGTATACATGCAGAGTCTGTAGTCCGCACCAATAGCGGCTTGCATCGTGGATCCCCATGCATGCATGCAGAGTTTTCATCTCTCTCAAGATTCTTGCACGTTGAAGGGCGATATTGTAGTCATTACTTTGGACAGCTTCCCTGGCACAATGAGGAACTGATATTTAATAATTATATTATGTGGTTCTGGAGGCGGCCTATTGCTGCATGTGAACCAATATTGGTCTGCAAATTTTTATGCTTCAATACGTATGTACGGATATATATATGTCGACATTAATCAGTATTATCTTTATCTTCATTAATTCTTGGAATATTAATTACAAGGTATTATATATCACTCATCATCATCATCATCATCAGAGCCTTATCCCAATTAATTGGGGTCGACTACATGAATCATGTTCCGCCAAAGATTTCTATCAAGTGCAATATTCGTATTTAACCCCAAGAAACTAATGTCCTTCCTAATAACATCGCACCATCTCATTTTAGGCCTTCCCCGAGCTCTTTTACTAGCATCCACTAAGATTTGGTCACATCTTTTAACCGGCGCTGAGTTAGGGCGACGACACACATGCCCAAACCACCTGAGTCTATTTTCTCTCACTTTACTATCAATTGGAGCTATCCCTAAGTCCTTACGGATACGCTCATTCCTAATCTTGTCTTTATTAGTCTTGCCACACATCCATCTCAACATCCTCATCTCTGCTACACACATTTTGTGGATGTGTTCATTTCGTACTGCCCAACACTCGGTACCATATAACAAAGCAGGTCTCACAGCCGTTCTATAAAATCTCCCTTTGAGTTTCACAGGCATACGACGATCACAAAGGACACCTGATGCACTTCTCCATCTTAACCAGCCTGCCTTAATCCTATGTGTAACGTCATCGTAAATCTCCCCATTCTCTTGTATGATAGACCCTAAGTATCGAAAGCTACTATTCTTCTGAATGTTATGTCCATCAATTAGAACCATGTCTTCCTGAACCACTCTCCCATTACTAAAATTACAGTGCATAAATTCTGACTTACTCCTACTAATTTTAAAACCTTTAGACTCCAAGGCAAGTCTCCAACGCTCTAACTTAGCATTTAGAGCATCAATACTCTCATCAATTAAAACAATATCATCTGCAAAAAGTATACACCAAGGGATATCCTCATACAATTGTTTAGTTACTTCATCCATAACTAAGGCAAAGAGATACGGACTTAGTGCAGAACCTTGATGCAAACCTATAGAAACGGGAAATTCACCAGTCTCCCCAGCAATAGTTCGAACACTAGTAATAGCGCCGTCGTACATATCCTTAATCAAATCAACATATCCCCAGCAATTGTTTATATATCACTATATCACTATATATATCTAGAAGATATAATGCAGGGATACATTTGATAGATTTCGACACCATGGGTTACACGCTATATTGATCGATTTTAATTAACACTATCAAAGTGTTAACGTGCTATATTGAAACACCGCACAACAAGACATTTTAGAATTACATGTTCACACTTTTAAAATGTATCCATGTATCTACACATGAATGTAACTTCGAGGTGTATTAATACAATGATGGTAAAATGTAATTACTGCGATTCACTAGTCTAGATAAGCTATTGTATGACAAAATCGTTAAGGTGCGACGCTGATAACACTTCAACATGTTCAAGTATTATACTTAGATTTTTTGTAATTTGGCTAAGTACTCCTTTCGATTCTTAGTTGGCATGTAATATTATGGACTCGTTTGTCTTTTCCTTTGAAACTGCGTCGATGGTAATGTGTGATCCAGAGGAAAATTTTATTTAGTGCGTTATTTTCTTGCTATTTCGTGGTTAGCATGAGTTTCCTACTCACCCTTCAACGATACTTAAGGCCTTCCGGCCATAGCTTCCCGAGTTGGAGGATCGCAGATCAAGTCAAATCCAGATTTTTCCAGGTTCGGATGTCACAAAAGCTGTACATGCTGACCTCCATTAGTGATTGGTTTCTTGTGCATTCCAGATGGATATTGAGAGAGAGCCGATACCGAGTATGGCAAAAGTAGAAGTGCTTGAATAAAACCCTATTACTTATTAAATCATAAGGCAATAGAAAGACCACTTACACAAGCATGATATCTTAGAGTCACGTTCTCAATCACACGTTTACCCAAAATGGATCATCAAGAAGACCATTTGAACAATCATTTAATCTACAATAATCATCAACCTTTTGTGGTATTTATGGAGCTACCATCTTCACGGCCATTAAATCTGTTTAACATTTTGTTCACTATATGAATCCTCAAAATCTAGCATGATAATGATGAGAAACGCCAATTGATGGTCCTAAACTGTTAATAGACTGTGAAGTTCTTTAACAAGTTTTCTATGCTGGACATCAAATAGACTTCCATTTCATAACACGAGTTTGAATAAAAGGTGCTCTCATTTCCACACAAAAAAAGTGATTAAAATTACAACTCTATATTACAAGAGGAATCATCATTTGAATCTCCAGCTTTTCTAACCCTTCACCGAATTTTATTCCATCATTTGGTTTGGTACTTCAAATTTGTACCATCATATATTGCACCATCAGCTCAGTTGAAGAAAACACAACCTTCATCTTCATCACTCCCAATTGGGCATTGATACAATTATCTAGATCTTTCATGTTGTGAGGTGCAGACTGCTCCCTCAGACAGGCATTCAAGCAAGTGCCATGTGAAATGAAAGTCCACTACGACAGTCGCTAGTTGCATTGAATGACAGCATCAAAAGACAACATCAACATTCATAGGGCAAAAAACTAAATAATATGAGGTAGAAACCTCAACAAAGAGCATTCCAAACATTCCTCTATCTTTCTGGAGTTCGTCAGAGTTGGAAACAAGGACACCTTGCATCTGCATTGTGGTCAACATCAGGGGTTGAGTCAGCCTTCATGTTGATGTCATAGTTAGCATAGATGATGGGAGGAATGTAAGGTTGCTGGTTGACATGGGAGAATATATTTAAAATTTGGGGTTTTTACATATATACCCCTACAAAGTATTGTATTTGCATTTATCCCCCTACTTTTATCGTATTATCAAGAATATCTCTCATATGTACCGTATTGTTGCGGTTATACCCCTCCAGTTCCAACCCATCATCGGAAGTCGAATATTCCGAGGGATATACCACAAAAATCGTTTGGACATATGAAAAATCAAAAATGCCCTTGAGAGAGAGAGAGAATGCCCCCCTCCCTGCTCCCCTCTCCCCCTCTAACTGCACCCCCCCAACTCTTCCCTACCCCCCTCTCCCCCTCCGGAAATCTGCCCCCCTCCCTACGCCCTCTCCCCCTTTGGCTCAGGCGAGCAGGACCTCCCCCCCCACCCCTCCGGCAAGCTACAGCCGCCCACACCCCTCTCTGCGCCCTCTCCCCATCCCCCACCCCTCCGGTAGACCCTGCTGCCCTATCCCACAGGCCGCGGTTCTCCCTCCGATAGCGTGCATGCCACCCCTCCCGGCCCCCATCTTCCCCTCCCGGTGAGCAGGGCCCCCCACCCCTCCCGAGACCACCTTCCTCTCCTCCCTTCCCATCGAGACCCTGCCCTTGAACTCTAGACCCTACTCACCCTCCTGCATTGCCCCACCTTCCTTTTCCCCATCGAGCCCTCTTTCCCCTTCTAAACCCTAGCCACTGCTTCCACCCCCCCCCCCTTAAAACGCAGAAGCCCGAGCTAAACCACCCCAACACCCCATCGGACCAGCCCCGCCGCCTTCTTCCTTGGCACTGGCTGCCAACCATCCTCTATCTCCTCCCCCCCCAGCCATCCGTGTGGAACCCGCCGCCGCCATCACCATGATTTTAACTGCTCCGCCAGCCGGGTCCTTCGTCCACGGCCGCCTGCTGCCCGGGTGCCGACCGAGACCTCCTCCACCGCCAAGCGTCTATATCGCACCATCAGCCCCTCCCCGTGACGCCGCCGGCTCCTTCCCCCTCCTTGCCCCTGTGAGTGCCCCAGCCGTCTGCTGCAACTGCCTCCCCCTGTGCCCCCTTCACTACACGCAGGGACCCCTCCTCCCTCCCCCCCTCCCCCTCCAGCGATCGCAGGGCCCACCCCTCCCACTCGCAGCCCCCCTCCCTCTCCCACACCCCTCCCGACCCTCTGTCGACACCCCCCCTCCATCAAGACCCCCTATCTCTCTCCCTCTGCTATTGACGCCGGCCATGAATGGATGGAGAGAAAGAGAGAGACTAACCTGAGGGCAGGTTAGCCTTTTGCACTCTTGACCTGTATGGCAACCGAGTTAATGTAATGCAGGTTACGGCGAGGGTATATATGCAACAATATAGATATATTAAGGGTATTCTTGATAATATGTGAAAAGTAGGTGTTTAAATGCAAATATGGTGTTTTATAAGGGTATATATCTAAAAATCCCTTAAAATTTTAAACTAACTCCTAAAGCTGGTGTTAATGTTTGCCTAATGTTTGCTGGTTGGCATTCTCACTAATGTTGGTATTGGTGTTCGGAGGTCACTCATCAGTAATAAAGGAACCTTGCTTGATATGTGGATATTATCTGTTTGTAGACATCAGAAAAATTGATCGAACTGATCTAATAAGACGAGGAAGGATGCCTTTGAAAAAAAAAAAACAACAATTTGAAATATGGAATATTGTTCAAAATTGAATGGCATTCCTTTCCTCAGCCTCTCCTTACCACATGGGTGGTTTCTTGAAACTTATTATGCAGACTACTATGAAAATAGAAGGATTACAGAGGATTACTGCTAATTAATAAAGATTACGGGGTTTTGAAACTAAAAATCCCTGTTCTATTAGGTGGCTATGAGGTCATTGTCATTATTCTGCTGCATGTTGGATGTGAATCAGGCTAGCATGGCTACGATGTGATGCACACAGTGGTATGAGGCTCTCTCTCCAACCCCAACTTGTGCTGAAAGACAAAATTCAAAGCAACAGAAAGATTCTCATCAGATCCAACTTGTGCTGAAATACAAATTTCAAAGCAACAGAAAGATCCTCAATCTTTGATTACAAGTTTAGTGTCCATTAACACATCGCCAATCCACCAAGTTTCTCACAATGAGAGCAGCCTGAATGCACAGTGTGTCACACTAATAGCCCAGAAATCTTGTAAAGCCATGCCTCATTACCATCTCACTGTTTGATAGCATCTTAGGACATCAAACGGCAAGAGTTTTTGGAGAAACTACAGACAAACAATGGCTAGATCTCAAATAGATCAGATATATTCCAAATGCAGTTTACCATATTAGAGAGAAAAGAAACTAACTCATCCCGGAGAAAAAAACATCTCCAAGAAATCTTGATAGACTGCAGACCATGAATGAACCAGAGACTGTACCTAATTTTGGTTTCCTATGGCATGCCTTCATTGTGTTTTTACTTCAAATAAAGTTCACATAGTGATCCAAAAGCTAAGGAGCAGATATTACCAAATCACAATGGGAGTTTAAAGGGAAATTTGTAGAATTTAAGTGACAGATGCAGTTAAAGAGAAGGTAAAAGACTGCCATCTAGAACCCATGCCTCATTACCATCTCACTTTTTGATAGCATCTTAGGACATCAAACAGGAAGAGTTTTTTGAGAAACTACAGAGAAACAATGGCTAAATCTCAAATAGATTAGATACATTCCCAATGCAGTTTACCATCTTAGAGGCAAAAGAAACTAACTCATCCCGGAGAAAAAAAAAATCTCCAAGAAATCTTGATAGACTGCAGACCATGAATGAACCAGGGACTGTACCTACTACCTAATTTTGGTTTTCTATGGCATATGCCTTCATTGTGCTTTTACTTCAAACAAAGTTCATATAGTGATCCAAAAGCTAAGGAGCAGATATTACCAAATCACAATGAGGGTTTAAAGGGAAATTTGTATAATTTAAATGGCAGATCCAGTTAAAGAGAAGGTAAAAGACTGCCATTAAAAGCAAAAAATATGTTTAGAGAAGCTACAGATGAAGACTTGAATTAAGACTAAACACTTTCAAAGTCATCAACTTCCACTTCCAATGCCATTTTCTGAAAAGAAGAAACTGATGATTAAGAAAATCGCTGGTTGCCATAAGAAGGCAAGATACAAAAACCATGATGCTACATTCAATAAAATAGGCAATAGGCTGACTTCAAATAGATCGTTAAGGATCTAGAAATATAATGCAGGTCTTCACTGGAGATGGTAGACAAGTGGACATATCATCAATGAACCATGCTAACTACAGTGTCACATTTATTTCCATATCTAATAGAAAAGCGCAAAGGGCTTCCTGTTTTTTTTTGTGTGGGGAAGAGAGAGAGAGAGAGAGAGAGAAAGAGAGAGAGAGAGAGAGAGAGAGAGTAATGCACCTTTCTTATGAACCAGGTGATGTGTATTTACGAATGGCAGCAAGAATCCTCTCCTTGTCCCTGGTTGGAAACGCCTCTAGAAGAACCCCATCTTTATAGAAGTGAAAGAGTGGCACTGACTGCATGATTCACATGTACAAGGACAAATATAATATATCTCAAAACAAAAAAAGGGAAAGAACACTAAGCTATTTTGCAATTTATTAAAAAGATAACTGCATATTTTTTCAAGAACATTCAAGTATTTCCATTTTTTTTCACTGAGGAGACTAATTCTTACAAAACAAAGAGGACCGAAGCAATTTTAGAAAGTATCCACAGAATGTACACACAGGATTGCATCAATCAATAAGTAAACAAGTGTTATTAAAATATGCAAGGGTAACGTGGTTGCAAGTTGAGTAAACTAAGTGGATTTATGAAATAAAATACAAATTAACTTTCAGAGAAGGGAGATCATGATAAGCTATTATAAATCAGCAGATAGGTAAGCTGAGAATAAGCATTTGGAAGACTAGTGGACTTTAAAGAACACATGAAATACACCTTTAGGAGCATTTTGGTGCTTTAAACACGCTTCCTTTATGGTCAAATAAGGAAACTAATAATGAAATAAAAAGAAACTTCATATATAGGATAGGTATAGAGAAACTCGATGTCTGAAACTATCAACATCAACAAGAATTTCCACCGATCACATTAAAAATGTAAATGGAACTTTCTATGATCCTTCGATACATCACAAGGTGGTGGAGAAGCAGAAAGGGGTTAATAATAACACCTTAAATGCTTCATTACTTTCTAATATCCTTAATCAGCGTTGACTTACAAGCAAGGATGGCAGTGTCGGTTTCGGACTCGGTTTCGGCCGGGTCCGAAACCGATACGACTCGGTATCGGTTTCGGTTTCGGTTTCGGCCGAAACCGGTTCAAAACAGTTAGAAAAGGGGGCAATCTATGAAAATGTTAGGTTTCGGCCCGAAAACAAGTTAGGTTTCGGACGGTTTCGGACCGAAACCGGACGGTTTCGGTCGGTTTCGGTCCGAAACCGGACGGTTTCGGTCCGAAATCATTAAAAAATATTTTATTTTTGGTATCGACCCTGCTACAGTGCAAATGCCCGTTTCGGTTTCGGTATAGGCCGAAACCGATACGTTTCGGCCGATACTGCCAACCCTGCTTACAAGGGCTTGGCCTATGGATGGAATGTCTAGTGGATGACAATGATGATGGTAATAATAATAATAATAATAATAAACAATAACAACGACAATGACAATGAACAGATAAAATATTATTAATAATAGCAACACAAAAAGGACAAAGTTAAAGGGCAACAAAGTCTAAGTTTTCATTATCTTATGGTTAATTACCTTACAAGAATACATGATTATGCTTCTATAATTGATGTTACCCTCTGTCTTACAAAGGCTTTCCCACTTGATTACAACCCCAAATAGATTTGAAAATTTATTATTCTTACTCATCATGCATCCTTACCCATGCAATGCGAACTCTAACTAGACTTTGATAAAATAATGAATCTATGACAACTTATCAATACTTTAAGTTAGCCTTTGCCCCAGTGTAAATCTACACTTATTATCTTCCACTTCATTATCCATCTTGTGGCATTATTGAGCCACAGGAGCAAGATGCAATGAGTGACTTGGCAATTGCCCACATACACCGTGACGATTTGGATTTTCGGATCAGGAATCTGTGGCTTTCGGAGTGTTTTCGTGAGTTCCGGATCGTGTTTTATAATAAAATCGAAATATTGGATATCGGGCCTTCAGATCTCCAAATTTCGCGAAATAATATGTTTCGGGCTTCGGGACGTTGCAACGAGTTGTGCGTTTTCCGAGGATCAAGGGGATGATTGTTCCCATTTTTCTATTTTCAGATTTTTAAAATCCCAAAATATTTTTTTATTTAAACCCCCTTCACCCCCCTCTCACCCTCATTCTCTCCCTCTCTCTTCTCTCGTTTCTCTCCCTCTCCCCACCCATTCTCTGGGCCGCCGACGGAGGACGTGGTGGATGAGGCGGCGGGCGACGTGGGTGGCGAGCGGCCGAGGACGGAAGCAAGGAATGGAGGCGGTGGCGCGGCGAGTTTGTTCACGGATTCGGGAACCCGGCGATAGTTCGAGTGGCGTTTTCGGTTGGAATCGACATCCTCGGCGCGAGAAATCGTCGTGAGAGGTAGGGGGACGGATCCTTGGCCCTTGCATGCTATTTTCCCGCTATTTGTAGGCCGAGGTGACACCAAGAGAGAGTTTTCTTCCATGCCGGGGTGAAATATCATGTTTTTGGGGTGAGCGACGGATTCACCGATTCGATCGGGTTTTTGTAGAATGATTGGTACCTCCTGACAGTTTGGACGTCGGGGAAGAGTTTCCTCATGTTTTTCCCATCACCCGAAGTGATTAGGGCATGGTTTAGGACCCTCGGAGGGGGTCGCATTCGAGCGTCACCGGAATTGGTCGACCGATGGGGTGAATCAGTCGACCGATAGGCAGTTCACCACGGAAGGGCAGTCTGCCCTAGATCGGTCGACCGACCCAGAGAATCGGTCGACCGATCCCTAGACCGGTCGACCGTCCCCATTGAATAGGTCAACCGACCCAAAGGGCAGGTCGACCGATTTGGGGCCCTTTCGCCCTTTTTGGCCATCTGTCGACCCGGTTGAGACCCATTGGTCGACATTTTGCCCCGTGGATATCTCGGACACCCCGTAGAGACCGAGTTCGTGTTTTTAGGTGCCCGTGGGAGTCGTGTTACCTCGAATAGCGTGCCTGTGTGATTTTGAGGGTCTGGGTGACCCCGTGTATATTGGACTTCTTCATTATGCTAGTTCGAGTCACCGTGCACCCGAGTACGTGCGGAGGGCTATTCCCGCATAGTGTTAGTTTCCTCGAAAAGTGGTTTCCATGTGGGCCATGAGTATTTTAGGTTGGTTTCCGTAGGGCCTCCCACTGTGGCGGCTTGAGTCCTGGCCAAAAGGAAAACCAACTAAAGGGCCTGATGTAGCGCAGTCAGTCAGTGTGTACACACATGGTCGGGGACATTGGACGCGCTCTAACGAGCGTGGCGCCGACTAGACCCTTGTTCTTGTGTTACTTGTGAACGGTGTCCCAGTTTTCGCATTGAGGCGAGTGGGTGACACCTGAGGTGTGGACTAAGACGTCAGTGGATGCATCCGGCCTTACTTGTAGTGGACAGTTCTCCTGTCACACGAGACGAGATTCTACTGACTCGAGGTTCTAGTTTCCCGACAATTAGGTCGTGGTTCTTCGGGTGACTTCTGTCTGTTTTTCCCGACGTTAAGGTCGAGGATTCCCGACAGAGTCGTCGTTGTTTCGCCCGTAGGCAAAGTCATGTTCACGACAGCGAGATCATGACCTTACCCCCGGACTGTGTGGTCTGAGCTGTGGCCTTCGTCGATGAGGACGGGCCTGCACGACAGAGGTGTCGTGGTTTCTTTCCCAGTAGTGTAGCCGTGGTTTCACCATCGATTCGATGGTTCCTACCGTGAGATCAAGGTTTTCATGTTGAGAGTAGGAGTAGCTTAGAGAGCCGTGGTTCCACCGACTGTTGTCGTTACTGCTCTTTCTACTGCTATTACTCATGTTGTTATTGCTGCAATTTACCGCCGTTGTTTCGTGGTGGGGATCCGCGGGACCCCTACTGAACCAATGCGATGAGGCCCACCCCTTCCTTTTCAAGTGTAGCGGCTCCTCCTCGAGGTTGGAGGATTGGCGCAGCGGTTCGTAGTTGCCAGCTTGCCAGAGTCAGGACGTGTCCGGGGATTTGGGTACACTTTCTTTTCTGTTGACTGTACTAGTGGACTGGACTCTGTAATTAATTTGATTAATAGAAAATGTAAATTCATTTCCTGTTATTTAAACAGTTAATTGTGTAGTTTATTTCTGCATCATTTTAGATTCCAATACATCTCCACAACACCAAAATAATCCTTCCGAGCATTTCGGCTCGTGAGTGGCGGGCCAGGATTCGAGCTACACCGATTCCTTTCCGGTGCTCGGATCCTGGGTTGTTACAGTTGGTATCAGAGCGAGTTGTGGACGTGTATGGGAATTTGAGATAATTACAGTATTCCAAAGTCCAGAGAGTCCAGTACAGTCGGCAACTGGCATAGAGTTTTTATGTTTGTTTACCATATTGTTTCTCGCGCCTGAGCTAAAGTAAGCGGTGATGGGGCTGCGAAGGTGGCTCCGGTTATTATCGGGTTGCCGGCGGGGGCGTGAGGACTGAGGAGCAGGATAGAGAGTTACCTCCTCCAGTGGTGGTGGCCCCGATTGTGCTGAGTTAGGTAGAGTTTTCGCCGGTTTGTGTTAGTTTTGGTGCAGCATCATAGATACCAGCGGCGAGGCCAGGTGGCTGGCGAGGATAGTTCGTGGCTAGGTGGCCATAAGTGTATTCCGAAAGAGTTAGTGTCATTTTGGCCACCCCAGTTTGAGATTTAGCCAGCCCCTGAGGCGTCAAGGTTATGGTTTGAGGTGGAGGAGCGGATGTCTTGATCGAGAGTGTGCTCAGACGAGTGGAGAATCTTTCTAGTGAGCTATTGACTGTCGAGCCCGACACTCTCGTCATGCATTGTGGTGTCAGAGATGACTTTCCAATCCCGATCATTTCGGTAGATTTCGGGGCAGGAATGTGTAGAGATGTCCAAGTGAGTTTTAAGTTTTGCGCATCTACGCATGAAAGGGCTATGTTAGTTTTGGATCTAATTTGGGATAGTATGGGGGTGGCTTAATTTTGGGCCCAAATTGTGGAATTGGGGCCATTATGCACCTCACCATATGCACCGTGCAAGGTGGCAGATGAGACGTGAAGGCTTAGCGGCAGATTCGGGGCTTGAGAATAAGGCTTTGGCAGAGCCGATCATGGTTCGTGTTGTGATTCCTGGCGTGGTGGTCCGGGCAGCAGCAACTCAAGAGTTAGATATTTTGAGGACCCGAGAGTTAAGAGTGGGATGGTTTCAGCAAGGATAGATCAGACGGAGTTATACCCAACAGTCAGAGGTGTAGCAACCTTCGTGCCTAGTGTCTTTGGTGATTTCTTCTAGGCCTGTCAACAGATTCGGATATTATCCGGATCCGCTTCGAATTTGAATCCGTATTAACGGATAATATTCGAATTCGTATTCGTTTTTTCGGATACGGATAATATCCGAATTCAAATCGGAGCGGATACGGATATTATAATATTCGCTTCGAAAAATATCCGTTCGTAATATTATATATCATATAATACATATTTTTAAATAATATATTATAAAATAAATAACATTGTAGAGAAATTTAGACATTTTATAGTTGTATTTTAATTTAGAGTTTATTTTATATATTTTTGACATTTTATAGTTATATTTTATATACTTTTAACATTTTATAATTGTATTTATATACTTTTGAATTAGAATCGGATAATTCGAATTTTAAAACGGAGCGGATACAGATAGTCATATATTCGCTTCGTATCCGAATTCAAATCGGAGCGGATCAAAATCGGATAATTCGAATTTTAAAACGGAGCGGATACGGATAGTCATATATTCGCTTCTTATCCGCTCCGTTGACAGGTCTAATTTCTTCGCTCCTCGACAAGCTTTCTGACAGGTTAGTGGTCTATGGATCAGAGACAGGCATAGAAAGGGAGCGTGCAGCAGCGGCCAACTCAACCGCTGTGGTAGAGTGTGGTTGGTGACCAACAGAGTCAGTGCTCGAGGTGTAGTAATTGGCAAGTTGGCAAGTTGTGATGGTGTGCCGGGAAATGCTACCAGTGTGGTCCGGCGGAACACTTGGTAAGTATTGTTGGAGGAGTTGACCTTATGGTAGCGATGAATTTTTCTGGTGCTGAAAGGCGAGTTTCCTAACATGCGTGAGATTCAAGGTCGGGTCAAGCGTGGAAATCTCCCACTTCGTGGAAGGTATATTGGCGTCTCCTCAGTTGGGGAGATTTGTGTTTCAATTGAATTCCGCTGTTTTTCATCGTGTGTTTGGTTTGGTTGGCATCCTCGAGTATGCCAAGGAGACCGTGTGAGAAGTTATGCCCATCCCTCGATGCGGTAAGGGGGTGTTGGTGTTATTAAGGAAGGATGAGTGCCAGCTAGGCTATGTGTGCGAGAATTCATGGAGGTGTTATGGTTCCCGATGTGTTGCGGATCGAAGCCTGCGGAGTTGCAGGAGGATTGCCAGATCAAGGGAGAGAGAGTCTGTGCTTTGGGTTTGAGGTGTTTGAGCCTTCCTCATCCTGTTTTCTGAGGTTAACCAACCGAGTTGGGAAATGTTTGGATGGCGGATGCCACCTTGTGATAATTGTGCATGTTGTGCAAAGTGTGCAGCGGAAGCGTGGAGGGCCCATAACCCACAGGTCCAGGATCGTAGTGATGGCAGGAAACGGAAACATTCTGGAGATTTGGCGGAGTACTGGAGGTTTCTGACCGATAAGAGAGGGTCATTTCCTTGGTGTAAGATTGTTTTTGACTGTGTAAGCCATGTCGATTGCCATGCCACTGCTTGAGGCATTGTGATCTGTGGCACTGACGGAATAGAGAGTTGGGAAAATATGACGGCAAGTGTGCCGGATGAGTACCATATTCATCCAATAGAAGCGATGTCAGGTAATTGATGGAGGACTCAATTGGGGCAAGAATCAGCGATGTCTTGAGCTCCATCTAGATTGGCGCGCCATTGACCAGATTTCTACGGCAAGAGTACAGTAGTACGACACTTGTTTGTTCCGAAGAATATGTGCCGTGGATTACTAAGGTTACGTCTTGTGGCTCCGTGGTGAGAACGGGACCGGGGTTGGCAGGTGTTCACTTGGAATAATTGAGATAAGGATTCGCTGAGACTGTATAATGGACGATCCCTAGGTGTGGAGGTCCCAGGAGGGATGTCGTCAAATGGGAGCCTTGGTATTGTGGCCAGTGTGGGAGAAATCTCCAGTAAGTTTGAGTCTAGAGTTGGCGTGGACTGAGGGTTATGAAGTTCTGTAGTATGATTTCGTCGTGCTCCCTTAAGAGGGTAGAGTTGGCGTGAGGATCAGAATCGGATGCGGTGTCCGAGTGAGGACCGACTCGAGAAGTGATAATGGTCAGTGTAAGAGTCAACGGATGGGCCGTCGAGATTTAAAATGAGATTATTGGGACTTATGAAGAAGCAAGAAAGAGGAAGGATGAGCAAGTAAGAATTTCCCGTTGATAAGTAGCCGGTGGCTGACAGATGGACTTTCGCAGCCAGAAGATGCCAGTCGAGGTGAATTGAGAATGGCGAGAGCTGTGAACAGAAGAGGCCTTGGGTAGCCGATCATGATATATCTTTTCCCAGTTCGATCAGGATTAATAAAAGGATTATGTTGGCATCAGGGTTGGTCCAGTGGTGCTATGGGCGTTCGACTTGCCAGATATGAGAGTGTTCATGGCGTGGAGCCGACGGAAATGTGGCAGCCGAATAAGATGACTATGTAAGTTAGTTGAGGCTCAGGGATAAATGTCCCTTGTGAAGGGTGTGAGGTCAGTCAGCAGGCTGAAAAGCTGATGTTCGATTGGTCTTTCAAGTGTGGGGTAACTCAGTGGTGGTAGGATTTCGTGGCGCGGGTCACGTCTCCTCAATGTGCGAGAATGTGCCCAATGATGCCCGTAGTTAAAGCCCCGCGGTGGCTAAGGTGATACCAGGCTCGTGTCCTTTTGCGTGCAATACTCAATTTGGAAATCAGTGTGAATTGTGAATGTGAAGCGAGATGATTCTGTTAGTTGCAATGGTCTGGCCTTGTCCCTCAGGAGAGAGGGTTTCGTGAGAATAGAAGATTAAGTTGGAGCTCTAGGAGCATTGCCAGCTGAATAAGTCTTTCTTCCCCTATTAGATGGGTGTTGCCTCAAATTTCGAGAACGAAATTTCTGTAGGGGGGGGGGGGACCAAGGATGGCAGTACCGATTTTGATATCGGTTTCGGCCAGGACCGAAACCGAAACGTACCGGTTTCGATTTCGGCCGAAACCGGTTCAAAACATTCAAAAAGGCAAAATTTACAGTGAGCAGGTCCGGTTTCAGACTGAAACCGTCCGGTTTCGGTCCGAAACCATTAAAAAAAATTAGTTTCGGACCTGCTACAGTGAGCAGGTCCAAAACGGTTTCGGCCGATACTACCATCTTTGGGGGAGACTGTAACGATTTGGATTTTCGGATCAAGAATCTGTGGGTTTCGGAGTGTTTCCACAGGTTCCAGATCGTGTTTTATAATAAAAGCGGAATATTGGATATCGGGTCTTTGGATCCCCAAATTTCGAGAAATAATATGTTAGAGGCTCCAGGACGTTGCAGGCGAGTCGTGCGTTTTCCGAGGATCACGGGGATGATTTTTCCCCATTTTTCTATTTTTTGGATTTTTAAAACCCCAAAATATTTTTCTATTTAAACCCCTTCACCCCCCTCTCACCGTCATTCTCTCATTCTCTCCCTCTCTCTTCTCTCGTTTCTCTCCCTCTCCCCACCCATTCTCTGGGCGGCCGACGAAGGACGTGGTGGACGAGGCGGCGGGCGACGTGGGCAGCGAGCGGTCGAGAACGGGGGCGAGGAATGGAGGCGGTGGCGCGGAGCAGGGTTTGACAACCCGGTCCGGGTCGGCCCGACCCGCACGACCCGGACCGACCCAGGCACTGGGCGGGATGGCCGGGCCATGGGTTGCTACCGGGTCACTTTATATATTATATATATTATTTTAAATATAAAATGTTTAATAGGTAAGTTGGTTAATTGACTTCACTCGCTCAAGGGCGGTTTGAGTTCGAATCCCGTCAGTTACATACATTTTTTGAGTTTTTTTAAAAAATTTTAATCAAAAAAACTCAAATGTGAAGGCGCTGGCAAGACTCGAACCGGAGACCTGTTGAAGAAGCGCTCGCAAACGACTTAACCAACTACGCTATGAATTTTATTCAATTATTTTATATTATATATATATATATCTTACGAGATGGAGTGGGACAGAGCGGGACGGTACTGTCCCGGACGGCCGAGACGACCGATCCGGCAAACCCTGGCGCGGAGAGCTTGTTCGCGGATTCGGGAACCTGGCGGCGGTTCGAGTGGCATTTTCGCATGGAATCGGCGTCCTCAACGCGGAAAATCATCGTGAGAGGTAGGGGGATGCATCCCTGACCCTTGCATGCTATTTTCTCATGATTTGTAGGCCGAGGCGAGGCCAAGTGAGGGTTTTATTCCATGCCGGGGCGAAATATCATGTTTTTGGGGTGAGCGACGGATTCACCGATATAATCGTGTTTTTGTGGAATGATTGGTACCTCTCTGTAGTTTGGAGGTCGGGGAAAAGTTTCCCCATGTTTTTCCCATCACCCGGAGTGATTGGGGCATGGTTTAGGACCTCTCGGAGGGGGTCGCATTCGAACGTCGCCGGAATCGGTCGACCGATAGGCAGTTTGCCATGGAAGGGTAGTCTACCCTGGATCAGTCGACCGACCCAGAGAATCGGTCGACCGACCCAGTGCAGCGGTCGACCGATCCCTGGATCGGTCGACCGTCCCCATTGAATACGTCGACCGACGCAAGGGGCAAGTCGATCGATTTGGGGCCCTTTCACCCTTTTTGGCCACCGGTCGACCCGGTTGAGGCCCATTGGTCGACATTTTGCCCCGTGGATGTCCCGGACACCCCGTGGAGACCGAGCTCGTGTTTTTGGGTGTCGGTGGGAGTCGTGTTACCTCGAATAGCGTGCTCGTGTGGTTTTGAGGGTTTGGGTGACCCCGTGTATTCCGGGCTTCTTCATTATGTTAGTTCGAGTCACCGTGCACTCGAGTACGTGCGGAGTGCTGTTCCCGCACAGTGTTAGTTTCCTCGGGAGGTGGTTTCCGTATGGGCCATGAGTATGGCCAGTGATCGTGAGTTTCGTGACCCAGCCAAGGGTGCTGGAGGTTTCCTTATTCACTCCTGGAGGAGAGAGAACCCCGACAGTAGTAGGCCACCTCGTGAGTCATTTTCATCATGATTTCTGGATTCCGGCATAGGGTGATTTAACGGCATGGAGCCGTATTGTACAGCGGCCTTGAGATGAGTCGTGTGACTCGATGGCCGATAGTTTAGCTGGTCTAGTTAGCTGTCTTGAGTCTAGTAGCACTAGGCCGCCCTGTGTTCCGTGATACTTACGATGGGTGCGTGCGTAGACCGTTAGTACTCCAGTGTTTCTTCTACCGAGAGTTCCTACTTCAAGTGACCCCCACTAGACAGTGCTTTCCTGAGCGCGCGTGCGCTTACCCACTAGGGAGAGGTGGAGAGCAGACCCGGAGAGACGGTTTTAGGCTGGTTTCCGTAGGGCCTCCCACTGTGGCGGCTTGAGTCCTGGCCAAGAGGAAAACCAGCTAGAGGGCCTGACGCAGCGCAGTTGGTGGGGACACCGGGTCTACTACCGGGCCCACTGCCCGGAGCCGACGCCGCACCGTCACTGCACCGAGCTTATGGCTCGGAGATCCTTCCTGAAGACTCGGCTTATTGCTACGGTAATATATTGCGTATTGAGTATATGTATTTGTGTGTATGTATACATGTATCCCTACATGTATTTTTACTTTCGTCTTATTAGGCTAAGTCATAGTCAATAAACATGTGTGTTTTGTGTATTTTATTTGGTTAAAACCCCCAAGTCAAAAGTTAGGTAGGTGAGTGTGTTTTATTAGGCTAAGGACATATATGCTATTTGTAAACGATTGTGGGTATGAATGTTATAGCCTCCTCCTATATAAGGGAGGCTAAGGGTGTATGTTATGATATGATGAAATTGAAAGAAGTTTGCATTACGTAAGAGGCATTTCCCTCTTGTGTGTTTCCTTCCCTCCTTTCTCCCTTGTGAGATTTGAGTGTCACCCGGTGTGAGACCGTCCGGCGTGAGGCCGAGCTGTGTGAGATAGCAAGTTATCCGTTCCCTTCCTGTTCGTGATATCGGAGTGCCGTCGATCTATTTCCACGTCGCCGCCGCGTCAGATTTGGTATCAGAGCCCAACAACGGCGTCTCCGACGACCCGACGTCCCCGACGTCGTCTCTCTTTCTCTCTCTGTTGTTAGATAGTGAAAAAAAAAAGAACAAAAGAAACTAGCAAATCTCGGTTGAAAGAAAAGAAGTGAAAAAAAAAGAGGAAAAAAAATTTTCTCTCGGCTGTGTGTGTGAGAGAATTAGAAAGAAAAAAAAAATTTCACGCTCGCGGCACGGGCATCGTCGCCCGTGCCTGAATTCAAAAGGATTGATGGCCGCAACGGCCAGCTCCTCTGCGGCCAACCCCGCCTCCACAGCGCTCCGCCACCGCGCGCCCACCGCCTGCGGCCGCCTGCCCACCACCGCCTGGCGCCTCCCCGTGCGCCCGCCTGCCACCTCGACGCCAGCGCCTGCCTGCGCCTCCCACTGCGCCCGCCTGCGCCTCAACGCCAGCACCCGCCTGCCGCCTCCCCCTGCGCGCCGCGTGGCCTCGGCACCCGCTCCCCTGCGCCACCGCCTTTGCGAGCCCCCCCTGCTGCCGCCAGCCGTCGCGCGCGCAGCCACCCGCAGCGTCAACGGCGGACTCCTCCCGCTGCAGCAGCCGCCCCTGGCTGCGCCCGCGTGCACCCTGCTCGCCGCCTGCCAGCGCGCCCTCGCGCCACCCTGTCCCGCCTCCGTGCACCCGGCACCGTGCCAGCACGCCTCGCCCGCCATCGGGCGCATCCGCCCGAGCCGTCCTGCGCCCACCCGCGGAGGACGCATCCACGTGGCCACACCCGCGCCGCGAACGACGCCCCCCTTCGCGCCCAGGGACCCCGCCTCCCTCCACTCCGTCACCGGCCACGTCCACCAACACCACCCCACCCACACACAGGCCTCTGTGAACTCCCCATAAATCCCTCTCCCCCCCAGCCTCCCACGTCACCTCCGGCCACGCCTCCACCGTGAGCCCACCTCCACGAAACCCTTCTTGCACTGATCTCCCTCTCCGCCTCCGGCCGCCCACGGGAGCTTCCTCACCTGCGCGCCAGCCTCGTCAACTCCCAGCCACCCCACGGCAGTCCTGCGCCCACCCTTGCACCCTCCGGTGACCACCCTGCGCCGCCCCGCGGCGACCCCCCGGCCCCTGCACCACCTCCGGTGGCGTGCTCGGGATCCTCCTTGCCGGTCGCGCCGTCCGCAGGCCCACCTGGCCCCTGCTGTGCGCCATCCTGCCGCGCACCTGTGCCCCGCAGGTCACCGCCCATGTGGTCGCCCCAAGCGCGCCCAGGCGCTCGCCGATCACGCAGCAAGCTGGCCGCACCCGGCCGCGGGCCGCACCCCATTCGCCCACGCTTGAAGCGGAGAACGTTGACTGCCTTACACGGCCTCTTTTGTTGACGTTGAGCCAGCCGTGTAACACGCGCCAGGGTTTAAAGAAAGAGAAAAGAATTTGAAAAAAAAAGTCAAAAAAAGGAGGTTGAAAAAAAAATATATGTGTTAAATATATATAATATATATATGATATATATAATGTTATATATATATATCTATATATATATTTATATATATTATTTGATTTAAAAAAGAGGTTTTTTGAAAATAAGTTAAATATATATAATATATATATTTGAGATATATATAATCTTATATATATCTATATATATATTATTATATATCTATTTAACTTATTATTTCTTGTGACACCCGAGTCCACTATTACGGCTCGGCCCGTGTCTAAGTCGCACGGATGCCGACAGAAGATCCGTAGATTACGGAACATGCATACCCGAGAGTCTCCCTGCGCGGAGAAAATTTGAGATTGATTTGTTCCCCTGCGCGGGAAATTTTGAGTGGTCTGTAATAATTAAATCCTCCCTGCGCGGAGTGAATTCATTGTAACCACGAAACTTCGTCGACGCCGTACAGGCACGCACGTCCCCGCTCGCCTTCGTCTCCGGTCGGAGTTAGACTTTTCAGTCTAGCTAGGTACGTGCTCCCCTCACTTACTCATTTAGTATCTTTTCGATTGCCGCGCGATGAAGTAAGAGAGAGCCCGATCCATGCAACCAGTCTTCTGAGTGCATCGCTGTGGACGACAAGAGAGAGCTTGCTTGCACCCATCCTTAGGCCCTAGACTGCCGCATTAGAGCACCCTAATTGTCAGGAGGTAATTCCACGACTACTTCGCCTACGGACGAGCAACTTTTCCCTGACCGATCCTTTTAAATTGACCCTTTGCATATCAGCTGGGTCCACAACTTGCTAATTTTCGGTCTCAGGATTGCATCACCTAGGTCCGAGCTCGTGCATGCCACGTCGGTCTAGGCATTCATTAGGCCGTCTAGGACGCATGGGACATGAAAGATATATAGCCGATCCTGACCTCATCACCCAGTTTGAGGAAATGGATGCAATATTTGATGGCACGCATGTCGAGTACATGCAGGTTGGAGACATTGCCGAGAGTTCTGGCCAGAAAAGATTGGGTGTAGTTCGTTGTATCTCAACACCCCAGGAGGACGATTGGCGTCGAACCTCCATCTTCCAAACCTACATCATGGTGAACTCTTATCCCTGCAAGGTAATCCTTCACAACGGGAGCTGTATCAATGCAGTATCTTCAGATTTTGTCTCCCGTTTAGGTCTACCTACGCACCCTCATCCAAGGCCATACAACGTGGCTTGGGTCGATGACACTTCTATCCCAGTCACCACCACATGTGTCATTCCCATCCAATTCCAGTCCTACCAAGGACAAATCTTATGTGACGTAATGCCTATGAAGGCCGGGAGCGTCATCTTAGGACGACCATGGATCTATGATGTCAACCTCGCTACCTTTGGTCGGTCCAATCAGTGTTCCTTCTCCTACAACGGGAAGAAGATTCAGTTGTACCCGGTACCCCCAAAGGTGACCCCGGGAAAGAGTTCCACCTCCACCCCCACCGGAACTCCCAAAATTCAGGAGAATCCCCAAACTCCCACTGAAGGGAAACCTCCCCTTCCCTCTTCTCCTACATCTATCACACCCGTTTCTGAGGCCCCTAAGGTTAGTCATGACCTAGTTAGGTGCCTTGACTCCATGAATGTCGATGAGCTAGACATAAAGGTTGCTGAGGGTGCCTCTATTTTGGCTGTTGACGTCACCAACACACCCGAGGAGTCTCGAGTCTCAGTCCCAACTGAAGACCCGGTCATACTGCAGGACTCCCAAGGCATTGTTCCCGAGGACTTGCCTTCTCGACTGCCTCCCATGCGTGATGTACAACACTCTATTGAGCTTGCCCCTGGGTCCACCCTACCCAACCTTCCCCTCGAGTCTAGACTGTCCAAGTCAGCCGAAGAGTTTGCACATCACGACATTAGTCTGCATGAGTCAGCTGATTCGCATAGGCGTCACCATGAATCTCAAGAAGGTGACTTGGTTATGGTACGGGCCCGGCCCGAACGACTCCCCTCGGGAGCCGTTAAAAAGTTACAAGCATGTAGTGATGGTCCATTCCCAATCCTGCGGGAGATTGGCGCCAATGCCTATGTTGTGGACTTACCTCCCGAAGAGGGAATTAGCTCGACCTTTAATGTTGCAGACCTAGTGGCCTACAAGGAACCCACAGTGATTCCTAGTGACCCTTTCGAGCCTTCTCCTCCCCTTGAGAGTGAGCCCACCCCTGTGCGTCCCACATCCTTGAGAGCACCGCGCGAGCATATTGAGAGGATACTGGATGAGCATGTGACCACTACACGGAGCAGGGAGTACCAGCGCTACCTTGTCCGCTGGCGGGACCGTCCACCTTCTGATGATTCCTGGATCAGCCGGGAAGATCTCCAGCGCCTCGATCCAGATCTGCTGGAGCACTACCACAGCAGTGTCCCCCCTTACTCGACGGAGTCGAGTTCCAGCAGCCCCGGGAGGGTTGGTGGGGACACCGGGTCCACTACCGAGCCCACTGCCCGGAGCCGACGCCGCACCGTCACTGCACCGAGCTTATGGCTCGGAGATCCTTCCTGAAGACTCGGCTTATGGCTACGGTAATATATTGCGTATTGAGTATATGTATTTGTGTGTATGTATACATGGATCCCTACATGTATTTTTACTTTCGTCTTATTAGGCTAAGTCATAGTCAATAAACACAGTGTGTTTTGTGTATTTTATTTGGTTAAAACCCCCAAGTCAAAAGTTAGGTAGGTGAGTGTGTTTTATTAGGTTAAGGACATATATGCTATTTGTAAAAGATTGTGGGTATGAATGTTATAGCCTCCTCCTATATAAGGAAGGCTAAGGGTGTATGTTATGATATGATGAAATTGAAAGAAGTTTGCATTACGTAAGAGGCATTTCCCTCTTGTGTGTTTCCTTCCCTCCTTTCTCCCTTGTGAGATTTGAGTGTCGCCCGGTGTGAGACCGTTCGGCGTGAGGCCGAGCTGTGTGAGATAGCAAGTTATCCGTTCCCTTCCTGTTCGTGATATCGGAGTGCCGTCGATCTATTTCCACGTCGCCGCCGCGTCAGCAGTCAGTCAGTGTGTGCACACGTGGTCAGGGACGTTGGATGTGCGCTAATGAGCGTTACCCTGACTAGACCCTTGTTCTTGCGTTACTTGTGTACGGTGTCCCAGTTACCGCGTTGAAGCGAGTGGGTGACACCTGAGGCACGGACTAAGACATCAGCGGACGCATCCGACCTTGCTTCTAATGGGCAGATCTCCCATCACACAAGATGAGATTCTATCGACTCGAGGTTCTAGTTTCCTGACAATTAGGTCGTGGTTCTTCGGGTGACTTCTGTCCGCTTTTCCAGACGCTAAGGTCGAGGATTCCCGACAGAGTCGTCATGGTTTCGCCCGTAGGCAGAGTCGTGTTCACGACAACGAGATCGTGACCTTACCCCCGGACCGTGTGGTCTGGGTTATAGCCTTCGTCGGTGACGACGGGCCTGCACGACAGAGGTGTCGTGATTCCTTTCCCAATAGCGTAGCCGTGGTTTCACCATTGATTCGATGATTCCGACCGTGAGATCAAGGTTTTCACGTTGAGAGTAGGAGTAGCTTAGAGAGCCGTGGTTCCACCGACTGCTGTCGTTACTCATGTTGTTATTGTTGTTATTGCTGTAATTTACCGTCGTTGTTTCATGGTGGGGATCCGCGAGACCCCTACTGAGCCAATGAGATGAGGCTCACCCCTTCCTTTTCAGGTGTAGCGGCTCCTCCTCGAGGTTGGAGGATTGGCACAGCAGTTCGTAGTTGCCAGTTTGCCAGAGTTGGGACGTGTCCAGGGATTTGGGTACACTTTCTTTTCTGTTGACTGTACTAGTGGACTGAACTCTGTAGTTAATTTGATTAATAGAAAATGTAAATTCATTTCCTGTTATTTAAACAGTTAATTGTGTAATTTATTTCTGCATCATTTTAGATTCCAATACATCTCCACAACACCAAAATAACCCTTCCGAGCCTTCTGGCTCGTGGGTGGCGGGTCAAGATTTGGGCTGCACCGGTTCCTTTTCGGTACTCGGATCCTTGGTCGTTACATACAAGGATGACAAACTCGATTTCGGTCTCGGTTTCGCCCGGGTCCGAAACCGATACGACTCGATATCGGTTTCGGTTTCGGCCGAAACCGGCCGAAACCCAATTAAAAGGTTCAAAAAAAACAAATTAATTCTAAAAAATCTGAAAAAAAATCATAAATAATTTCTATAATCACTTAAAATCATAAAAATCATTACACATGCATTTGACTGTATAAGTTAGTGCAATAACCTTGAAGTAGATAACTACAACAATTGAATTTCAAACATTGAACATGTGAAAGTTAAAGTAATATTCCATTGTACATTAATACAAGCAGTACAATAAACCAAATTAGACAAAATAAATGTTACAAAAATTCATTGATTCTTACCTAATATGGATAATAATTACTAGAAGAACCTTCTCCCTCATCGTCTGGCCCTTGATGTCGATACCCATAACCAGGTTGCATGTATGGTCTATATTCACTATAACCAAACAATGAAGTAGCCAAGTCTTGCATCCCTCTTTGGATCCCTCTTGGAGTGTTTGGTTGGCTTGATTGAAATCCAGTATCAACATAGGAATCTTGAGGAAGAGAAGAGGAACTGGTCGGATATGGATGGAACTGGAATAATGGTTCATAATTCCACGGCGCATAAATAGCTGCTTCCTGTTGGCCACCTTCGTAACCTGGTGTATCATATCCTCGCTGACATTGACTGTATCCAGTAGTACCACCTGCAGCACCTGCATCACCTGCATCACCTGTACCACCTGCAGCACCTGCATCACATGTACCACCTGCAGCACTAGTACCACCTGCAGCACCTCCGGGATGATCACCATCATCATCATCACCACAAGAAATCAGTCGCTTTTTAGCCTTTGGGGATGCTTTTTTCTCTTGTGGTGCCAATTTTTCAGTGATCTTTGACATGAGTCCTTTATCCCTTGGCGTGTGCCTCACATAAATCTGCTTCAACTGCTCAATTGCTGGGTCCTCTCGAGCAGCAACATTTGTTCTCTCAGTTTGCCCATGCACTAATGTACTTATTCTTAAGGATGTAGGTGTCTTGCCCATTCTAGGAGTGACTGGCCTGCTATCTGAGTCGGAGTGTCTAGCTGGCTGAAAATCATGCTGCTCCTCAGTGTCCTCAACAACCCTAGACATATGGGCATGAGTATCTCTGGCCCTCTTTGATTTTCTTCTTAATTCGGGATCTCTTTGCTCATCTTCATCTAGTATGCCCTCTGCCCATTTTCTATCATCATCATCAAAAACGGGCTCATCAACCTGCTCTCGTGTCTCCACCCAAGACTGTAACGGATTATCATCATCAAATAAGGCATCCACATCAATTTCTGCGGCGGCATCCCCGGCGGCGCGTTTGTCTCGTAGCTGTTGTCTCAACCTCATATTCTTTATTCTCAACCTCACATTGTAGTGGCAGTACACTAATTTTTCTAATCGTTCAGCCTTTAGCCGATTGCGAACCTTTGAGTGTATAAGGCTGAACGTGCTCCAATTTCTTTCACATTGACTTGCTGATGTTGTTTGACTGAGCACCCTAATTGCAATGAAAGCCAATGCATTGCTGCCCACATCTCGGTTGTTAACCATTATCCACCAGTCAGCTGTTCCACCAACCATAAAAAAATGCATTTTAGTTGTAGAAATATATATTCATCAAGTTAAGAAATCCAAAAAATAAAATATACTTGGGCTCACTCTTCCCACAGCGTATTGCAATTGGGAGTCAGCATATGTCTCAGTCCTCATTCTGTAATGGTTCATCTACAAACATAAAGTAATACATTAACATAACTACTTAAATAAATTCTATACATGTTATTGAAAGTATCAAATAAAGGCGAACCTCTACTTCGGCCTCTAGTCTCTTTTCTGGATTCTTCGATAAACGACCAATGACTTTTGAAGTCCCTTGAAGCACCTTGCCATCAACATGTGCATCGGCACCGTACATAAATCGAGGGTTGAAGAAATAACCTGCATTTGTTTATAATTAACTAAATGAAATTTATAAAATAACATAAAGGCATTACCCCAATTTCAGTATAATTAATCAGTCACCAGCTGCATGCAAGTCGTGGTGTAATGTGTTGTCCCATCTCTGGTCAATAATTTTCCACCATTTTGCATAATGTCTGGGAAGGGAATGCTGCAACTCCAATTTGGCACGGTCCATGGCCTCGTACAGATAGCCCATATCATTCTTCTCATCGCCATCCACCATTCTTAGGACCTTCACGAGAGGTGTGACTACTTTCAAGTACCGTGACACCCTGTCCCAGAATTTGTTGTCGTCCACGACGTGGCAGACATCCAGATAATCCATCTGTGCATCAACTGTGCCCTTGTCGATGTAGTCCCGCAGGACATTGTGGTACATGAAAGCTTTCAGCTCATTCTTGTACCTGTGCAGATAAATGAAATTTGAAGCTGCATCAACTGTTACATATCAGTAAGGATAAAGTATCAAGAATTGAGATCAATCTTATACCTGTGCAAAGACTCCAAAGAAATAAAATTGGAAGCAAATCTGGTTGGGCCTACACGGATGATATCTCGCCCTCCACTGGCATGCGCCCTGAACATATTTAGTATCCTAGGATGGCCATAGATATACTGTGTGACTTTTTGTGCCTTGTCAATTGTCTTCTTCACATGTTTTTCCTTCCCTATGTCTTCAAGCATCAGATCAAGATAATGTGCTGCACATGGGAGCCAATATAAATGACTGCGCTTCTGCATCAATTTCTTCCCTGCAGCCTTGTAACTGGCTTCATTATCAGTCACCACCTGCACAACATTCTCCTCTTCAATTTGTTCTACCATGCCATCCATCAAATGAAACAAATAATTTGCATTTTTTTCATAATCTGATGCATCAACTGATTTCACAAACACTGTACCGCTGATGCAATAGACCAAAAAGTTTATCATGGACTTTTTCGTGGTACCAGTCCAACCATCACACATGATGGTGCATCCTCTCTCCATCCATATATGCTCGAAGCTTTCAACCCAATCATGGAGCTCCTCAACCTCTCCCTCAAGGCCACGCCCGTATATGTCTCGACGTGAGGGGGCCTGCAAGCCAGGGCCAGCATCTGCTATGGCATCTATCATAGGTTGGAAATGTTCACTTGAAGCTGCATGTGCAGGGACACCTGCATGAAAAAACCATTTGCAAATAGATTTAAATGCATGCCCTGCAACTTCTGCTGATTTTTTGACCCCTCTCATTACTTGCTTGATTTTAGGTTGTGTAGCTTGGGACCTTCTGTGCAGATAGCTGTCCATGGGACCTGTTCCCTGCGTATGTGGGGCAGCACCAACGTCAGGACGTCGTGCAGCTGTACTGTCATAGGTCCCTGAACCCATGGGTACCTTCCCTTTCCTTCGAGCGGCTTGTTCACGCTCCCTTGCTTCAGTCAGCTCTGGATCAGAATCCTCAGTGCCTTCCTCATCATCATCCCTCCTAACCCTTCTGCCAGAAATCTCCTCAGCAATTTCAGCCTCATCCTCAGCCCTTTGTTGCACCCTCTCCCTTTTCCCCAGAAGGCACTGGCGCATCTCTTCTCGCACCTCTCGGGGACAGTTGTCACATTGTCTCACCTCTCCTCTTACCCCTGCCAAATGTTGCTTTCCTCTGGTGATTCCGCCATACATCTCCTTACCACAGTAATTGCATTTCACCTTTCTTCTCTTAGCATCAATTAAGGACATGTGGGCCCACCCCGGATCCTCCTGCCCTTGCTGCTCCTGTGTTTGCTGACGTTTAGGCATGATGCTGCATTAAGACAGTCAAAGACAATCTCTTGTAAGTACAATGAAAAAAAGGCAATTGAACATGAAAGAGCTCCCAATTAGTCAATGAAGCTTAATTGACCTTCAATTATGGGTAATAAAGTCGAATTAGACGAAAGCCCCAATTGTTTTGAGGTAATTAAGCCCTAATTACCAAATAACCCTTAATGACCCTTCATAAAAATGACATCCCAGCATGATCCCACCCCAAATTCATCAATCAAACTTAATTAACCTTCAATTGTAGTTAGGGAACTCGAATTAGACAAAAGCCCCAATTTTTTGAACTAATTAAGCCTTAATTACCAATTAAGCCCTAATTACCCCTCATAAAAATATAATCCCAGCATGAAGGCACCCCAAATTCATCAATGAAACTTAATTAACCTTCAATTGTGACTAAGAAACTCGAATTAGACAATTTATGAACTAATTAAGCCTTAATTACTAATTAAGCCCTAATTACCCTTGCTAAAAATATAATCCCAGCATGAAGGCACCCCAAATTCGTCAATGAAACTTATCTAACATTCAATTGTGGCTAAGAAAGCCGAATTAGACGAAAGCCCCAAATTTGTTGCATGAATTAGGGGTTAATTAATAATGAATCTAATTTTAGGTATGTAATTAAGGTTTATTTTGAAATCTGAACTAATTAGGGTTGCACAAATTAAGGTAAAAAAAAATTACTTACAACCCCAAGTGCACAACAGGCTAGCAGGGGGTGGGCAGTCCGGCAATCCGGCGGTGGCAGTAGGGCGGTGCCGGCGGTGGGAGTAACAGCAGCACCTGCTGGCTGCTGCAGCAACAGCAAGAGCAGCAGGCTGCAGGCAGCAGCAGTTGGTGCGCAGCAGGCAGCACCAGGCACCAGCAGCAATAGGCACCAGCCGCAGCAGCCGTAGCACAGCAGCACTGCAGCAGCACAGCAGCGGCGGGCCAGCACCACAGCAGCGGCAGTAGGCCAGCGGGAGGCTCCCAGCAGCTGCGGGAGACAGCAGGCAGCAGGGGGGAGGGTTTCGGCCAAAACCGTGGCTGGAAAGTGGGTTTCGGGGGGGGACACAGCAAATCATAAAGGGGGGTTCACGTGTTTCGGTTGAAACCATCCGGTTTCGGGCGAAAGCAGTATCGGTTTCGCCCGAAACCGATACACCCTTTATGTTTCGGATCGCTACAGTAATTGGGGCCGTTTTCGTATCGGTTATGGCCGAAACCGATACGTTTCGGCCGAAACGTATCGGTTTCGGCCGAAACTGCCAACCATGGTTACATACACTCTCGAGAGAAACATATCCATGATTAACTCATAATGTTGCCAAAGCATCAGCATAGGTTGTTGTAAAGCCTTAGTGCATTTTTATCCTACGATCGAAGCACTAACATACCTCCAAAAGTAATTTTAGCGCTTCAGTTTGTCTGTAAGTAGGGAATGATAAGCAGCAATAGACAGCAGAGAGGTATCAAATCACTGCCAAAAGGCTCAAGAAATAAATGCATTTGGAATCTTGAATAGGGTGTCAGCTATTTTGAACTCCAAGTGATTGAAAATTTTAAAAGCACTTTTGCCCTTCTAATAATTTTCCATAAAATAATGAACAAAAATAATATAGTCTCATAGTTTTCTGGAAGTTGTACATATCCAATGAGAAGGTGGTCCACATGGCACAATCCACTAAAATACCTAAAATGCCACTATCAGCATAAACTTGTGATGAATGCTATGCTTACAATATGAAATGCTAGTACACGTTACTACTTTTAATGTCTTCCAAAAGTGGATAATCTATAGTATGTACCTTTATTCGTAATCGTTCTGCCACCTCTGTCTGTTCATCATATTCATCAATTACCTGAAAATTTTGTAATCAGAAAGATGTCTACGCAGTCAAAATATAAGATTGAGATCATTGTGAAACTGAACACCAATTTGAATTACAGAACAAAAAAATTCTCAAGTTGTTACCATAGCATGATGGGATACATGCCCCTTTTGGGGGCAAGCAGTAATTTATAGTTTCAGGCCTTTTGAATATAGCCTCTAAAAGTCTCATATATGTCAATAACACCAAGTGAAATTTGTAAACTCCAACTCATTGCATTTTCTACCATTCCCTTGCAATCAGCCAATTGTCTATGCAAATGGATGTCACTTCAACAGAATTTTTGCACAAGATGCAAACTGGGGAACTGCACATTTGCAGAGAGGCTACTTCTGGTTTTGCATCTGTGACTGCATGTTACAATGGTATATCCATCATGGCACCTTACTTCTTTAAAAGCTATAACTCTTTGATACTTTTGAGCTGTGAATCGTTGTATAGAATAGTTACAATATCTTTCAAATGACCTAGCATGATTTCTTGCATGGACTTGTTTGCAAAATTGCATACATCCTCTATACTACAGTCTTTGCTCATTTTAAAAATTGCCTGAGAAATAACCAGCAATAAAAGATGATATTATAGTGCCTATAACAGAAAGTACAAGTCTAATAAAACATGTCTAATGCTTGCGAATTATTGTATCTTCAATGTTTTGTAAAGTTCTAGCATATTTTTTTGCAGAAAAACATTCAGAACTTTGCATGCATCTTCTTTGCTATATTCTCTACGGTTTTTCTGTGATTTTCTTAGAATGGCCAGCAATTAAGTGTCTAAAATCAGAAAGATATAAGATAGACCTTGAGAAAAAAAGCTTGAGAGGGTACCACCTTAAAGGGGTAAGACTCCGTTCGACTAATAGCATCCTTAGATATGGTGGTTAAGAGATGTGGAAATGGGGGTAAAGTTCCTGAAGTTGGACCTTGGAATAGAGCTAGGCATGGTACTAAAAACCGGCCAAACCCAACTGGAAATGGTCCATTTACAATATGGAGGAAACAGCTGGAACCAGTCAGATTCGGCCTTGGAAGTGGGGCCGGAACTGGAACCAGCCCCAACAGGTTCTGGTCCCAGGAATGGTTTTTAAAACCTTGGAAACAGGGTGAGAGTGTAGGGCTATTTTTCCAGTTGCTGCGTTAAGCTCAAAATGTTTCTAATTCTAGGTGTGTAAAGATCCACTGTCATGATAGGATGCATGTAATGTTTAGTTTTCAAACGATATGGCTCCCTGCGGTGCGAAATTCTGATGATCCGAGTTGATGCTCTACGATATTCATGTTCGCTCACATGGGGGTTAGCATTATGATCAAGAATGTTGTATATGATTTCTTATCTGAAAAATAGTTGTGGAAGACTTCCATTTGGTTCAAGTTTCAAATTTAGCTTATCCTCCACATAGGACATGAAGCTTTAATACATATGCTACAATCATGCTTATAGGATGATGTGTATGATGTGTTAATTAAAGAATATGCCAATATGATTCGTGATTGCTTGACGTTCAGGCATGCTCTGAATAAGATCTGAAGATGATGACATTCATGCAAGAAAATATGATGCTCATTTGTAAGATGATGATTATTTAATATATACTTGATCGTGCACTTGATTAGATGAATGCGCTTTCATGGATGTTTTATTACCGTGTGTTGATATTAAGATGGATGGATGTCATCTTGTCTATTGAGTCTATATTATGACACTTAACACCTGTAGTATCCCAGGTTTTCACGCAGGACACTGTACACCCTATAAAGTTGGTTGGCTTACCATGTTCCACATGGCAGATTGGTTACAGAGGGTCCATGAAGAACTTAGATTGTTTATTCAAATTATTTAATGTTTTTGTGGTTTTATAGTGATTTCCACAAATTTTCATATATTAATGTTTCTACATTTTTTCATGTCTGATTGGTAGCATTTTGGCATATATAGAGCCATTGGGGATTGGAATAATCTCTAAAGTTCTTGCGCTGGAAGGATGTTTACCAGTTAGCCAGCGGTATTATTTTTAGCTTAAATGGGTATAAATATCAAAAACAAAGTCATTAATGCAAAGGTTATGGTATCAAATTAATTATGAACCTTCTGGGTTTATTACCAAACAATATATTCCCTAAGGTGTTAATATGGTATTAATCATAATCAACTCATCTTGTCCCATGATTAGAAGGTGATCAGAGAAGGATTAAAGCAGTAAGTATGGCATTAGTGAATGACGTGCCGTCAACTTGTGATGGGTTAATTGTGCAAGTACCACATTCTCTTTTCTTGCTTAGGTAGCCATGTGGTGGACCCACCAAAGGTACAAAACATTTGGCCAAGGATCAGCCTAGACCCAACTGATCTAGGCTCCAATGACTAGTTGAACTAGCCACTGGGCCCTCCAACCTAGCTATTAGAAAATGGCTAGCAACAGCCCATTAGGGGGCCTTGGGGTATTTGTATAGCCCTCCATGGCCCTTCTGAGTGTTCATAAGTCCTTCAAGGTTCTCTAAACTCCTCCCCCTCACTCTTCTCACCATATCAAGCATTCCAACTACTCCAAACACCACAACTTCAAGGCAAGCCTTCCAGCTACTACAGCAATCCTACCCCATCTGCTTGTTTATCCCCAAAAGAAGGCATCATGATGGAATTGTGCCAAAATAAGGTCATGAAAATGCTTTTTAATGGACACAACATATGCTTACTTGTGCCCAGAAGAAAGCATCATTGTGGCACTGTGCATATAAGGTCATCAAAGATTCAAAATGCAGAATCAAGTGTATGCAGGTGATGTAGACTACATTGGACAATTTGGCATCAGATTTAAGGTAACTAAATATTTCGTGCTCATTTGTAATTTTTTGCTTTTACAAAGGAATAAGTAAATTTACTTTCAATTCCAAGGAGAGAACAAATTCTAATGATTAAAACACTTCTCGGAAACAACTGACAAATGATTTTGCAGTAAAGCATAACAACCATCCCATCAAGACATGAAGGAGATAATTGAGACATGCTGGGGACCTGTGGGCCACAGGGCTAGTTGCAGTTGTTGTACAGGGGTATTTTTGTCTATATATTTCTGTATTTAATATTGTTAACCTTATGGTCTGGTCACCCTCTTTAAGTCTAAGGGTAATTAGGTCATAACGGTTAAGTGGCATTCTTTTTAATTAGTGTAAGCTCATATATAGTCACGATGGGATCGGCCTCTCTGGTTTTCGGCCATCTCTTTCTCCCGAAACTGTTCGCACCTCTCTCCTTCTCTCAACTTGTTAGAGGCCCAAACTCAACCCAAAAACTGGGCATTGAGTTGAGGGCAAGGATGGCAGTTTCGGTTTCGGTTTCAGTTTCGGCCCGAAACCAAATAAAATACTATTTTTTTTGCAGGGGAGTTGGCGTCCGGTTTCGCCAGGTTGGTTTCGGATCATCGAGGGCCGAAACCGATACGTTTCGGCCGAAACGTATCGGTTTCAGCCGAAACTACCATCCATGGTTGAGGGAGTCCTCTACATATATAGGAGTGAGACTCCCATGGATATCCGATATGGGACTAAACCACAACACCCCCTCTCACGCCAAACCAACCGGTTTGGGTTGCATCACAAGTAGGGCCAAGTGTTCATATATGCATCCAATGGGTAAACCCACTCTGATGCCATGTTGGAGTCCCAAACTCAACCCAAAACCTAGGCATTAAGTTGAGGGAATCCTCTATATATATAGGGGTGAGACTCCCATGGATATCCGATATGGGACTAAACCACAACACATCCCTCTCTAGATTCAGAGAATTTCTAGATGGTATCAAAGCACGGGGAGTTGTAGATGTGGTGAAGGAGCACTTGGCTCCCATCATCCTCTCCTGTTGTTGATCTCCATCACGCCCATGCTCTATTTTTAGGATCTCGGGTGTACATCAGGTCATAGGAATCCTTTCCTCGATTCCGGCCAGCGGAAACAAGTTTTCTTGGGGACGCAAGGTCAAGGCGGCTTCCTCCTTTGGATCAGCTACAGTTGCTTCCTTTTCTGCCCTCTTCTTCAAGTTCAACCATTCTTTCCAGTCGTGGTTGCCGGTGCCCTGTTCTCTGTGGTTCCAGTGGGTCTTTAGATTGCAGACACTTGTTGGCTTGATTCCGCACAACGGAATCAATACTTCCAAGAGATGCACGGTTCAAAGGGACCTTCCCTTTGGTGCGGCTGTGTCTCTGCGGGGTTATGACATCTTTGCAGGTCCACCAGGTCCGGCCACTTCTCGTTCACCTTGGTGTGACTCCTTCTTGGTCCTTGGTGTAGGCAGTCTCCTGCCCATCTTCCATTTGTCTCGACACTGTAGCTGCCCATGTCTTCATCTACAAGTGGTGAGATGACACTTCTGTTGTCCGATGGCACGTCTGTTCCAGAGATGATGTCAACCATGTCGAGGATCTTACCTCTTGCTGCGATGGAAAATCTCTTGCTACATATGACCTCAGTTAAGTTGACGGAGGTCAACTTCCATCTTTGGTGTGTTTCCGCTCGCGTATTTCTTGGTGGTCATGGCAAGTTCGGCTACATTAATGGCCGTGTAACGAAGCCCCGGTCAATGACCCCTCCTATGCACAGTGGGATCTCAATAACAACCTTGTAATGGGCTGGATACTCAACTCCATGAGTTCTGAAATTCAACAATTAATTATGATGAAGAGGACAATGAAGGACATGTGGGATCTCCTGGAGCAGATGCATGGGCAGTGCCAAGATGTCTCACGTATTTATCAACTCAACACTGACATCTAGGATCTCAACAAGTCAGTCTTGAGGTCACGACCTACTTTGATCTTTTGAAAAGTAAATGGGAGGAGCTGGATTATTACTCTATCTATACATGGCACAATACTAAAGATCAAAAGCAGCATATTCAACATGTCCAGCATACTGAGATTTTCAAATTTATTACTGGCCTCAATTCCGAGTTTGATGTAGTTCAGGAACAGATCCTTAGCGCCGACCCTCCCCCTTGTTTAGGTTCATGCCTTCTGCACGACTCGGCAAAGCGGGACCATGTCACTTTCTTGAAACGGTGTGCCCTATCCTGAACTTTGCCTAAGACTAACCAAGAACTATCGAACTCAAAAATCCTAATGCTCAAAAAAATTACAGGAATACCCCTGTTGGAGGGAAATTATAGAAAAACCTAGGAAGAAATCCAAAAAATGCAAATATACCCTAGAATGTGAAATGGCACATAAGTCCAGGAGAACTAGCATATTGCAGGGATCCCCATAAAAGTCAAGAAATGACAAAAACACCCTGCAAAGTCAAGAAATGACAGAGAATCCTAGAAAATACAGGAAATTACAACTGTACCCTGAAAAGTCAAGCATGACAGAAATATCAAGGCAAGTCAAGAAATGACAGAGAAACCCAGGAAAGTCAAGAAATGACAAAAATAACCAGAAATGTCAAGAGATGACATAATGCCCTGGAAAAGTCAAGAAATGATAGAAGTGCTCCAAAAACTCAAGAAATTACAAATATACCCTAAAAAGATAAGAAATGACAGAAATATCTAGGAAAGTCAAGAAATGACAGAAATGCTCCAGAACGTCAAGAAATGGCAGAATTATCATAGAAAGTCAAGAAATGACAAGATTATCCCGGAACGTCAAGATATGACGAAAAGACCCCAGAATGTCAACAAATGATGAAAATATCTCAGAATGTCAAGAAATGATAGGAATTCCCCATAAAGTCAAAAAATGATAGAAACACCTCAAAAATGTCAAGAAATTACATAAATGCCCTGGGAAATTAAGAAATGATATAAATGTCTAGGGAACCAAAGAAATTGCAGAAATATCCAGAAAGGGTCAAAAACTACAGAAATATCAAGAAAGGGTCAAAAACTATATAAATACTCAAAAAGGGTCAGAAATTATAGAAATATCCAGAAAGGGTCAGAAACTGCAGAAATATTCAGAATGGGTCAGAAACTGCAGAAATCGCCAGAAAGGGTAAAAAACTATAGAGATACTCAGAAATGGTCAGAAGTTGAAAAATACTCAAAAAGGGTTAGACACTGTAGAAATACCCAAAACTGGTCTAAAACTACAGAAATATCCAGAAAGGGTCTAAAACTACAGAAATACTCAGAAATGGTCAAAGATTGCAGAAATACCCAAAAAGGGTCAAAAGTTGCAAAAAAGACTCAGGAAGGGTTAGAAATTGCAGATACATCCAAAAAGGGGTCCAATCAGGATGAAATTCAAATTTGACAGTCAGATATGGACTAGAGGCAAATTCAACAGTTCGATCGTGGGCGGGAGCAAATTCAGCCGTTCGATTGAGGACAAAAGCAAATTCAACGGTTTGCTCATGGCCAGAAGCAAATTCAATAGTCCGATCATGGATCGAACCCAATTCAATGGTCTGATTGTCGACAAAAGCAATCCAGAGATCTAAGTGTAATCAGAAGCCCACTCAATGATCAGATGGCGGCTGGATGTAAACCTGAAGACCCGATTACATAATCGGGACTCAATATAAATGTCTCAAAAGACTAATTGTAATCCAAACTCTCTGTGTTCAATGAATGAACGGCTTCGAATTTCTTGCAAGAGTATGTATCTCTAATAGGCGAACATTAAGATCATATCCATTAGATAATGTCACAACCAATAGAGGCTAAAAAGGTTTCTTTAATAGTTAATCAAGGGTATTCGGAGTTTATGTTGATGTAAATAAATACTGACTACGGTCGGTGGAAAAATGTCTAGTACCCGAATCCTAAATCATCTGATAAACCCAACTCGCGGGATAAATAATGCACATGCTATTTAATAGCTATAAATGTGCATTTATGTTCAACAAATGAACATTCTTAATTTTTTCCATGTTAAACAGATGTTTTGATCTAATAATGTTCGAGCATATTTTGAGCGATCTCTCAATATCTTTTTAGGGAACAATGGGGTTCTTCATGAATTTTCTTGTCCCTATACACCGCAACAAAATGGCTTTGTTAAATGCAAGAACATCCACTTGTTAGAAACAGCTCGAGCACTCCTTCTGTAATACCATTTACCCAAGAAGCTTTGGGCGGATGCTATTTTGATTGTTGCTTATCTTATTGACCACATGCCTTCGTGAACACTTGGTCATTCCTCTCCTCTTTGGCTTCTGTAACCTGACCATTATCTCAACCCTAGTTCAACAAAGTTGGACCCTCGTGTTGTTCATGGCATCTCCCTTGGGTATCTTCTAGCCAAAATGGGTATAAATGCTTAGCACCCAAGACAAGTCAAGGATATGTCCTGAAGGATGTCACCTTTTTTGAGTATGAGTCTTATTTCTCTTCTTTGTCCTTGTGTCAAGGGGAGTCTATTGTTTCTCCGCCCATCCCCACTCCTGTGTTTGTTCCGGTGGCTGTTGCATATGTCCCTTCCTCTCCTTCCATCTCAGTTCTATCTAGTGTTGGGTTGAATGTGCCCATACCACATGTTCTCACTTATTCCAAGCATATGTGACAAAGACACAGTGCTCCCATGGATCGGCCATCTCAAGAGGCTGCGGCATCTTCAGGTCAGGATGCTACAAGTCCTCCCATAGTAGATTCCCTTCGTTCAACTTCTAATCTCCTTTAGATCTTGATCTTCTTATTGCCTTTTGGAAGGGAGCTCGGTCGTGCACTTGTCATTCCATTTCCAATTTTGTGTCCTATTCTCGTCTTACACCCTCTTATATATTCCTTTCTTTCTTCTATTTCCCAATATCATGTTCTTAATTGCTTCTCTGAGGTAGTGCAAAATCCTAAGTGGGTGGCTGCTATGGACGACAAGATGAGTGCTCTTCAAAAGAATCACACTTGGGACTTGGTGGAGCTTCCTACTAGAAAGAGTGTGGTTGGCTCTCATTGTGTTTATAACATTAAACATAATTCTGATGGTACTATTCAACGATACAAAGCGTGCCTTGTTGCTCGCGGTTATACTCAAACTTACGGTACTGATTATCTTGAAACTTTTGCTCCTGTGGCCAAATTGAAGCCTTTCTCTTGCTGTGTAATTCCCTTGAGATCTTTATTAGCTGAATGTTAAAAATGTCTTTCTCAAAGGTGATCCCCAAGAGGAGGTATATATGCAGCTGCCTCTCGGGCTTACTGCAAGGGGCAGAGTATGTCGTCTAAAAAGGGCATTGTATAGCTTGAAACAATCCCCTTATGCTTGGGTTGAGAGAATTCGTACTGCCATGGTGCACTTTGGCTATTCACAAGGCAATTCCAATCATACCTTGTTTACAAAGTGGCAGGATGGAAAGGTTGTGGTGCTTGTCTATACTAATGACATGATTATCACAGGTGATCATATTTCGGAAGCTCAAGAGGGACCTAGCACGAAAATTTGAGATTAAAGACTTTGGGGAGTTGAAGTATTTTCTTGGCATTGAAGTTGCAAAATCCCAGCATGGTCTCTATAAAGGTGAGCAGAAGTATGCCCTTGATTTGCTTAAAGAAACAGGAAATTGGGCTGCAAGTCAGTATATACTCGTATAGAGTCAAATCATGGGTTGTGTGAGACTACTGGTCAGCTGTTATCTGATCATGACAAAGGAGTATACCAGCGCCTTGTTGGCAAGCTACTCTATTTGTCTCTTACATGGACTGACATTGCTTATGCCGTAAGCATTGTTAGCCAGCTTACGCATGCACAACGTAAGCCTCATATGCAAGCCATTGAAAGAATTCTGAGGTATGTCAAGTCTTGTACAGGCCAAGAATTGTTGTATACCAAGGTAGCACACCTTAATGTTGAGGGTTACACAGATGCAGATTGGGCAGGCTCTCGAGATGATCGACAGTCCACTACAAGTTATATACCTCTCTACGGTGGAAATCTTGTTACTTGGCACAGCAAGAAACAGACTGTGTGTGCAAGGTCCAGTGCTGAAGCTGACTATAGAGCTATGGCATGGGGAGTCACCAAGCTGCTATGGTTGAAGCTTTTTCTACAAGACATTGGAGTTCAAGTTCTTGTTCCTATGAAGATTTATTGTGATAACAAGCCAACAATTTATATTGCTAATAACCCTGTTCAGCATGATCACACTAAACATATTAAGATTGATCATCGCTTCATATGAGAGAAATTGGACTCTAGAGAGATTTGTCTGCCTCATGTTGTCTGCAAATCAAGTTTCTGATGTTTTTACCACAGGGTTGTCACAAGATCAATTTGTTTCAGTTCTGTCCAACCTGAGCATTTGAGACATCTATACTCAGCTTGAGGGAAAGTGTAGGTTGCATGGCTAGTTGGGTATTTCTGTCTATATATTTTATGTATTATATTTTCAACTTATGGTCTGGTCACCCTCTTAAGTGTAAGGGTAATTAGGTTTTTACAAAGGCTAGGTGGCATACTTCGTAATTAGTGTAAGCTCATATATATAGTCACGATGGGATCAGCCCCTCTGGCTTTGGGCCATCTCTTTCTCCTGAAACTGTTCACACCTCTCTCCCTTTCTCATCCCTCTCTTGATTCAGAGAATTTCTACAGGACCCAACAAGCAAGTTAAATTTGGAACTAACAAGTTTGAAAATCTTTGATAGACAAGACAAACATGTCTAAGAAAAGCATAACAAAATTAAAATAATAGATAAATAAAAATACCCACATTGTGCTTTAGGAATATAACTGCATCTTCTTGATCACCAGATCCTTTGCATAATTTTGCAAAACCCTGCTCAATATACTTGCAGCTTCCACATGATGTGCGGTAAAAATCTACCACAACTAATGAATTAGTTTTCTTAGCCTTTGCTAAGATTTTTAAAAATTCCTCATCAGTCTTAAATTCTCTGACACAATCAACTGGACAATTTTCATCATCCTCATCGATAGTAGATGGCTCTTCTTTATTTCCATCTGACATAAATTTGCTTTCTGTACATTGAATCCTGCACTGGTTTACTCTTCTCTTTAGCTTTAAGTTCCTCAAAGTATGAGAAAAGCTTGTCTTCAACAATAAGAATCTGTCATGGTTCTTGGAAGTTGCACGGGGCAACACAGGGAAAAGATTTACAGGTCCAGGATCACAGGCACCTATTTGTGTTTTGACTGAAGTAGAAGGCTTGAAAGAAAGGAAACTAAGATTTGGCATTGCAAAAATCACTTGCAGGAACCAAATGCCAATGTCATGTTACTGTTTGCTGTTCCTGAAAATGGCACCTGAAGAAAACTTTAAACTAGCATTGTCACATAACTAGACGGAAGTTGTTGCTTTGCAGAAATTTACATGATTGATTGAATACATGCCTGTAGTGAAACAAAAAAATAGGAGTTAGAATGTGAAATGAATAACATACAGTTCACAAGTAAAATTTTCTGTTCACTAAAACAAGCATATCATAAGATACATTATAAAAGGAAGGATGACTTATTTTAACCATTATTTAACAAAATGTTGGACAAAAGACAACTTACTTCGTGTGATTAAACAATGAAGGAATGAGAAAACATGTGAGGAATTAATGACTGAGGGAAATGGACAAGTTTATTGGCTATTAATGAGAAAAGGGAATGGACTAATAATCTTTCCAAATGTATCATTGTAGTTATAGCAGATTATCCATGGAAGTGTAAATTCATCAATACCGGCTAGCACAAGAATCTGGTAAGAACCAAAAGGATGTGAGAAATTCTTGTGTCTACTGTCAACCTGGAGTCCAAATTTATGCCCAAAACCAGGCAAGATATGGCAAGCAAAAGAAAGTGGCTTAAAGAGGATTGATAATACTTTGACAGAATTTTACAAGTGCGTTCAAGTTTCTGGATCCTAATAGGGTCCATGGAGCAGAAACCAAGTCCATGTCGTTGACGTCTCATGAGTATGGTTTAATTAAGAAGAATTCCAGTCCCCTGTCTAAGTCCAATAATCAAATGTGCATTACATGAAGGCAAGTGACCAGGAAATGATTTCACAAAATCATGCAAGCTAAGATGGGGAAACACAAGCACCCTGACTAGAGAGTAGCATAGGTAATAGGTGATATCTGTGATAATCCTTTTGCTTAATGCACATGTTTGCAATGTAGATAATGATCCATGGGAAATCATTCACTTATTGGTCAATTTGAATGCGTTTTTTTACCAATCTAGAGAGGATACTGTCCCTCGACCAATCAAATAAAAAAGATTAATGAACTAGGTTTAAGCTGCACCGTTTCTCTAACTTGCCAGCCCCCTCATTTCCTTTATTGTTCTCCCTAGTTATTTTCATCTATACTTTCCACGGTTTTCTCCATTTATCATGCTTCTGTATCCAAAAGAAAAGAAAAAAGTCAGGAAAAAATGGCTTGCACAATTTGGGCATGTGCAACATCATCCAAATTCAGTAAAGGTGCAACCAAACAGAAGGTACCATTTTTAATTAATATATACAGTGGTACCAAACAGAAAGTAGTAAAAGAATTTTGAAAAGCCAAAATGAGATGGTTCAACATAGTAAAAAGAAGAAATAGTAGGATAACACTCATGTAGTCAACTGCAAATAAGTGGGAAAATCTTTGACAATGGTGAGAACTTAATCTCAGAACAAAAACAAGAGTTTCTTCTGCAAGCATTTAAATACCTTTAATAGCTAAGATCATTAAGGCATAATTGGTCACCTCGTATGAAACAGACTTTCTTGTGTCACCTAATTGCCATCATTTATAATATCAGGGATATCCAGGGATTTGTTACATCTCAATGACTTCTCGACATGTCACAGAGAAGAAAATCAAGAGATTCTAAAGAGAACTTGGAGAGATGAAGACTCTCTCTCCCTCTCCCCCTGCCCCTTGCATTAAATGTCATGTGGAAACATTACAAATGGGCTAAACTAAATAAACTAACATATTTTATGTACAAGTAAATAAAAGAGTGGTATACCCTCCCTAGAGAAAAAAAGGAACCTCCATGTATGAAAGCTAACACACAATCGTCAATCTCGTGCCAGTTGTTGTCTGGCTCTTGTACTAGGATGATGCCCGCTGGCAGCAGAGATGAAGGTGCCCGGGTGCCGTTCAATCACCCAGATGAGCAATTGGATGGCACTTGGGTACCCGTCTTTCTATCTTTTTTCACTTTAACCCCCTACCCTGTTTGCATTTTTTTTAGCCCTGCTTTGTTAGTCTGGCAACGGACTGTAACACAACCTTATATATATATATATATATATATATATATATATATATATATATATATATAGAGAGAGAGAGAGAGAGAGAGAGAGAGACGAGGAAGTTCCATTGTCACCGGTGGCAAAATAAGAATGGTACCATCTACTTCATGTTGGAGGACCGAACTCAACCCAAGACCTAGGCATTAAGTTGAGGGGATCATCTACGTATGCAAAGGTGAGAGTCCCATGCATAGAAGGTAGTTTCGGTTTCGGTGTCAGTTTCGGCCGGGTCCAAAACTGAAACTGTTTCGGTTTCGATTTCGACCCGAAACCAAGTAAAATACTATTGTTTTGCCAACTGCATGGCGTCCGGTTTCGCCCAGTTAGTTTCGGATCGTTCCGGTCCGAAACCGAAACGTTTCGATTTCGGCCGAAACTGCCATCCATGCTATCATGGATATCCAATATGAGACTAAATCACAACATTTCAAAACCACATGATTCAATCTTTGATTTTCAATCTACATTATTAAATCTTCTCTACTATTAAAAAATGACTTATGGATTAATAATCATATAGTTCCAATATTTATTTCTCATGCATCGTATGAACATAAAATGAATGGCTTAGATAGTACATTTTATTGTATCATGTGACATGTACGTTTTTTGATATCTGATTTGAATGGTTTCCTGTTTGCAGTTAAGTTGATGATATTGGAGAAGATTTAACGGGATAGAACGCAAATCCGAGATTGAATCATGTGGTTTTGGAGCGAGTGGCAGCATTCTTATTTTGCCACAGGTGGCAATGAAACTCTCTCTCTCTCTCTCTCTCTCTCTCTCTCTCTCTCTCTATATATATATATATATATATATATATATATATATATATATATATACAAATGTATATATATATATATAATCAAAATAAATATATCTCATGAAAATACATAGGACCAATGCATTCAAATAAGGGCTATGTTACAGTAATCTTGTGGCGCCCCCTTACCGAGATCCTATATCCAGACAGGAGACGTCACATCAAACACAAACGTTGCGAGATGATAATTACTGCAAGGCACTAAAGGCCAAACTATCTATTCTCCAAAAACACAACCATACCATTTAAATAAACTATAACTCAACTGCAATTTACATCACTGTTGCACCCGTAATTTATCATGCTAAATTTTTGGGATTTTGATCTCGCATGTGACAAGATTTCGGTACGATGTATCACCATCCGATAGGATATTCCTAAGTTTAAGGCTTTATAGCCCACATGTGGTGGCAATATAAACCCCTCGGAGGATGGCCACAAGCCAAGCATAAGCCACAATGATTGTCAGGATCGTGTGGTTGTATTAAAATCCCTACAGGATTAAGTCTCTGTCCTTTGAACGTGTAACCACGAGCAAGGAACACTTCTACAACAACGAAGGAGATGCTAGAAAAGGTCTACATACCAAACACAACGTCCCTCGCACGTGTATCACGAAGCACGGACAACAATTCGTCCTCCCGCAGTGGCCTACGGCACAAGGAAGACGACAAACGAATAAGGAGGCGCTCCCTCTCGCTATTCTCCACGAGGCACGGCGAGAACTCGAAGCTTCAAAGCCCCGGAGACCTCCTTTTATTGAACCCACGCGACGAATAGAGCCGTCCGGGACCGAAGGGACCCGTCCGGGGTCACCCTTACCCGGACGGGTCCACCCGGAGGAGGAAGAGTCCGCGACCCCAGGGAGGTCCCCCCCCCGGGGGGTCGCGACCCCGGGCAGGCCATGCCCCGGGTGTCGCGACCCCGAGCAGGTCCCCCCCGGGGGGCTGCGACCCCGGGCAGGTCCCCCCCGGGGGTCGCGACCCCGGGCAGGTCCCCCCCCCCCAAGGGTTCGCGACCCCGGTGAGGTCCCGGACCGTCCCGGGGACCTCCCACCCCGGGGAGGTCCCATTCCCGCGCACGGACTAAAAAAATTTGAAAATGTGACCTCCCCGGGATCATTTTCATCCCGTTGGACCCGTACGGGGTCGAACACTCCCGGGGAGGTTCCCCACTTCTATAAATAGACCCCCGGAGGTCTAAAAAAAGAGGAGAAGAGAGGAGATCTACGATCTACTACACTCAACAACCTACGGAAGACACTTGGAGCGTTTTGTTCGTTTGTTTTGGCCCGCGAGGGGTAAGTCCCCGGGTCTTGTGTATGTGCCCCTATGAGGGTATATTTGTAATTTTGCCCTCAGTGGGCCGTGTTGTTGTTTCTAAGTCCTGGGACGACTATGTCATATGCTTATGCCTTAATAATGGGAGAATTGCATAAATGTCCTCCCCGGGGTCCAAGAAACATAAAAGTCCTGTTGTTTGCAGTTTTACCCTGCAACTTTTTGTAATTGGGGCTACGTCCCTACTTCCCGCGTTAGTGCGGACTTTTGTACAGTCGACAACTCGCCGACAACCCTTGTACTCATTTGAACTATAGAAGCACTCAGCATGTTTTATATGTATCCTCGGGTGGGAAAATTATAAGAAAACCCCCGACTTCTGAAAATTGCATATATACTCCTCCTTCGATCAAATTGACAGATGTGTGCCTTCCATGAAGTCCCTTGTCACTACTTCGGTCTGGGAGCGTTGTCAACTCAGTCCGACACTCGGGTATCACTTTAAATCTAGGTCTAGGGTATGGTAAAATTACCAAAATACCCCTACAACCTAAAAATGGCCTAGCAGCCTCCTAAAACCCTCTAAAAAGAGCCTCAGCGCCTTGGGGAGTCAGGGACCCGATCCTACTTCATTCCAGCCCAAAAATTTCAGAAATACCTCTGGCCTGAGAATATTACCGAAATACCCTCGGGGTCCAGAAAACTTCTCTCAGTTTCAAAAATGCCTATGGCTTCCGCATATTTGCGCTTCCATTCCTAAATCTTAGGGTTTTGCTCAGACCTAGCCCTAATTCAGTCGTCTCTGTTGGTCGGTGGTGAGTGAGTGGACATCATGAGCTCTTCAAGAGAGTTTACCCTCAACATCAGAACCTTGTAAAGGATTTTGGGGATTTTTTTGACAGTCAAACAAAGGTGTTCGGACATTAGGCCGATGTAAATCAACACTGACTCCGGTCAGTGGGGAGAGGTCCAGCACTCGAACCCAAATCGTCTGATACTATGCGCACACACGGAATCACCCTCTATACTTAGAGGGGGATGTTTCTTTTCAAAAAGAACAAAATCTATATCTTTATCTACGATAAAAAACCGATTAGATTTTTTCTGTGTCTCACAGACTGGCACGTCCGGTGGGACTTTTCCCGCCTTTCTTCTTTCTGTCAAAGAAAGTCCTCTAAACCTTCTTCAAGGTTCTAATTGCCCCTCTTCCTCTTACAGGACGGGAAGAGGAGGGCACATCTCTCGGTTCATTTGAGAGTTCTTTGTGCATTCGCACGCCACTCCTTTTGTGCTACGCACCACCACCATCAACACCCGCAGCAGCGATGGCAGCTGTCACCTACGGCCCCCAACTCGTTGCCGACCATGCCAGGTTCGGATACCTGGCAACTCCGATCGTCTTCGGCGACTTCCCAGCGGTCGTCGGTTCGCCCTTCTTCCTGGGCGTAGTTCCGGTGGTTGAAGCCAGTTCAGCCACCCCTGTAGCAGCCGCCGTCGAGGGCGTCAGGCCCTCGGCCCCAGTAGCTGGCCGAGTTCCCTCGGCTAAGAAGACGACCACTGAGGGTGTCAGACCCTCGACTTTATCAACTAACCGGGTTCGCCCGGTCAACAAGCCAACAGTCGGGGGTGTCAGACCCTCGGCTCCATCAACTGGCCGGGTTCATTCGGTCAAGAAGACTACTGAAGGCGTCAAGCCTTCCGCTTCAGCTGATCGGGTCCGCCCGGTCGCGAAGACAACCGTCGGGGGTGTTAGGCCCTCGACCCCAGCAGCTGGCCGGGTCAATCCGGTCCACAAGCCGACTATAGAGGGCGTCAAGCTCTCCGCTTCAACTGGCCGGGTCCGCCCGGTGAACAAGCCAGCCTTCGGGGGTGTCAGGGCCTCGGCTTCAACAATTGGTCGAGTCTGCTCAGCCAACAAGTAAGCTTCTGAGGGTGCCAGACCCTCTATTGCAATAGCCGGCCGGCTTCGTCCGGCCAACTTTTCACAGACAAAGGGTGTCAGGCCCTCTGTCTCCACAAATGATCGGGTTTTCTCGGTCAACCAAATTACTGTCGGTGTTGCTCCTGCTCAACGGGGGCAACGCCGTCGCCGTAACGGCCCCAACTCCAATGCGGCCACCCTCAGAGGTGCTGCCCCTGCTCAACGGGGGCAACGCCGTAGCCACAAGAGTGCAATGCCCGAAGCGGCTGTCTCTCGCTCCGGCAAGACTGTAATCGTCGGAGATATTCGCATCCGGCTCGATAGAGGCGAGCCGATCATACCACAAGATCGTCATGTCCCGACTATCTCTACCTCCAACCGCTTCGAGCCCCTCCAACAAGTCCGGGGGGACGGAGCGAAGAAGAAGAAGTCTGCCGTACCGGCGGCAACCTAGGGCCCTCTGCAACGGCCCAAGCTACGAGCTCCCCGTCCAAGGACAGGGGGCAACCAAGTGGAGGAGCGCCAGCTCCATCTAAAGAAGATCTGGGTCACCAAGGAGGAGGCCCGAATTATAAGGCGCGCGAGGGTGGAGGAGCCTTTCCGCATGTCGGATCTGCGACGAATGCGGAGTCTGACAAGCACTGAGGCCTCAGTCTCTCCGAGATCTACAAATCAGTCCCTACGAGGGCAGAAGCGCCGTGGAGCTGGCAAGTAGGTGCGGCCGACTTCCCCGTGGGCCAGTTCCACGCACACGGAAGAGGATCGCTCCCCTCAAGCATCCACATCCCGAGTGTCCGTCTTTGACAGACTTGGGAGGCCGCCCAAGCCGGAGCGGCAACCGCCCAAGAAAAAGCGGGTGGTCCAGGTGACCGATGACACCGTCAAAGTGTTCAACTGTTACGCCACCTCCGGCGACAAACAGCCCGAGAATACCTCGGGAGAGCTTGACCAACCCATCCAATATTTAAGGAGGTCAAGGCCGGTCTCCCGGATTCTGGCACAAACGCAGCAGGCGCCGGCCGCCGGTACATCTCAGCCTGAGCTGGTACGGCAAGAAGAGCGCCAAGATGATGTCCACAGTGTTGATGGGGACAGTCACTCCCGGCACGAAGAAGAGTTGGGGGAAGAGCCACGGCCCCCCACATTGGATGAGCTTCGACAGGAAAACCAAGAGCTCAAGAACCTGCTACAGTCGCTTTTGCGCGAAAAGGAGGTTCCTTCCCCACCTCAGGCGGCACCGGCTGGAGCGGATCAGCTGCCTTCTCCCATTCCAGCAGCAGCCAACGCTTCCGCCACTGCTGCAAGACTCCCACTGGCGGTGGACTTCGAAGTCCCGCTGCATGAAGCCAATGCGCGGTCATCTGCTACTCCTGCCGCAGAAAGCCTCATGGCGCAGAAGCAGATGATCGAGCGCATCGTGGAAGCGAAGTTCGCTCAACATGGCGAGGGTGTGGCTACCGTTGATTTGTACAGCATGCCATATCCCCTCCATCATCAATTCAAGAAGCTTCCACCAGATTGCCCGAAGGCCCCGAAACTCCAGAAGTTCAACGGGCAGGGCTCTCCGCATGAACACCTGGCCTATTACATGACGGCCATGGGTGAATTAGCCCTGAAAGAGGCATATTTGCTGCGGTATTTTGCCACGTCATTGACTGGCACCGCCTTCCAGTAGTATTCAAGGTTGAAGCCCAATTCAGTATCTGATTGGGCTGATATGCAGAAGAAGTTTGTCGACCGCTTCCAAATGGTCGAACGCAAAGTCTCCTTAGCAGAGCTTTGTTCCCTTCGACAGAAGAAGGGTGAAACGGCATTAGACTTCATCAAGCGATGGAGGGACGTCAGCATGCGCTGCGATAATCCTCCGACGCCTGAAGATGCGATCACCATCTGCCGCAGGGGTCTCTCGGCAGAAGTCAGTGAGAAGCTTCTGGGTTCCAATATCAGAGGCTTCGACCAGCTCAATACGGTGGTGGCGGAGATTGAGATGTTCTTCGCTGATCACCCTGCACAAGCCTATACAAAAGGCAAACCCTCCAAAGACCGTCTGGCTAGCGGTAAGGAGGTTGTAAGACCCCAAATTCTTTAGAAATTTATTTAGAATGTTATTTGTAATTATTTGGAATTTATTTGAAGTTATTCGAATTAATGAGAATTATCCAAATTAATTAGATTAATTAATTAATTAATAGAATAAGTCATTTTTCTTCTATTTTCTAAAAATCCCCAAAAATCACATCTTGTAGAATTAATTTTGTTTATCAACTTTGTCTTCTACAATTAAGCCTAATAAAATCGTTTATTAAGCCGAATTAGCGAACTAAGTCTTCCGAACTTAATATTTAATTAATTACGGAATAGTAGAAGTGGAATTTTATCTACCATATAAAAATTCATAAAAATAGTAATTAAATAATAGATGCTTCGACTAACACTTTTATCTTCTTGGAGTAAGCCTAATTAAATCATTATCTAGGCCTAATCAGTGGATTAAGCCTGACTTACAACCCACCTAACCCAAATTCGTATTCACTATTCACCCAAACTTTGAACATCAAATTCGAGCTTGTTTCTCAACCAAATGGGGTGATTCCAGAGGCAAATGAAAGGTATTACATAAAGGAACATTTACCCTCAATCAATTTGAGGTAAACTTAGTCCCAAAACGTGCTGCCGACATAGTTTGGTCAAGTCAAGGATTTCGGCGCCGTTTCTAAACACGTAGCTTGCAGCAGCGAATACTCCCAATTCAGAAGGCTCCAGAAGCTCTATGAGCTATCAAAATGAAGCCCTACGAATCTTCTTTCATTTGGCTGCTGTGGGGTTCGCTGAAATTTCGGATCTGGAGAGATCTAGCTCGATTTGTGGAGGTGGGTCAGTAGGCCGTTGGCTTCCCTTCATCCTTCTTTGATCCATCGATTGAGGTAGGAATTCTCAACCAAATCTTGATCATGAGTATAGCAAATTGTACCTCTCATCGAGCTCTTTCCATTGGTGGCAAAAGCCCCAATTTTCATTAGGTATCCGTGGAGATATCGAGGTTTTAGTGAGGTGCTGTCAAGTTGTTCTTTATTCTAGGTTTCGAGTTCCCTCTTCAATTTGAGGTAGGTTATAACAGCCCAACTTCTAATTAACATACATGAATGTAATCAATAGCATGTTAGCTTTCTTTTGACATCAAAATCCCCAATTTTTATAGATCATGCCTAGAGTATTTCGTGTGTTATTAGAAGCATGCTAGCAAGCTAGACTTTTCTTGTGTTCTTCCTAGAATAGGTTGTATTTCATTGGATTCCTATCGAAATTCGTGATTTAAAATTGTGTTTCATGACCCTAGGATGCATATTAAGAACCCTAGAGTATATGGTTAAGATCCCAATACATTTAGACCCCAAATCATGGAGTTTTTCATGTTTTACGGAAGCCCATTCGGGTCTGGAAACCCAGGAGAAATTTTCTGCCTTGCATGGGTCCATGGGTCGACCCATCACCAGACTGGCTCCTGGAAGCCCCAGGGGTCGACCCAATGGGTCGACCCATACCTGGAATTTTTCCAGGGGTCGACCCATGCCTTGTAAACCCGTTTTAAATGATTCTTTGACCCGGGGATCAATCCGGATCACCGGGGAATCAATCCATTCAACCTAATCACATTGAAAACTACATTTTTGAGGAACTAATGACCTATTCATGTACCCTTTTTAGTTTCAATTAACATTGGTCCATACATGCAAACTTAGTGTAAAAACACACCGTTTATCATCTTCATTTCAATGCATACTAGATTAAATAGAAACCCACATAATTAGTGGTTAATGGTGTAACTAAATCTCTGTTAATGCATTCTATTTCACTCCTGTGGGAGTTGTTCTTTGCCTTATCATCTTGAATCAGCTTATTGGCAATTGTCTTAATGCAAATGATAATGGTTAATCATGATATCTTAACTTGGTGATTAAGATTAATATGTTGATTAGCTTGATTGATTGCTGCTGTTTTACAGTACCGCAGCACGATTAACTCTTGTTGTGACTTGGTTTCGATCTCCTTGATGATTATACTTACCTTGAAATTCTGGAAATGAATCTCTTTCCTACGTGAAGTTGTTATTGCTACTTAGTTTAAACCTTGGAATTCTGGCCATAAACTGTGGAAGTCTAGATTCGTGGGATCTTTGATCCAAAGAAATCAATGCCTGGCAAACAATTAAGGGCTCGGTCTGGTCCTGGGAAGAGCGCCCGAACACTACGTGTACCCCCGGGGAGGTGAATGACTAGGTGTGGCATTTGACATCAGTACTTGACATGTGTTAAATCTAGGACTGTCCACTACTCTCTCCACTACTCTCTACATTACTTTCTACTACTTTTCACTTTCCACTCTTCACTGTTCTATATTCTACTTGTGGTTACTTTACTTACTTATTACTTGGACGTGGAAATGAAATTACATACGTGCTTGACATGACTTGAATTGTCTTGATATGGCCAACTTTTTATCGTTATCTCCTGTAGTAAATTCTTGTCTTACTATTCTATTCATTATATTTCTTGACCTTGCAAGATCTTTGAATTCTGTTTCGTGATATCACCGTTATCTTTTTATTGTTTTTATCATTTGTAGCATGACATTTTAAAATGTAATTAAACTGTTAATCACTTATACCTGTCTGTTATTTCCTACTGAGCGTCAGCTCATAGTTGTGTTTTCCCCCTTTTCCAGGCTTTTCAGGTGACGCGCTTACCGATGGGGAAGGGCAGGAGTGATGTCTTGAGTGTATCAGTTCTAGTGTGTTAGTAGTGTGTTATCTTTCTTTAGTTGTGTTTTGGAGAGCTTTTAGTCTCAGTCTTGTTATTGAGTTTTAGTGGTTGATTATTCCAGTTGTTTTAAGTTGAACTTGAGGTTATTGTATCAGTTGTGGTTTGTTAATGATCATTTAGTATTTCCATCTTGTAGTACTTGTGTATCATTTTAGATTTAGTTCCCTCTCTTGCCAGCGTGTCCCTAACTGTACGTCCCTATATTTCCGCCTTGTTCGGGGCGTGACAGTTTAGTTGGTATCAGAGCCCTAGGTTTCACATTCCTAGGTTTCCTAAGTTTAAGTTTTCTTGCATTGCATCCCAATAATCGGTATATCAAAAGGTGTTGTCCGAACGTTAGGCTACGCCTATCGGGAAGGTCGCACACTTGCGCGAGTGGTCTTCGGACCGATTACCTCCGCCAGGTACCGAGTTTTTGGTCGTGTCTAGGTGCATTAGATCCCTAACCTTGTAAAAGTCTAGGACCTGACCTGGTAAGAATGGGTAGAACTTGGGTTAAGTTCGTTCCTTAATCGTGCTTTATCTATCTTATTGAACCTAAGTAACCTATTTCTCGTGTAGATGGCAGCTGATCGTGCTGAATGGAGGAACCTGCAGCGTACGGTTCAAGGCCTTACTCAGGCCCTTCAGCAAGTAGCTCAGGCAGGAGCGGCACAGCATGGCACCGGTGATCTATACCGGAACTTCCGCGGAATGAACCCGCCTAGATTCGCTGGTTCGACTGACCCTGACCAAGCCGAGCACTGGCTAGATGACATGGGAAGAATCTTTGAAGTTATGCAATGCACCAACCAGGAGCGTGTCCTTTTGTCCACATTTCAACTGGAACATGATGCACGTACTTGGTGGGATTCTATCAAGGCAATTCTCGGTGATCGGCAAGTTATGTGGGAAGAGTTCGAAGAATTCTTCAACAGCAAGTATTTTTCTGATAGAGTGCAAGAGAAGAAAGCGGCAGAGTTCGCGGCCTTGAAACAGCGAGGTTTGTCCGTGGCAGAGTATGAGGCTCAATTTGCACGGCTTTCTCGATATGCTACACATCTCATTTCCACCGAGAAGATGAAGGCGAAGCGCTTTCTCAATGGTTTGAAGCTTCATTATATCAACCAATTGGCACCGATGGAGATTTCCACTTATTCCGAGATGGTAAGGAAAGCGCAAGTTCTGGAGGATACTCTTGAGATGACGGAGAGAATCCGTGGGAAAGGCACCAAGAAAGAATTACCTACGGGTTCCGGGAGTGTCAAACCCGGGTATGCCAAGAAGAGGCCTGTTAGTGGACCTGGTTCGTGGAGCGGGTCCAGATCGTGGAAGGGCAAGATGCCGAGGCATGAAGACAAGAAGCCTGACCCTATTGTTCCATTTAAGGGCGTGTGCAACTATTGTGATCGTCCGGGTCACAAGATAGAGGAGTGCTGGCGCAAGCTAGGCGCCTGTTTGCGATGTGGAAGCAAGGAGCACCGTATCCCCAATTGTCCTCTCATATCGGAACAAGCTACACCGGCAAAACCTCTAGTCTTCAAGAAACCACAAGGCAAGCTTCAAGCTTTACATGCAGAGGAAACTGGGATTTCTGATGATGGCGGACTCGTCGAAGGTACCCTTACTATAATCGATAAGCCCGCATTTGCTCTCTTTGATACTGGTGCAACACATTCTTTTATTTCACGGAGATTTGCTAAGTCATTAGCTGTGGAACCTGTTTTGATGAATACTACATTAGAGATTTCAACCCCTATTGGCACTAGATCAACAATCCAGTATTTCTATCCTTCTATTAAGGTTATGATTGGTGAACAGAACTTTCCAGTAGATTTGGTCTGCATGGATATGAAGGATTATGATGTAATCCTAGGAGCAGATTGGTTGGCCAAGTATGAGGCCAATGTTCACTGTAGTTCTAGCTCAGTGACTTTTACTAGACATTCTGGTTTATCTTTTACGGGAGTCAAGCACCATAACTCCGTACCGCTCATCTCGGCTCTTCGAACTGATAAGCTTTTGAGGCATGGGTGTGAGGCTTTTCTAGCCTTTGTTTGTGCAACCCCTGAGCAGCAGATTGAGATCAAGGACATTCCTGTTGTCCAAGATTTTCCTGATGTCTTTCCAGAGGAACTACCAGGACTTCCGCCTGAGCGGGAAGTTATCTTTTCTATTGATCTTATTCCTGGCACAGCTCCTATTTCTAAGGCTCCTTATCGTATGTCTCCTGCGGAACTGAGGGAACTGAAGCAGCAACTGATGGAATTACTTGAGAAGGGTTTTATTCGTCCTAGTACTTCTCCGTGGGGAGCCCATGTGTTATTCGTCAGGAAGAAAGATGGTTCGATGAGGTTATGCATTGATTATCGGCAAATAAACCAGCAGACTGTCAAGAACAAATATCCCTTGCCGAGGATTGACGAGTTATTTGACCAGATAGCGGGAGCTCAATATTTCTCTAAGATCGATCTTCGATCTGGATATCACCAGTTGCGGATTAAGGAAGAGGACATTTATAAAACAGCTTTCCGCAGCAGGTATGGTCATTTTGAATTTGTCGTTATGCCTTTTGGTCTAACGAATGCTCCAGCAGCTTTCATGCAGTTGATGAACAATGCATTTCGGCCCTATCTTGATCAGTGGGTCGTGGTATTTATTGATGACATCCTGATTTATTCTAAGAATGAGGAGGAGCATGCTGAGCATCTGAGAATGGCATTGCAACTGTTGAGAGATCATCAACTATATGCTAAGTTCAGTAAGTGTGAATTCTGGCTGCAAGAGGTGTCCTTTCTAGGACATATCATTACGAAGAACGGTATTTCTGTTGATCCTTCGAAGGTTGAGACAGTGAAGAATTGGGAACAGCCTACCAGTGTGACAGAAGTTAGAAGTTTTCTAGGCCTGGCAGGTTATTATCGAAGATTTATTCAAGACTTCTCTAAGATTGCGGTACCTCTTACAAGATTAACCCGCAAGGAAAATAAGTTTGATTGGTCAGATGATTGTCAGCGAAGCTTTCAGACTCTGAAGGAGTGTTTGACTACTGCACCTGTTTTGGCTTTACCTTCTGGTGAAGGAGGATTTGTTGTTTATACTGATGCTTCAGGTATTGGCTTAGGCTGTGTACTCATGCAGCATGGGAAGGTGATTGCCTATTCCTCTAGGCAGTTGAGGAAGCACGAAGATAATTATCCTGTTCATGATTTAGAACTTGCTGCAGTCGTGTTTGCTTTGAAGATATGGAGGCATTACTTATATGGAGAAACCTTTACAGTGTTTTCAGATCATAAGAGTTTGAAGTATTTATTCTCTCAAAAGGAACTCAACATGAGGCAGCGGAGATGGTTGGAGTACTTGAAAGACTTCGACTTCTCGATTGAGTATCATCCTGGCAAAGGTAATGTTGTGGCAGATGCATTAAGCCGGAAGCCGGTAGCTAGATTGTCAAGTCTCATGTTACAAGAATGGAGATTGTTGGAACAATTATCTAGTCTGGATCTCAATATTGACAATGATCGGATCTTGATTGCTCAGATTCAACTTAAACCTGAATTATTGATAGAGATCAAGTCCTTACAAGATAATGATCCTGAGTTGGTAGAGATCAAGGGAAGCTTGAGTAGCAGACCTGACTTCATGTTGGCCGATGATGGTAGATTATTATTTAAAGGCAGAACTTGTGTTCCGGATGAGGCTACAATAAAGAACAAAATCTTTGAGGAAGCTCATAGATCCAGATATACCATTCATCCTGGAGGCACTAAGATGTACCGAGATTTGAAAAGGTCCTTTTGGTGGCCGAATATGAAAAGAGAAGTTGCAGATTTTGTGAGCAGATGTTTGGTATGTCAGCAAGTTAAGGCCGAACATTTCAGACCAGCAGGGAAATTGAAACCACTCGACATACCCCAATGGAAGTGGGAAAGCATTGGCATGGATTTCATTATGAGTCTACCTAGGACTCGTGGTGGATTTGATGCGATATGGGTGATTGTTGATCGTTTGACAAAGTCGGCTCATTTCTTACCAATTAAGTCCAAGTGGACGATTGATGTATTGGCTGCTTTGTATATAAAGGAAGTGGTGAGATTGCATGGTATCCCAGTGAATATAGTATCTGATCGAGACCCCAGATTTACTTCACATTTCTGGAAGGGACTGCAAGAGTCTTTGGGTACTCGTCTGAATTTCAGTACTGCTTTTCATCCACAGACAGATGGACAGACTGAAAGAACCAATCAGATAGTGGAAGATATGCTGCGAGCTTGCATGATTGATTTCGGTGGTAATTGGAGTGAGCATTTGGCATTAATTGAATTCGCCTACAATAACAGCTATCAGTCTAGCATTCAGATGGCTCCTTTTGAGGCACTATATGGTAGGAGTTGTCGTTCCCCCTTGTGTTGGGACGAGGTAGGTGTGAAACAGTGGCTTGGACCAGATCTTGTTTCGGAATCATCACAGAACATCCGTGTTATCCGAGACCGGTTACAAGTAGCCCAGTCAAGACAGAAGAGTTATGCCGACAACAGGAGAAGGGCATTGGAATTTCAGGTTGGCGAGCATGTGTTCTTAAAGGTCTCTCCGACGAGAGGGATCCGAAGATTTGGCATTCATGGCAAGCTGAGTCCGAGGTACATTGATCCATTCGAGATTCTAGATAGAGTGGGAGAGGTGGCATACAGACTGGCTTTACCACCGCAATTGTCTGGCGTACACAACGTTTTCCATGTGTCTATGTTACGGAAATATGTGTACGATCCCACTCATATCATTCAGCAGGTGGATTTTGAACTGAAGGAAGATTTGACCTATGAGGAAAGACCTGTCAAGATTCTGGACCGGAAGCATCAGCAACTCCGGAATCGTTCGATACCGATGGTCAAGATTCAGTGGAGTCGGCGTGGGACCGAAGAAGTTACATGGGAGTCTGTAGAGACTATGCGAAAGCGGTATCCCGATCTATTCTAGGTGAGCGATCTTTTTCTACTCTCAGTTTTAGTGCAGTGAATTTGGAGGACCAAATTCCTTTAAGTAGGGGAGGGTGTAAGACCCCAAATTCTTTAGAAATTTATTTAGAAAGTTATTTGTAATTATTTGGAATTTATTTGAAGTTATTCGAATGAATGAGAATTATCCAAATTAATTAGATTAATTAATTAATTAATAGAATAAGTCATTTTTCTTCTATTTTCTAAAAATCCCCAAAAATCACATCTTGTAGAATTAATTTTGTTTATCAACTTTGTCTTCTACAATTAAGCCTAATAAAATCGTTTATTAAGCCGAATTAGCGAACTAAGTCTTCCGAACTTAATATTTAATTAATTACGGAATAGTAGAAGTGGAATTTTATCTACCATATAAAAATTCATAAAAATAGTAATTAAATAATAGATGCTTCGACTAACACTTTTATCTTCTTGGAGTAAGCCTAATTAAATCATTATCTAGGCCTAATCAGTGGATTAAGCCTGACTCACAACCCACCTAACCCAAATTCGTATTCACTATTCACCCAAACTTTGAACATCAAATTCGAGCTTGTTTCTCAACCAAATGGGATGATTCCAGAGGCAAATGAAAGGTATTACATAAAGGAACATTTACCCTCAATCAATTTGAGGTAAACTTAGTCCCAAAACGTGCTGCCGACATAGTTTGGTCAAGTCAAGGATTTCGGCGCCGTTTCTAAACACGTAGCTTGCAGTAGCGAATACTCCCAATTCAGAAGGCTCCAGAAGCTCTATGAGCTATCAAAATGAAGCCCTACGAGTCTTCTTTCATTTGGCTGCTGTGGGGTTCGCTGAAATTTCGGATCTGGAGAGATCTAGCTCGATTTGTGGAGGTGGGTCAGTAGGCCGTTGGCTTCCCTTCATCCTTCTTTGATCCATCGATTGAGGTAGGAATTCTCAACCAAATATTGATCATGAGTATAGCAAATTGTACCTCTCATCGAGCTCTTTCCATTGGTGGCAAAAGCCCCAATTTTCATTAGGTATCCGTGGAGATATCGAGGTTTTAGTGAGGTGCTGTCAAGTTGTTCTTTATTCTAGGTTTCGAGTTCCCTCTTCAATTTGAGGTAGGTTATAACAGCCCAACTTCTAATTAACATACATGAATGTAATCAATAGCATGTTAGCTTTCTTTTGACATCAAAATCCCCAATTTTTATAGATCATGCCTAGAGTATTTCGTGTGTTATTAGAAGCATGCTAGCAAGCTAGACTTTTCTTGTGTTCTTCCTAGAATAGGTTGTATTTCATTAGATTCCTATCGAAATTCGTGATTTAAAATTGTGTTTCATGATCCTATGATGCATATTAAGAACCCTAGAGCATATGGTTAAGATCCCAATACATTTAGACCCCAAATCATGGAGTTTTTCATGTTTTACGGAAGCCCATTCGGGTCTGGAAACCCAGGGGTCGACCCCATGGGTCGACCCATACCACCCAGCAAGCAGAAATTTTCTGCCTTGCATGGGTCGACCCATGGGGTCGACCCACAGCTTCAGGGGTCGACCCATGGGGTCGACCCATCACCAGACTGGCTCCTGGAAGCCCCAGGGGTCGACCCAATGGGTCGACCCATACCTGGAATTTTTCCAGGGGTCGACCCAAAGGGTCGACCCATGCCTTGTAAACCCGTTTTAAATGATTCTTTGACCCGGGGATCAATCCGGATCACCGGGGAATCAATCCATTCAACCTAATCACATTGAAAACTACATTTTTGAGGAACTAATGACCTATTCATGTACCCTTTTTAGTTTCAATTAACATTGGTCCATACATGCAAACTTAGTGTAAAAACACACCGTTTATCATCTTCTTTTCAATGCATACTAGATTAAATAGAAACCCACATAATTAGTGGTTAATGGTGTAACTAAATCTCTGTTAATGCATTCTATTTCACTCCTGTGGGAGTTGTTCTTTGCCTTATCATCTTGAATCAGCTTATTGGCAATTGTCTTAATGCAAATGATAATGGTTAATCATGATATCTTAACTTGGTGATTAAGATTAATATGTTGATTAGCTTGATTGATTGCTGCTGTTTTACAGTACCGCAGCACGATTAACTCTTGTTGTGACTTGGTTTCGATCTCCTTGATGATTATACTTACCTTGAAATTCTGGAAATGAATCTCTTTCCTACGTGAAGTTGTTATTGCTACTTAGTTTAAACCTTGGAATTCTGGCCATAAACTGTGGAAGTCTAGATTCGTGAGATCTTTGATCCAAAGAAATCAATGCCTGGCAAACAATTAAGGGCTCGGTCTGGTCCTGGGAAGAGCGCCCGAACACTACGTGTATCCCCGGGGAGGTGAATGACTAGGTGTGGCATTTGGCACCAGTACTTGACATGTGTTAAATCTAGGACTGTCCACTACTCTCTCCACTACTCTCTACATTACTTTCTACTACTTTTCACTTTCCACTCTTCACTGTTCTATACTCTACTTGTGGTTACTTTACTTGCTTATTACTTGGACGTGGAAATGAAATTACATACGTGCTTGACATGACTTGAATTGTCTTGATATGGCCAACTTTTTATCGTTATCTCCTGTAGTAAATTCTTGTCTTACTATTCTATTCATTATATTTCTTGACCTTGCAAGATCTTTGAATTCTGTTTCGTGATATCACCGTTATCTTTTTATTGTTTTTATCATTTGTAGCATGACATTTTAAAATGTAATTAAACTGTTAATCACTTATACCTGTCTGTTATTTCCTACTGAGCGTCAGCTCATAGTTGTGTTTTCCCCCTTTTCCAGGCTTTTCAGGTGACGCGCTTACCGATGGGGAAGGGCAGGAGTGATGTCTTGAGTGTATCAGTTCTAGTGTGTTAGTAGTGTGTTATCTTTCTTTAGTTGTGTTTTGGAGAGCTTTTAGTCTCAGTCTTGTTATTGAGTTTTAGTGGTTGATTATTCCAGTTGTTTTAAGTTGAACTTGAGGTTATTGTATCAGTTGTGGTTTGTTAATGATCATTTAGTATTTCCATCTTGTAGTACTTGTGTATCATTTTAGATTTAGTTCCCTCTCTTGCCAGCGTGTCCCTAACTGTACGTCCCGATATTTCCGCCTTGTTCGGGGCGTGACAGAGGTGAATGTCGTGGACTTCTCCGCGACGAATGGAGATAAAGGGGAAGGAAAGTCTAAAGGCAATGGCAAGAAGCCTGATGCCAAGGCAAGCGCGTCTCGGTTGGCGGAGAACATGAAGACGCCGTATTCCTTCAGGAAAGAGCATACTAAAATGCTCTTTGATCTATGCATGAAAGAACAGCTCATCACCTTGCCAGATCCGCGGAAGCCCTCAGAGGTGGACAAGATAGAGGATCCTACCTATTGTGTGTATCACCGAAGGTTGGGTCATACCATCGGCGACTGCTATATTTTCAAGAACATAGCGGAAGAGCTCATTCAAAAGGGCATGGTAAATATGTTGGGCCATGCAGTCGACCCACCTCAACCGCATGCTTGGAGTCGATCAAATCGGTTGGCTAATGTAGTCCACATGGTGGCAATGGTCTCGAGTTCTAACGCCCCCGAGGCCGGACCTTCAGATCAGCAGCCCCACACTGGTCCCAGAGCCACTCCTCCCTCATTCCCTGAATGTTTAGCACTGCGGAGAACAATTCGAAAAATCCGAGGGGAAATTCGGCAATTGCAATTGGAACAGAGGCGCCTGCTGTAGTTCCTAGAGAGCATTGATCAGCAGTTGGCCACCTTCCCCTTTGGCCCATTTGCCAGGGGGTTAGCTCCAGCCTACATACGGGAGGCGGGTGTATCACCCACGGGTCGGGCCCCGCTCAGGGGTTGGCTCTCTGAAGAGTCCTCGGATTCATCTGAAGACGAGGAGGACTCACCGGAAGACGTGGAGGCTCCACTTCAAGTCGAGCTCCCAGAGAAGTTATACTCCTTCCCTTTGGAGAAGACTCCCAATATCTTCTTCGCATGTCAGCGGGCGGGATTGATTAGCCCGTCACACGTGGAGCAGATGCCAGGTGCTGCTTTTCATCAGGGCTATTGCCCATATCATGAAGTTGTTGGCCATATTATCCACAACTGTGAGTCGTTCAAGGATCTCGCCGAAGACTTAATCAGGCGAGGGAAGGTCAGTATGGGCGAATTCCTAGTTGACCCACCGCAGCCGCATGCACGGGAGAGCCTTCACTTCTCCGTCAACGTCTGTTGCACCCGAAATTATCTCAAGTTACTTTGAGAGATTGTTGCTATGCAACGTTCGACGACAAGGATGGCGTATCATCAACATCGTCGAACTACGGAGTATCTCCGTGATTTAGGGTCTATTGATCCGACAATATTATCATGGTCGACGTCGCGGCAAGAAGGTTAACAAGGAAGAAACATATGCATACCGGTCCGAGTAGCCGAGCAAGTGTATCACACGGCACAGACGGGCGCAAAGCTTCCTCCCTACGCGGCGACGAGCGACCAGACAAACAAACAATGCTCCCTCTGCGGATGCGATGCTGCCACGCGGCGAAGGAGCGATCTCCCCGGGATTTATAGCTTCACCACGGTTCTTCTCCAGTCCGGGACGACGAAAACGGCGCGAAGCGACGCGAGGAGGAGCCAAGGAGCACGCCCGGGGGTCAAACGACCCCTCCCGGGTCAAAAGAGGAGGCCGCGGCCCCGCTGGGACCCAGCGGGGTCACGCGACCCCGCTGGTCCACCAGCGGGGGCGCGCTACCCCGCTGGTCCACCCGCGGGGGCGCGCTACCCCGCCGGTCCGCCCCGGGGTCGCGCAACCCCGCCGGTCCGCCCGGGGAGCCGCGCGACCCCGCCGGGTGGCTCCACCCGCGGGGTCACGCGACCCCGCCAGGTGGCCCCGCGCGGTCACGCGACCCCGCCGGGTCGCTCCCGTCCCGGGGTCGCGCGACCCCGCCCGAGTCCGCCCCCTTCCGGGGTCCGGGACTTCAAAAACAAAAAAAAAGGTTTTTTTTTTCTTTTCTTTCTCTAACCCCCTCAGAGGGGTCATTTGGCCCTTTTTGGTGGCCAGAGGGGTCAAAATGACTTTTTGCCACCCCACCTTGACAGAATCGGGGCAATTTTGTTCATTTGACCCCTCTGGGCCCTCCCGCCTTCTATAAATAGACCCTAAGGGTCCAAGCAAAAGACACGCTGGGAAGTGACTACAAGCAGCAACCTACGGAGCATATTTGAAGCTTTTGTTCGTTTGTTTCGGCCCGCGTGGGGTAAGTCCCCGGGTCTTGTATTTATGCCCCTATGGGGTATATTTACGTTTATGCCCCTCAGCGGGCCATGTTTGTAATTATGCCCCTCAGCGGGCCATGTTTTGTAAGTCTTTACGTCTCGGGACGACTAAATCTTGTATTTCTGCCCTTATAATGGCGAAATTACAAAAATATCCTTCCCGGGATTGTAAAAGACCGAAGTCCTGTAATTTGCAGTTATACCCTGCAATCTCTTGTAATTGGGACTACGTCCCTATTTCCCGCTCTAATGCGGACTTTTGTACAGTCGACAACTCGCCGACAACTCATGTACTCACTGGAATTATAAAAGCATTCAACATGTTTTATATGTAACCTCGGGTGGGAAAATTATAAGAAAACCCCCCGACTTTGGAAAATTGTGTATATACCCCTCCTTCGGCCGAATTGACAAATGTGTGCCTTCCATGAAGCCCCTTGTCATTCCTTCAGTCCGAAAGTGTTGTCAGCTCAGTCCAGCACTCGGGTATTATACCAAACCTAGGTCTAGGGTCTGGTAAAATTACCAAAATACCCCTGTAACCTAAACATGGCCTCAGAGCCCTTGAAACCCTCCAGAAAGAGCCTCAGCGCCTTGGGGAGTTAGAGATCCAGTTTCACTTCCATTCCAGCCCAGAAAATTTCATAAATGTCCCTGGCCTGGAAAATTACCAAAATACCCCCGGGGTCTAGAAAACTTCCCTTGCTTTAAAATGCCTATGGCTTCCGCATATTTGCGCCTCTATGCCTAAATCTTAGGGTTTTGCTCAGACCTAGCCCTAATCTAGTTGTTTCTATGTGTTGGTGGTAAAATGAGTGGTCATGGAGAGTCTCTTGAGTGAGCTTGCCCTCCACATCAGAACCTCTGTAGAAGTCTTTTGGGACCTCTTTGACAGTTAAACAAAGGTGTTCGGACGTTAGGCCGATGTAAATCAACACTGACTCCGGTCAGTGGGGAAAGGTCCAGCACTCGAACCCAAATCGTCTGATACTATGCGCACCCACGGAACCCTCTCTACGCAGAGGAGTGTTTCTTTTCAAAAGGAACGAAAATCTTTCTCTTATCTACGACAAGAGTATCTCTTAGATTTTTTCCGTGTCCAACAGACTGGCACGCCCGGTGGGACTTTTCCCGCCTTTCTTCTTTCTGTCAAAGAAAGTCTCTAAGCCTTCTTCAAGGTTCTGATTGCCCCTCTTCCTCTTACAGGACGGGAAGAGGAGGGCACATCTCTCTGTTCATCTGAGAGTTCTTCGTGCATTTGCACGCCACTTCGTTCGTGCTACGCACCACCACCACCAACACCTCAATAGCGATGGCTGCCGTTACCTACGGCCCCGAGATCGTCGCCAATCACGCCAGGCTCGGATTCCTGGCAACCCCGCGGGTCTTTGGCGACTTCCCAGCGGTCGTCGGCTCGCCCTTCTTCTTGGGCGTGGTGCCAGTGGCTGAAGTCAGTTCAGCCGCTCCTGCGGTACCGGTGGCTGAAGCCAGTTCAGCCATGCCTGCAACAACCATCGGGGGTGTCAGGCCCTCGGCCCCTTCAACTGGCCGGGTCCGCCCGGTCAAGAAGACAGCTGTCGGAGGTGTCAAGCCTTCGGCTCCATCAACTGGCCGGGTCAGTCCGGTCGACAAAACAACTATCGGGGGCGTCAGGCCCTCGGCCCCTTTAACTGGCCGGGTCCGCCCGGTCAAGAAGACAACTGTCGGAGGCGTCAGGCCTTCGACTCCAGCAACTGGCCGGGTCAGTCCAGTCCAGAAGCCAACTATTGAGGGCGGCAAGCTCTCCGCCATTCCCGGTCGGGTTCGCCCGGCCAACAAGCCAGCCGTCGGGGGTGCCAGGCCCTCGGCTTCAACAATTGGTCGAGTCTGTTCGGCCAACAAGCTAGCTTCTGAAGGCGTCAGGCCTTCGGCTTCGTTGATTGGTCGGGTTCACCCGGCCAAGAAATCAATCACTGAGGGTGTCAGACCCTCTACTTCAGCAACCGGTCGAACTCCCCCGGTAAAGGAGACCGTCCTCAAGGGTGTCAGACCCCTTGCTGCATCAACTGGCCGGGTCTATCCGGCTAGTTCTTCAACTGTTAAGGGTGTCAAGCCCTTCATCCCGACAACCAGCCGAGTTCCCTTGGCTGCCACGTCAACGGCCGAAGGTGTCAGGCCTTCTGCCCCAGCTGTTGGCCGAGTCTTCTCGGTCAATCAAATCACCGCCGGCGCCGCCCCTGCTCAACGGGGGCAACGCCGCCGCCGCAACGGCGTCAAACCTACTGCGGCTACCCTCAGAGGTGCTGTACCTGCTCAACGGGGGCAACGCCGCCGTCGTCAGGAGGACGCCATGCCTACGGCGGGCGCCACCACTGCCGCCCCTACTCAATGGGGGCAACGCCGAAGCCGCAAGGGTGCAAGGCCCGAAGCGGCTGTCTCGCGCTCCGGCAAGACTGTGATTGTCGGAGATATCCGCATCCGGCTCGATGGAGGTGAGCCGATTATGCCACGGGATCGTCATGTCCCGACTATCTCTACCTCCAACCGCTTCGAGCCCCTCCGGCAAGTCCGGGAGAAAGGAGCGAAGAAGGAGAAGTCTGCCGTATCTACGGCAACTCCGCGCGTTTTACAAAGGCCCAGGCCACGAGCTCCCCGTCCAAGGACAGGAGGCAACCCAACTGAGGAGCATCAGCTCCATTTGAAGAAGATATGGGTCACCAAAGAGGAGGCCCGAATTATAAGGCGTGCGAGGGCGGAGGAGCCCTTCCGTATGTCAGAGCTTCAGCGGATGCGGAGTCCGCCAAGCACTGAGGCCTCGACGTCTGCGAGATTTACATCTCAGCCCCTACGGGGACAAAAACGCCGCGGAGCTGGCAAGAAGGTGCGGCCGACTTCCCCGTGGGCCAGTTCCACGCACACGGAGGAGGATCGCTCACCTCAAGCAGTCACATCCCGAATGTCTGTCTTCGACAGACTTGGGAGGCCGCCCAAGCCGGAGCGACAACCGCCCAAGAAAAAGCGGGTGGTCCAGGTGACCGATGACACTGTCAAAGTGTTCACCTGTTACGCCACCTCCGGCGAAAAACAGCCTGAAGGCACCTCGGGGGAACTCAATCAGCCTCTTCAATATACGAGGAGGTCAAGGTCCGGGTCCCGGGGCCTGGCACAAATTCAACAGGTGCCGGCCGCCGGTACCTCTCAGCCTGAGCCGGCGCGGCAAGAAGAACGCCAGGAAGACGTCCACAGTATTGATGGGGACAGTCACTCCAGGCGCGAAGAAGAGCTGGGGGAGGAACCACGGGCCCCCACGCTGGACGAGCTCCAACGGGAAAACCAAGAGCTCAAGAACCTGCTACAGTCGCTTTTGCGCGAAAAGGAGGTTCCTTCCCCGCCTCAAGCGGCACCGGCTGGAGTGGATCAGCATCCGTCTCCCATTCCGGCAGCAGCCAATGCCTCTGTCACCGCTGCAAGATTCCCACTGGCAGTGGACTTCGAAGTCCCGCCACATGAAGCCAACGCGCGGTCATCTGCTACTCCTACTGCAGAAAGCCTCATGGCGCAGAAGCAGATGATTGAGCGCATCGTGGAAGCAAAGTTCGCTCAACATGGCGAGGGGGTGGCTACCGTTGATTTGTACAGCGTGCCTTATCCCCTCCATCATCAATTCAAGAAGCTTCCACCAGATTGCCCGAAGGCCCCGAAACTCCAGAAGTTCAACGGGCAGGGCTCTCCGCATGAACACCTGGCCTATTACATGACGGCCATGGGTGAATTAGCCTTGGAAGAGGCATACTTGCTGCGGTATTTTGCCACGTCTTTGACCGGCACCGCCTTCCAATGGTATTCAAGGTTAAAGCCCAACTCAGTATCTGATTGGGCTGATATGCAGAAGAAGTTTGTCGACCGTTTCCAAATGGTCGAGCGCAAAGTCTCCTTAGCAGAGCTTTGTTCCCTTCGACAGAAGAAGGGCGAAACAGCATTGGACTTCATCAAGCGATGGAGGGACGTCAGCATGCACTGCGATAATCCTCCGACGCCTGAAGATGCGATCACCATCTGCCGTAGGGGTCTCTCGGCAGAAGTCAGCGAAAAGCTTCTGGGCTCCAATATCAGAGGCTTCGACCAGCTCAACACGGTCGTGGCGGAGATTGAGATGTTCTTCGCTGATCACCCGGTACAAACCTCTACAAAAGGCAAACCCTCCAAAGACCGTCTGGCTAGCGGTAAGGAGGTGAATGCCGTGGACTTCTCCCCAACGAATGGAGATAAAGGGGAAGGAAAGTCCAAAGGGAAAGGCAAGAAGTCTGGTGATAAGACAAATGTGTCTTTCTTAGCGGAGAACATGAAGACGCCTTATTCCTTCAGAAAGGAGCATACTAAGATGCTCTTTGATCTATGTATGAAGGAGCAGCTCGTCACTCTACCGGACCCGCGGAAGCCCGCGGAGGTGGATAAGACAGATGATCCAACCTATTGTGTGTATCATCGGAGGTTGGGTCACACGGTCGGGGATTGCTATGTTTTCAAGAATATAGCAGAAGAGCTCATTCAAAAGGGCCTGGTAAATATGCTGGGCCATGCAGTCGACCCACCCCAGCCTCATCCCTGGAGCCGATCGAACCGGTCGGCTAACGTGGTCCATATGGTGGCGATGGCTTCAAGCTCCAATGCCTCCGAAGCCGGACCCTCAAGTCGACAGCCCAATGGTGGCCCCAGAGCCACTCCTCCTCCATTCTCAGAATGTTTGGCGCTGCGGAGGACTATTCGAAAAATCCGAGGGGAAGTCCGGCAGCTGCGACGAGAACAAAGACGCTTGCTGCAGTTCCTAGAGAGCATTGATCAGCAGTTGTCCACTTTCCCTTTTGGCCCATTTGCCAAGGGGTTAGCGCCAGCCCACATACGGGAGGCGGGTGTATCACCCACGGGTCGGGTCCCGCTCAGGGGTTGGCTCTCTGAAGAATCCTCAGATTCATCTGAAGACGAGGAGGACTCACCGAAAGGTGAGGAAGCTCCACTTCAAGTTGAGCTCCCAGAGAAGTTATAATCATTCCCTTGCGAGAAGACTCCAAACATCTTCTTCGCATACCAGCGAGTAGGGCTGATAAGCCCGTCACCCGTGGAGCAGACGCCAGGTGCTGCTTTTCATCAGGGCTATTGCCCATATCATGAAGTTGTTGGCCATGTTATCCACAACTGTGAGCCATTCAAGGACCTCGCCGAAGACTTAATCAGGCGAGGGAAGGTGGATATGGGCGAATTTCTAGTCGACCCACCGCAGCCGCATGCACGAAGGAGTCTTCACTTCTCCGTCAACGTCATTCACGCTGCAGCAGCCTTCTAGTTCCCCGAGCCGCAGGAGGAGGGAGTTAGTTCCCAGGGAGCCAGTTCCCAATCGCCCAAGTCCACACTCTAGTATCCAGGGTGGCGACCTCTCACCAGTGTTCTTTCCCAAGGAGGACACTGAGAAGATTTTTGACAAGCTTCTGGAGGAGGGCTGGGTGTTGACACATGACCCGCCGTCTTATTACAATGAGACGGCCAAGAATCACCCCGCTATTGCAAGTATCATGCAAGGGTGTCTCACCCCACTCGGCAATGCCCAGAGGTTCAAGACTTCATTGAAGCCCTCATCCAGAGAGGGGTTGTCGATCATCAGGGGAATTCCATGACAAGGTTACGCCTTGCAGAAGCCGCCAGGGAGACACTCCAACAGGTCCGGCGAGAAACTGAAGCTTTCTCCCGATTAGTCCGGCCAAGTGAGCCTACGGAAAATGATGAATTCCCATTACTCACTAAAGGCAAGGCCACGGCCACCTATAAAGGGCCTAAGGTCCAGAACCCAGGAAGCCAAGCTGTGGGAGAGAGTTCCAAGGTCCGTCCCAGGTCGAATCAGCCCGGCATCGTCCTAAGAGAGAACTCTCGGCCAGACAACAAAGGCAAAGCCAAGACGTCAGAGCCTTCAGCCAAAGCTCCTGCCAAGTCAGCAAGGCCATTAGTCGGGGAAAGGACTCAACCCCTTGAGCCCGCAAAGATCCCGGCTAAGGCCTCTGTCAGCTCAGCAAGGCCGCCAATTGTAGAAAAGCCTAGCAGCTCAAGCAAGCCAACCCACCAGACCAAACAAAGTCGGTGGAACTGCGAAGCTCCCAGAGGCCCTACTGTGGACTGGCAGAGTTCCAGGAGTTGCCTCCTGAAATAATTGCTCAGGCTATCAATGCCACCTTCCAAGCTCAGCCGGAGGAGGTCAATTGGACCAAGATTGCCCCCAGAAAAAGTCGCGGCACTAAGGTTCCTAAGGAGCCAGCCCAGAGCAAGAAGCAAAATTCTGGGGGCAAGCGAGTCCCACTGCCGAAGCAAACTCCCCTTTCTTCTCAAGAGGCAGTACGCCAAAAGAAGCAGGAGAAGAATCGCAGGAAGAATTTGAAGAGGAGGTTGAAGAAGCAAGCCGAGCAAGCCGCTGCTATGGAGGCTCCTAAGGAGCTAACTCCTCTACAAAGACTTCAGAAGCTCATAGATGAGCTGGAGGAGTACACTCCCCCTCATCCCACCAGGGTCGTCACTCTAGACAAATATATTCCGTGGGACAAGCTTGGGCGCAAAGCTCGTCTTCTACAATGGCTCCGAGAAATGGTTCACCGTCTTGAAGAAGGTGAAGACTTCCCAATCCCGGAGGAGCTCTCCTTATTCTACAAAGATGAGGAGCTCACTGTCAAGATGCTCGAGGAAATGCTGCAAGAGCTCTCCTGCAATATGGTGGCGATTCCGCCACCCGACAATATTTATTGTCCCGCGGCTGATAGCACTGGAGGCCAGGCTCCTATGGCGACATATCAGCGTCGCTCGGCAAGAAATGGCCGGGGACGTGGCCGAGGTCGTGGCCGAGGACGTGGACGTGAAGGTCCCCTGGCTCTTGAGCGGGTCATAATATTCAGAGGGGAGAAATCGGGTCCTGTCCCGGATACTCAAGTAAAGGGGATCCCTTTCATCCTCAGCCCCTCAGAGGGTTCAGGTCCCACCTCAACGGCTAAGCCGGGCGGAGTACCTTTTACAATCACATCCTCTGATGAAGAAGAGGAGCCAGCCAAGTCGCCAAAGAGTGAGAAAGCGTCAGAGCAGGCCGGCCCCTCCAATAGGGTCAAACCCGCAAGCCCAGCAGGTCCTTCTAATGAAGACCAGCTTGAGGAACCCTTGCCACCTCTAGAGGAATCCTTGGCACCGCTGTTCCAAGAAGATGCGGAAGGTCAGAATACGGGGGAGCGTCCTTTTAAGCGAGAGAAGCCTCGCCAGGCGCCGAAAGCTCTGGCAGAGATCATCCGCCATTTGATAAGACCCGTGCCCGGGCAGACCGCAAAATTATTCATCATATGAAGCGGTTCCCAACAAATGTCACTATTTGGGAAGCCATTGCCTGGAGCAAAGACCTCAGAGAGGCTCTTGTCAAGATACTTCAAGATCCAGAGGCGTATGAAGCCCATGCTGCAGAGTTGCAAGCCCAGGCATATGAAGCACTCACAGCAAACATCACCTTCACGGACAAAGACATGTTGATGTCCTCTCCGTGTCATAATCGCCCCTTATATATGAAAGGGACGATTAATGGACATGATGTGAATCGCATCCTGGTAGATGCCGGAGCAGCTGTCAACATCATGCCTCTGAAGACTTTCAAGTCTCTATACTTGGCACCTTATTTGCAAAAGGTGACTGATGTCAAGATCTCGGGATTCAATCAGGGTTCCGAGGAGGCGCTTGGTCGGGTTGTTGTCAAACTAGTTTTGGGTGATTTCGTCACCCAAGCGACATTCTATATCATCAACTCCGACACATCTTACAAGATGCTGCTTGGAAGACCTTGGCTTCATGAGAATTGGGTCGTTCCTTCAACGTTACATCAGTGCATTAAATATGCTAAGGAAGGGGAGCAACATACGGTCTTCGCAGATCAAGCCCCGTTCCATCCCAATGAGTGCCATCTGGCCGATGCTTCACTATATTTTGGGAAGCCCACCTTAACAATCCCCGAGCCTTTAAAAGGTAAAGGGAAGCAAAAGGTGGACCCTGAAGTTGAAGAAGGGCAGCTCTTCACTGTCAACCAAGAATAAAGCTGCACAGGCTGAGCCTCAGTGCCACCTCCAAGCCGACCCAACCAGAAAGGCGGAGTATGGACTTTGAAGCCAACCTTATCAGCCGGGTCATTGATGGGAGTATCTCCTTACCGCCTAAGTGCCTTCAACTCGTGTCCCAATGGGAAGAACAGGAGGTAGAGCAGTTGAAGACCTTTACAGTCTCCTATCAATGGAGAAGGAGACGCAACAAGGGCAAGGAGGTCAAACCGATCATCTTTTACAAAGGTGATTTAGTCCCACCGTGTCCTCCTAAAGATGACTTCGGCTGGGATACTCCCGCCGATGTGGTGCCAGAGCCAGTCCAGGAGATGGACGATATGCCAGAGTATATCAAGGAGATGTGTAAAAAGCAACACATCCCGCAAACTCTGGACCCTGCTCGAGCGGCATATTTTCATCAACTATGGAATCCTCCACAAGTCCGCGGGCAGCCTCCCTTCTCCCGTAAAGATACAAGGGGCCTTGGCTATGACCAGGAGAAGGACTTCGAGGTCCACTTTGCAGTCAACACCATAGGACTGCTACCTCTCCCTAATGGGCAAGCTGAAGCTGAGCCTAAGGTTGATGACTCTGTGAGGGAGTCCGCTGATATGTCTATGACACCATCACCTTCATCAGGAGTCGACAATGACCACCCCTCAGAGGAAGGAGCAGCTCAGCCTACTAACCATCAGCAAGATGAAGCAAGCCCTTCGGCTTCAAGCCACGAGCAAAAGTGCTTCGAAGAATTTGGTGTCTATGAAGCCAACACTGATGACGAGGGAGACTTCGTCGACCTCCAACCAGCTCCACCGGAGCTTGAAGATGGTGGTCAAGCAACTGTGGACGAGTTGATCGAAATCAATCTTGGAAGCAAAAGTGACTATCGTCCCACCTTCATAAGTGCTCTCCTCAGTGAGGAAGAAAGGTAGTCGTATCGACAGCTTTTAGAAGAGTTCAGGGATTGTTTCGCCTGGACTTATAAAGAAATGCCCGGGCTCGACCCTTCTGTGGCTGAACATGAGCTGGCAATACTTTCAACAGTCAAGCCAGTCAAGCAAGCCCAAAGGCGTATGCGCCACGAGCTGGAGCTGAAGGTCAATGCTGAGGTTGACAAAATGCTCAATGTGGACTTCATAGAACCTTGCATGTACCCTGCATGGCTCGCTAACATAGTCCCTGTCAAGAAGAAGAATGGCCAAGTCCGAGTCTGCATCGACTTCAGGGATTTGAATAAGGCATGCCCAAAGGACGACTTCCCTGTCCCAATCACTGAGACAATGGTTGATATGACCACTGGTCACGAAGCCTTGTCTTTCATGGACGGGTCGTCGGGCTATAATCAAATCCGCATGGCCGTCAAAGATAAAGACCATACGGCTTTCCGGTCTCCTAAGGGGATCTTCAACTACAAAAGGATGCCGTTCGGTCTGAAGAATGCCGGCGCAACCTATCAAAGGGCAATGACCAAGATCTTCGACGAGATGCTACATGACCTTGTCGAATGCTATGTTGATGATTTGGTCGTCAAGACAAAAAAGCGGGAGGATCACTTAGCTGACCTGCGTCGAGTCTTTGAAAGGCTCCGACAATTCCAGCTTAAGATGAATCCGATGAAGTGCGCCTTCGGCGTCTCCAGTGGCAAGTTCCTTGGCTTCATTGTCAGGTATCGAGGCATAGAAATCGACCCCGACAAAATCAAGGCCATAAGGGGACTACCTCCGCCCAAGAACTTGACAGAGCTCAGATCTCTTCAGGGAAGGCTCGCCTATATTAGGCGGTTTATTTCCAACCTCTCAGGAAGATGCCTACCTTTCGGCAAATTGATGAAGAAAGGAGCACCCTTCATATGGGACGAAGACTGTCAGAAGGCCTTCGAGCAAATCAAGGAGTATCTGCTGACTCCTCCAGTCTTAGGGGCACCCGTCAGAGGGAAACCCCTTATCTTGTATATTGCTGCCATGGATGCCTCTTTGGGAGCTCTCCTAGCCCAGATCAATGAAGAGGGCAAGGAGCAGCCACTGTATTACCTCAGCCGAAAACTGATCGGGCCTGAGCATCGGTACGCTCCCATGGAAAAGATGTGCCTAGCTCTGGTGTTTGCTGTCAAGAAGCTGAGGCACTATCTCCTAGCCCATCGGGTGGAGCTCATTTCAAAATGCAACCCACTCAAATTTCTGTTATGCCAGCATGTCCTCTCTGGTAGACTCGGTAAATGGGCGCTTATCCTCATGGAGTTCGACATCACCTTCGTCCCACGCAAGGCGATCAAAGGACAAGGAATAGCGGAGTTCTTAGCAGCGCACCCCGTGCCAGAAGATTCGCCACTCAACTTTGAGCTACCCGACGAAGAGGTGTTAGTGCCTTCTCAAGAAATCGGGGAGTCTTCTGAAAAAGTCCCACTACAGATGGAGCCAAGCGTCCTCGCCCTTGATCTCCCATATTGGGAGTTATATTTTGATGGTGCCTCTCGGACAATCAAAAGAGCTGGCGGCCTTACGGACTATGTCTCGGGTGCGGGGGTAGTCTTTGTGTCTCCACAAGGCGGTATCCTCCACAACTCTTGTGCTCTCATGAAGTCACTGACTAATAATGAGGCAGAGTATGAAGCACTAATTATTGGGCTTCAACTGGCACTGGAGATAGATATCAAGTGCATCAAAGTGTACGGGGATTCTCAGCTCGTCATCCGACAAGTACTGGGCGTCTACGATGTCCGTAAAAAGGAGCTCGTCCCCTACCATGCAGCCGTCATGAGGCTCAAAGAAAAATTTTACCTATTTGAAATAGGCCATGTCCCCAGAGGCAACAATTCTCAGGCTGATGCTCTTGCAAAGTTGGCAGCAGCCCTAAAACTCCCGCCTGAGGGAGAATTAAATATTACAGTCAGACACCGAAGGCTCATGCCAAGTGTGCTCGACGAAGAATCCGGCCTCACTGTTTACGAAGTCGACAACATTCAAGAGGACAATGCTCCTGAAGAAGAAGATTGGCGCGAGCCAATTATAAAGATAAAGAACGGCTGGCTCCCTCCTGATCGAGCTCAGAGGGTGCAACTGCTACGCAGGGCGACATCCTACCAGCTGATTGACGATCTGCTCTTCAGGCTCGTCCATGAAAAGGACCGATCAGTCCTCCTACGGTGTCTTTCACCTAAGGAAGCGAAGACCGTCATGCACGAGGTTCATTCCGGATTGTGCGGAGCTCACCAGGCAGGAGCCAAGATGAAGAATAGCATCAAGCTCAAAGGGTTCTACTGGCCCACCATGTCCGAGGATTGCAATCATTTCGCTCGTACATGCCATCAATGCCAAGCATTTGGCCCAGTCCCTCGACGGCCACCTAACCCGCTCCATCCAACAGCGCCTACTTGGCCATTTGCAGAGTGGGGTATGGATATTGTGGGGCCATTCCCACCATCATCCCAGGGGCACAAGTTCATACTCGCTGCCACTGATTACTTCTCCAGGTGGGCGGAAGCCATTCCGCTACGGGAAGTTACGGGGGAGATAGTTGCTCGTTTTGTGCGGCACTATATCATATACAGATTCGGCACCCCCAGTCGGATTATATCCGATAATGGCACGCCATTCAAGAACAAGACTGTTTATGCTCTGGCGGCCAAGTTCCATATTGATTGGAGAGCGTCGTCGATCTACAATCCCCAGGCCAATGGGTTAGCCGAGGCCTTCAACAAAACCCTCTGCAAGCTGCTATCCAAGATAGTAGGTGGCCGCAAACGGGATTGGGGCGAGAAGGTCCATGAAGCCCTATGGGCCTACCGGACTATTTACAAAACCCCCACGGGTTGCTCCCCATTCTCCTTGGTCTACGGAGTTGAAGCAGTGATCCCTGTGGAGATCGAGCTAGCATCTTACCGCGTTGCTGTGCACGCTGGATTGCCAGGCCAAGACCAATCTGAAATTGAAAGAAGGCTCGAGGAATTGTCCCACCTTGAAGGTCAAAGACTCAAAGCCTACAAACACTTACAAGTGTATCAAGCCCGCATGACACGTGCCTATGATAAGTTGGTCAAGCAACGGGCGTTCAAGAAAGGTGACCTTGTCATGGTCAAAGAAAAGGAGGTTCTCGCGGGAAGATCCAGCGGCAAACTCCAGCCTAATTGGCGTGGGCCTTACGTCATTCAGAAGGTCTACGAAGGAGGGGCCTATACGGTCCTTGACCACAAGGGAGATAATCCCTTCCCTCCTCTCAACGGCAAACATATGAAGCTCTACCATGCGCCACCGTAAGAGTTTCTACAGCAGTCCTCACAGGACAGTACCTCTCCTCAGTGAAGTTCAAAAAAAAAAGAAAAATATATATATATATAAGGGGTTAAAAATACTGATACCCCGGCAGACTCAGTCAGCCTTCAACGGTTGGCTGAAGGTAAAAAGGCCACAGACCCGGTCGAGGTGAAAACCCGAAAGGGCGCCTCGGGCAAAAATGGGTAACCCCTCGGTGTGAAAACCCGAAAGGGCGCACCGGAAAAAGCTAAAGGGGGCCAGCCTCGGCGAAAACCCGAAAGGGCGGTGAGGTTGGTAATGTGAAAAAAAAAAATCCTCTCTCCGTCTATTCTATGGGTGGCTCTAAGTCAATGACTCCACCCCATCTCGAAAAAAAAAAAATCATATTGATGCCATGGCTACGCCTTACATGTCGTTCTATGACACCTAGTCCCACTGGCATTCTGACGGTGTCATACTTTGTCCCATCGGGCTCGGCCTATGTACGCCTCTTCCGGGCTGCCGACCCATTCCGCCTATCGGCTTCTGGGTTCAGCTCATATGTCTCTTCTGAGCAGTTAAACCCGTTTACTCCCTTGTCCCACTGGGACTGGCCTCAGTATGCTCTCTCGGGCTGCCAACTTTTCATGCCTTTCGGCTCCTGTTTCATTCTAGGGAATGGCCTCAGTATGCTCTTTCGGGCTGCCAACCCATCATGCCTTTCGGCTCCTTTTTCATTCTAGGGAATGGCCTCAGTATGTTCTCTCGGGTTGCCAACCCTTCATGCCTTTCGGCTCATCTAACCTCCTTGGGATTGGTCTCAGCACGCCCTCTCGGGCTGCCAACCCATCATGCCTTTCGGCTCATCTTATCTTCTTGGGATCTGGTCTCAATATGCTCTCTCGGGCTACCAATCCATCGTGTCTTCCGACACATGTCCCACCAGGTCTGGCCTCAGCATGTCCTCTCGGGCTGCCAACCCACCTATTCGCCTATCGGCTTTCGGATTTGACTCTCACGTCCCACTAGGGCTGTCAAATCCACCCCTTTTCTTCTTCAGGGTCTGACCTCTGCATGCTCTCTCGGGCTGTCAACCCATCTCGCCTCTTGGCTTTAGACTTGACTCATATATCCCACCGGGATCGTCAAGCTTACTCCTTTGTCCCCACGGGCTTGGCCTCAGCATGCCCTCTCAGGCTGCCAACCCTATTTGCCTATCGGCTCACGGATTTGACTTATATGTCCCACCCGGGCTGTCAAATCCCTTCCTTTCATCGTTTCGGGTCTGGCCTATGTATGCTCTTTCGGGCTGCCAACCCATCCCGTCTATCGGCCTCCAGGTTTAACCCTCATGTCCCTTTTGGACTGTTAAATCAACTCCTTTGTTGTTCCAACCGGGCTTGGCATATGCACACCCTTTTCGGGTTGCTAACCCGGTCAATCTTCGGTTTTGGATTTGGCTAATTACGTCCCATTAGGACAGTCGAATCCACCCATCTTGTCACCCCGGGCTTGGCCTCAGTATGCTCTCTCGGGCTGCCAACCCACTACACCTTTTGGTCTCACCGGGTTCGGCCTCAGTATGCTCTCTCGGGCTGCCGACCCATCATGTCTTTCGGCTCGTTTCTACCCCATCGGGTGCGGTCTCAGTACGCCCTCTCAGGCTACCAACCCGTTTTGCCTTTCGGTTTACAGATTTGATTCACTCGTCCCACCCGGATAATCAAATCTACCCATTTGTCCCATCTGCGGCACACACGTCCCTACGGGAGTGCCACCTTTTCCTCGCCTTTTGGCATTATAGGACAAAAAAAAAGAGAAAGAAAAAAAAACGGGGTTTAAAAAAAAATATTGATGCCCCAGCGGACTTGGTTGTTTCTGTTAGAAGAGCAATCAAGGGTAAAAAGGCTTTAACCCGGCTAAGGTGAAAACCCAAAAGGGCGCCTTTGGCAAAAATGGGCACCCCTCAGTGTGAAAACCCGAAAGGGCGCGCTGGAAAAAGCTAAAGGGGGCCAGTCCTGGCGAAAACCCGAAAGGGCGGTAGGGCTGGTAAAGCGATAAAAAAAAAAAGAGAGACATACATGCAAGAGGATGGAAGCAAAAAAAACAGCTATGCTAAGCTCTATCCTTTATTCATTAATGTCATCAAGGGAGCCCGAGACAAGCCCTCGGGGATAACTCAACTAAACAATGGAGCGTAAGGGCCCTATGTACAAGAAAATGCCAGAGCTCGTCAACCACGGTGTGCGTCCCTCTGCAACTCCGCAAGGCGGGACTCCTCCTGGATGATCTCCTCCCGAAGCTCATCAAATCGGCGACGGCAGGTCTCCACCCTCACCTGGACAACACGATGCTCTTCGGCAGCCTCATGAAGCTCTCTCTGCAGCTCCTCCACTCGGAGAGAGGTCCTCCGACTATCCCCCTCGGAGCTCGCAAGGAGAAGACCGGCCTCTGCCCGGGCCGCTCGAAGCTCACGTAGCCGCTCCTCCTGCTCCTGGATCTGTAACTGGACCCTCTGTCTCTGCTCCTGTGCAAGATGGAGACGAGCGAACTCGCTCCACAAGCCTTCCAGCTTCGTGGCCCATGCATCTCGAGGAAGATTTAACCCATGGTAGCTCCTGGTGAATACTTCCAGACCGGTCCTCAAAGTCTCCACGGTGGGCAATGGGTCGGCCTGAAGAAGCTGGTCAAGACTCTGCAGAAGCTGATCAGCCATGCCAGCATGTAATGCCACTCCAAGTACAAGGGCGTCAGGCCATTCAACTCCAAGAGGTGGGAAATCCACAGGCACCTCTGCTGCCTCTTCTTCAGGAGCTGCAAAGAAAGAAGGAGGCCGAATGAGTGTGTGTTCATAATCAAGTGGGCATTCACAAACGACTATAAAAAGGCACAATATGAGCATATACCTGATGCTGCCGCAGACTCTTGTCCATCCTCAACAGCCGGGGAAGAATGAGCGACAGAAGCTAAGCCGGGTCCGCCAGGCAGGACGTTTGCGTCCCCACCCTCTACAGTTAAGCAATAACATGTAAATGCTTATCTATAAAGTGGCACGCACAAGATGTCAAAGTCCAGAGGACAGCTATGTACCTGTCTCAGTAGCAGCCCCTTCTTCAGCTATGCCGGGAAGGGCAGACTCTGTACCAGGAAACCTCTGGGAGCAAGATTGCTCAGTCTCAAAAGTCGGCCCTGCCTCCTTAACCTCCTCCCGTGAGGAGGCCTCAACCATCGGCTCCGTAGAAAGAGAAGCTACATGGCAAAAACAGGAGACGGGTCAGTGCCACAACAGAATCCATGTATCATTTGCTATGTTCGTTGTCAGAAACGAGCAGTACCTGTAGCATGGGTGTCTGCCGGTGAGGCACTCTCCCCTGGAGTCTGCAGGTCTTCTGGTGCGCCCTGAGAAGCTTCCCCTGTTGGAGCTATATTACCAGGGAGTGATGCACTTTCTTCGATGGCCTGACCTGAAGTTGTCCACATAACAGATGCATTAATCAGCTTGACAAAAGCAGATGCAAAATGGTAAAGAGGTCTATCATTAGCCTCTAACATCTCTTACCTGGATCAGCTATGCCGTCCTCAGCTATGGTGTCCTCACCA